>CAVLGL010000115.1:37500274-38100274 GCA_963668995.1 Parnassius mnemosyne
CTACAAATATGGTCGGCTAAAAATTCTTCGTAATTAGAGGAAAGTATATTTCAAATATTACCTCACAGTTTTAAACCTAACAGTGTTAAATTAAAAATCAAAACATAAGCATATTTTACATTAGCTCATCTTTAGGCTTTTTGATTTGTATGAATGTGACTATAGACATAGTAATGCAGCTATTTTTGTTTAAATTTATAAGTTTTTTATTTTATTTTAGTGGAAATTAATGGGGCTGTAATTAGATATACGAAATTTATGGAGTGCATAATGTCAGTGGCCCGACTGTTATTTGGTTTGACGTAAATAATAAGAAGTACCTTATTTCAACCACGTAATATAAATCAGGGCTGTCATAAACTAGCATAAATACCATTAATTTGAACTCACACAGAAAACCAACGTAGAATAGCAGCTTAACGCTGCTGTGTTTCGTATGGTGAGTGTAGAGAACCGGAGACCCTTTTTACTGGCAAAGAGGCATTCCATCTTAGTCCTCACGGGTGACAACGCATCTGCATCTTGAGTCTATATTGAGGATAGATGTAGATGTTTATGGGTCATAGTAGCCACTTACCATCAGGTGGACTGTGTGCTCGTTTGTCACCCTATCCTATATAAAAAAAACATAACTTATTTTATAGTTAAGTAAGTTATGGTCAATTCGTCTATATTTTAAAATTGGTGTTTGATTTAAAAGTTTAACAAATGATACGTACTTGCTTTTCAGACATTTGGTATATGTTAAGAACACCATACAATATTTAATTATTTTTTGGGAAAGACAAAAACAAACAATAAATGTAATTAACTACAACTTAGTAATACTAATTTTATTATAACTTAAGAACATAAATGAAAAAGTCATAACAAGGAAAGTGGTTCAGGACCATGCTTTGCGGCAGTCTATGGAGGATGATGTTCTGTAGTCGACTTGTGAAGGGCTGCAATGATGATAAAGATTGTAAAACTTGGATGATTAAATTATAAGAAATCGGTGTACTATAATACATAATTTTTATTATAATATTATTTTAATTAATTCTTTAGTGTTAAAAGATAAAATGTAACTGCTTAAAGCTAAACCACAGTAAGGTAAGAAGTAAAACATTAAAATAAAATAATTGTTGTCGTCTATCTTAATACATATTCCATACTTGTGACATGCATGATTTAAAATTAAAAGTTGTTGTGAATTTATTTCAGTGCCCCTAAAATTTACCTACAATAGGTACCTACCAAAAACTCAAAAGGCATAGCCCTATGCTATGCTGGCATTAGATACACAAAAGGAAATTGAAATTGGCACTAAAAGGCTGGTAATAGGGGCATCCACCCTATACGAATAAATGTACAAGTTAAGCTTATTTTTCGTCCATAAATGTTTTAAATAAAACCGCGTATCGATTATGCACTCCAAGAGGTCTAACATTTGCGCGCGTTAAATTAAAATGGGTAAAATGATATTAAATATTACAATTTTTCCTATTCGTTTTTTTTCTTTCTCTTTTCAAGATATAAAATTATAATTAAATGGTGAATCGAAAATGAACTTAGGTTATAGGTACGTCCTTTCACTCCGAAAATTTGGGTTTGACTGACGATCAGTCAGCATGAGCGTGTAATGTCCAAATTATTCCATCATTCAAACCTCAGTCATGATTAATCGAACTGATTGACGCTTGCCTAGGCGTGTAATGGGCGTCTAACTGCTTTATATTGAATGTATGCGGTACACCATCTTATTGCTGATTGATTGCGCATTATTTTTAAAAATTACAATCTAATATATTTCTAACATCAGACATCGAAAGTGGAATAATTTCATGTAAGTAATAAAACTTTTCCAAGACTAAATATATACATTGAACATTTTTTGAAAATTTTAATTGCGTATATTTTAATTTTCGTTGTGGATTTAATATTGATATCCTCAGAAAAACAAGCGTAACTGACATATCTCAGCGGATTACTGAACTGCAGTGGCTCTGGGCCGGCCATATTATTGAAGATGAAGTTACGATCTTATAAAACATATATCTGTACGTATGTACATGTTAGTCCTCTAATATGGTATTTTTTTCCTAGGTTAGGAAAAAGGTACCATATACCGCAGAGAGACGAAATCGATGCGCATGAGCGGAACCTGCCTATTGAACGTGACCTGGATACGCATGATGGTAGAGCAGAGCAGATTTATAGGTAAGTTGAAGGGCAGACGTCGTTAACGGTCTAATACTAATATTTATCAGGTCGAATTTTTTAAACGCGTTGTCTGCGCCCGGCTCCATCGCACAAACTTATCTTAGAAGTCAGTGTGCGTATAATATTTTCGAGAATCCTGAGCCCATGAAAATTATGCAACGGCACCCTACTTAAATTGACGTCTCTGCAGCTGAAATTAATAGATGTGGTGGTCCTAACAGTGTATGAATGTTGTCCTAACAGTGTAAAAAATTTTAGAATGCAGAAAATTATTATCAATTGTAAAAGTTCTTCGGGGTCACCTGTACTAATCGGTGTCCCTCAGGGCTCGGTTCTCGACCTATTCCTATTTCTATTGTACATTAATTACTTACCTTCCCTTATAGAGAATAATCATGATATAATATTATTTGCTGATGATACTTCCTTGATTTCTAAACTTAAATGTCAATCATTTAAATGTAACGAAGTGAATAATGCTATATCAAAATTAGTGCATTGGTTTAACGTTAATAATCTACATTTAAACGGAAATAAAACTAAATGTATTAAATTTACAACATCGAATGTTAAAAATCTGAATATCAATGTGTTTTTAAATTGGGCAGAACTGAGCTCTGTTTAATCCACTGTTTTTCTTGGCATTACTCTCGACACAAAGCTTCAGTGGGGTTCCCATAAATCCAAACTAGCAAGCAGACTAAGTTCTGCAGCCTATGCTGTAAAAAAGATTAGAGGTCTCACTAGTGTCGAGACAGCTAAATTAGTTTATTTCAGTTATTTCCATAGCATAATGTATTACGGGATTTTGCTATGGGGGAATGTGGCTGATTTAAAAACTATTTTTTTTTACAGAAGTGGGCCATTAGATTTATTTACAACCTAAAACCGACAGACACAGATAAATTTAAAGAAATAAATATATTAACTTTGGCCTATCAATATATTTACGAAAATTTAATATATGTTCACAAAAACACAGGTAGTGCTGGTAAAAAAAATGATATACACTCTGTAAACACTAGGGACAAACACAAGCTACACAGACAACAGTTTCTCGACTCCACAGAGTCAATAATTCATTAATCACAGAGTCCCGGAAAGTGTACAGACTTTCTCTATTACCAAGTTTAAATGTTATGTTAAGCTGAAACTGTATCAAAAGGGTTATTATAATATAAATGAATTCAAAAATAAATTTTGTAAATAGTTTGTACAACCATTAATGTAAAATTTACTTAAAAAAAGTCCCGCTGGGTTTCTTGTTAGTTCTTCCCAGGATAGAGGGTTTTATTCGAACCAGTTTCCATGTTTTTTTTATAGCATAAGGGTGACAAACGAGCACACAGTCCACCTGATGGTAAGTGGTTGCTGCGGCCCATAGACATTTACATCTATCCTCTGTTACAAATCAAAATGTAGATGCGTTGTCACCCGTGAGGACTAAGATGGAATGCCTCATTTCCAGTAAAAAGGGCCTCCGGCCACCTGCACTCACCAAGCGAAACGCAGAGGTAAACCTCTACTTCACGCTGGTTTTCTGTGAGGTCGTGGTACTACCCCGGTTCGAGCCGGCCCATCCGTGCGACAGCAAAAGCTGCCGCGTGGCTCTACCACTGTAAAAATCATTGTAACAGTCACTGTTTCTCGAATGTCACTCATATCCAACAATTTTATTTCCTATCTAAGTCTGCTTTAAAGCACAGACACCACTGGCTGTAACCACGGTCAATTGCTTTATCGCGAGTGAGCAATGTAGCAATGATTATGTATGCTCCAGCTCCAGGATACCGTGTAATATTAACATATAATCTATACTAATATAATAAAGCGGAAGAGTTTTTTTGTTTGTTTAAACGCGCTAATCTCTGGAACTACCCGTCCGATTTAAAAAATTATTTTTGTATGTTATAACCAGATTCATGTGGAATAGTATAAGCTATCTAGCATTAATCTATATTACTCAGCTAGCATTAAATATGGATATTTGTTAAGCAAGTCAGAAGAAAAAGCACTCCCAAAATGATTTATCCGCGTACGCTGGTGTTATCGTTAGTGATACGTAAATACAATGTTCTAGAAAAATATAGACCTTTACTCGGTCTAAAAAAAAGTCCGCGATACCATATGTCTATTTCTTATACATAAGCCATAATTTGGTATTTTGTGACAAAAAAATATTAAAATTTAAAAGTGATTTATGAGCGTTATTATTAGGCATGGCCTATTTATCCTTACGAACGAAATTTACTTCATCATCAAGACAATTTTATGAAGATAAACTTTGTTCTTTTTACCATGTTATTTGGACGCATAGTTTAAGAGATAATGTAAAATTAAAATAATTCAATACTTGGCTGGGCGCGCGAACGACGCTTAAACCCTAGCCGTTATAAAATGCTTGAACTAGGTCATGTCACGCACCTCGGACACGTGATGACGCGGGTGAAACCGCGGGGCACAGCTAGTATTATATATAGGAGCTTTACAAATAAAAAAAAAGAAACAAGATCATTGTTGAATTAACAAATACGGGCTTTCTATCCTCATTAACAAATGTGTAGTTTTTGTAGCGTCGTTATCTGTTAATATCCTTAATACTTCACGGCTCTCGTCGGAGAGTATTATATATTTGTTGCTTCATGATCTTTCACATACACATTACACCACTTATGGAAAGTCTACGCGAACGAGGTTGCGATACAGATAGTTTTGTATTACTTATGTGTGCGTGTGTTTTCAGAATACACGACATTAGTGCACTGCAAACAAATAATAAAGAGAACCAATTTTTACTCTACAGAATTTATGGAAAAACAAATATATTATAACACATTATTGCCTTTATTTATGCACACATTACAATTGTTTGTTGTTTGCAATGCGTAGGTAAAATCATATTTAGCTAAAACAAAATTATAAAATCATAGCAAAATGTAAAATAATTTGTGAAACTAATCTGATTTCTATTTGGTTCAGCATGGGTAAAACAAGTTTTTTTACGAATATACGTGCACCATTTGTATCAAAATTAATTGTTTTAGCACTGGTTTAAACGATCTTAGTGTTATTTACCTTATATATGTACACAATCGTTAAGTAAATTAAAATAAATTATGATTTATTTATAAAAAAATACGTTATAATAATACAAGGAAATTATTTATGAACCGATTTAAACTATTCTTTTTTACAAATAGGTTTTTAACGTGGTAGAGCGTGCAGCTATATTAGTAGTATAGTTGTAGCACGAATGGGTCGGCTCGACCGGGGAAGGACCACGCTCTCACAGAATACCAGCGTAAAATAGCAACTTAATGCTGCTGTGTTTCGTATGGTGAGTGTAGAGAACCGGAGACCCTTTTTACTGGAAAAGAGACGTTCCATCTTAGTCCTCACGGGTGACAACGCATCTCCATTTTGATTCGCAAACGACGGTAGATGTAGATGTCTATGGGCCACAGTAACCACTTACCATCAGGTGGACTGTGTGCTCGTTTGTCACCCTATCCTATAAAAAAAAGGTCCGGTCCAATATAAAGAATTTTTGAGCTGCAAATTTAAAGTATAGTTAAGTTACAAGAGGTAAAGTTAAAAATTTTGTACAAACGACTTCAATATAAATTATTAAGGATAACTCAAAAACTACTGGTCAGATCTTGATCAAATTCATATGGGACCACATGAGAAGTACCAGGCACCGGGCTTCAAATAAAAAAAAAGATACATCAAAATCGGTTCACCTAGGAAAAAGTGCCTCAAAGGCAACACACATAAAAGAATACAGTCGAATTGAGTACCTCCTCCTTTTGAAATCGTAGAAAAACAACAATTGGTCGTTTATATATAATACCTAATAAATAATACCTAACCAGACACGCCAAATGATACGTCACTTTAATAATACATACCTACTTAATTGTGTTGTGCTTTTTGGCACGAGCACGAAGGATTTCCTAAATTTTTGAGGTACATATTCATGAAAAAAAGTTGTACTTTAATGTACCTACTTTTGAATTTAAAAATTATTGTTCGATAATCCAGTAAATTGGCCACGACGACCACGCGAGATTTTAGAATATTGAGATTAAAAGGATTACAAATCGAGAAATATAAATGTACTCAAAAGGTAAGCTATTATACAAACGTGGTTTCTGTAGAGTCTTCTATTATAAACAATATAAATGAATAGAATAACTTTTATTTAATATTACAAGAACACTTATTGAAAGTCATTTTAGTTTTTACCACTGGTTCGGAAAAAACTTCTGTCCTGGGAAGTAGGTACTAGTAACGTTCTTAATCTGTGATACTAGCAAGAAACCCGGCGAACATTTTTTTTAACATTAATTTACAATATAATATTTACAATTAAGTATGAAAATATTTAGAAACAGCATGGCAGCGATGAAATCATTCCCAAGGCTTATATGTATTAACAATCATGTACTATTTAGTAGTATAATAATTAATAACCCTTAATAAACAATTTTTAAAAATTTATATTATTTATTTATTTAAAGCGACAGTAGCCTAATGGCAGGGCGCGGACTGCGAACTCGAAAGGTCGTGGGTTCGAATCCGCCATTCGACTAATGTCGTGAACCACTTCTAACACAAGCATTTTTAGCTTAGCAGAAGTGGTTTAAAGGAATATTAGTAATGTTTAATAGTATTTTTATTAAAAAAAATTAACAACTAACGACAGTTTGACTTGGTGACGCACAGAAGAAGAAGAAGTTGACGCGACTTCGGCCACTGTCCCCTATGTAACACTTATGCGATAAGATCAAATATGAGAAGACTGATCATAACACAACTGGACACAAAAACATACATTTTGATTTAAGCGAATCTTTTAATGAATAAATATATAACAATAATTTTATGCGCTCAGGCTGCTAGCATTGAAGTAAATTTAGATCCTGTTTAAAAATGCCAAGTCATCACGTTAAGTAATTATAAACTTGAATAGCGTGATCGTATGGCTTGATAAGGGTTGTCAATGTTTTTTATTCCAAATATAATATTAGAAATGAAAATAAATTAATACTACTGCCTGTAAACTTCGAAAAATTAATGTAAGCCTGTAAAATATAGCAGTGAAAACAATATATACATATACTAGCTCACCAGGGAGACGTTGTTCTGCCCTTTCTGAACGACCATTTGCTTTACCAAAAAAAAAAAACACTTGAAATTAGCAATAAAAACATTGAGGGTCACTTATCGGGATAAAAACTATCCTATCTCTCAAGTTGGACCAAACTGCACACAGTGTGCAAAATTTCATTTAAATCAGTTCAGTAGTTTAGGAGTTCATCGAGGATAAACAATGTGACACGTAATTTTTGTATATAAAGATATATATATATATATATATATATATCTTTATATGTAATAGATGTAGAGATTACATGCCTATATACGTCCCACTGCTCACCACCTCTCACTTCTGAGAGGGTTTTAGGACAAGGAAGTGTCCGCGACGCTGCCCCAATGCGTGTTGGGGGACCTCATATTGTTTTAGAAATATATTGTTTCTCACACATGCAGGTTACCTCAAGATGTTTCCTTCACCACCAAGCACGTGTTAAATAAGCACTTAAAATTGCAATTAACACTTTCATTGGTGCCGGCGGGGATCGAGCCCGGGTTGCTCGCCTACTGTGAAATTTATAGCGAGTGCTAAGCCCTTGATCTACCACGAATCAATTAACTGTTATTAGCCTCAAGTTATAATAATATATACTTAGTAAGTAGTTTCGCCTACCACATTTTTTTTTTTGGAAATTTAGTATTTAATATTTAAGTAGACCCCTATTAAAGTGGGATAATATATTATAATACCTACAGTAGAGCCGGCAACCCTAGGTGCAATAAACATTCGTAACTGCGGCAGTATATTAACAGAATGCCTACCTACCTTTTAGTCTTTTAGTATAGTGTCGCGCTATGTGGAAGTGTATCGTTTTATTATGTTTGATCTCGGTGCTAGCGGGAGCGCAAACACGAGAGGCGAAACTAGTGAATATAGCCCAAGGGCCCGTGCGCGGATATAAGGCACAAAATGATAATTTCTATGCCTTTTATGGCATACCGTACGCAAGAGCACCTACCGGCGACCACAGATTCAAGGTACTATTTTCTTATATTAATGTCCTATGATCTATGTTAATTAAAAAACATATACTTACCTATGAATAAATATACTTTCCGTGCGTATATTGCACATTATCTGTGATAGCTATCATTAATAAAATACGTAATAATCGATCTAATGGAAATATTTTTTTTATAATTTATAATCAATATAGTTTACTTTAATTTATTTTATTTATTTACTTCAAGCAGAGTCCATATGAATTTTTTTACAAATTAAATTTATAGCTAGGGTTATTAAAAAAAACTAGATAGTATTTACTATAAAAATAACAGGAAAAATTCAAACGATTGTGAGATAGATCCACCCAACAACATAAACACTGTTATGCTGCTGTGTCGTACCCACTCTTGTAGAAGTTGCAAGTCTCACCGATCAACGAATACCTCAAGGATACTTTTGGATCTGTTCCGCAAATGGGTCAGCGCGGAACCACACCGCCTCCTAACTATCGCGGCGAAGCGATCAATATCATGTCAATATCATGAAATGTAAATAAATATAAGAAATGTAAGAAATTTAAAAAAAAATGTTACCTACACACTGGGAATTTCTTTTGTGTTTTTCTACATCGTAAAAGCGTTTTACAAATAAAAACAATTGTAGACAGATTATTTGTAGGTTATACAAATACTTATGTTGCGGGAATCGTACTCCTGGTTCGCAGCAGCGCAAGCAAACGCCACCGCGTTACCGAGCCCTATATTTTTCATTTTATTGGTTTATTTCTTTAAAAATATACTGCAACAGTAGGATTTGTTCTGTATCGTGAATACATTTTAAAGTACGAACAATTAAAGTAAGCCACACAAACATTTATCTGTGCCGGATTCGATCCCACAACTCTACAGGGTCGCAACTAAACGCTTAGTAAATGCGCTATCGAAGCTATGTATTTAATAATGTTAAAAAATTTATAAATATGTTGATCACCAGAAATGTTTCGTTTTTAGCTTCTAACATGTAAGACCATATTCATCATAAATCAGCTCAGAAAAAAATAACAGATACGTTATCTGTTATATTTTCTGTATTCATGTGACAAATTATCAGTTGTGAAATTAATACATTAATAATAAATATATTAAAAGTTATATAAGTTAAAAAGTTAATATATTAAATAATAATTAAATGAAAATCTTACATTTTCATTTAATTATATATATATATATAATTAAATGAAAATATAATAATAATATAAAATAAAATATAAATATATATATATATAACTTTTAAAATAATATATATATTTTTTTTATTATAGGCACCACTTCCTCCGCCGCAATGGATAGAACCATTCGAAGCCGTAAATAAAGATGTAATTTGCCCACAATCCGTACCACCTAATTTGCCTTTGGAAATAAAACTTAAGCAACAGGAAGACTGCCTAATCGCCAATATATACGTACCTGACACGGATAAGAAGGATTTACATGTGGTTATACATGTTCATGGAGGAGCATATCTAGTAGGATATGGCAATTTAATGACTGCAAAACAACTGGTCAAAGATAAGAATATAATAATAGTTAATTTCAATTACCGTCTCGGTGCACATGGTTTTCTATGTTTAGGCACAGAAGATGTACCCGGTAATGCTGGCATGAAGGACCAAGTCGCATTGTTTCGTTGGGTGAAAAAAAATATTGTCAGTTTTGGCGGAAATCCTGAAGATATTACAATTATTGGATATAGTGCAGGCTCATCATCGGTTGATCTTCATCTTGTTTCACCGATGACCAAAGGTCTTTTTAACAAGGTTATACCCGAAAGTGGAGCAATTCTCTCTGTTTTTAGTGTACAAACTGACCCAATAAAAATTGCTTGGAAATATGCGAAAATGCTTAACTTTACAAATAAGAACAACGATATTTATGATTTAGAAAATTTTTATAAATCAGCATCATACGATACGTTAAATTCTATTAATCTTTTCGATGAGCCAGATTCTACGTTTCTTTTTGTACCTTGTGTTGAAAGAGAACAAGGTGAGGAAAGATTTCTTGACGACGCTCCGTTGAACGTTTTGAAAAGTGGCCGCAATCATAAACTACCAATGTTATTTGGATTTGCTGAAATGGAAGGATTATTTAGAATGCCGCTTTTTGAAACCTGGTATAGTAAAATGAATGAAAAATTTGCTGATTTCTTACCCGGCGATCTTAAATTTTCAAACTCGGAACAAAAAGAAGAAGTCGCGCAGAGAATTAAAGAGTTTTATTTTGGTAAAAAACCAGTTGGTAAGGAAACTATATTTAGATATATAGATTATTTTACAGATGTTTTAATTGCATATGGCACATTGAAGTCTGTTCAGTTGCATGTAGAATCTGGAAACAGCGATATATATTTATATGAATATTCCTTTGTGGATGATAACGTTCCGTTAGTGCCCTACACAAATGTGCGTGGTGCTAATCATTGCGCACAATCAATGGCTATAGGAGACGAATTTTTCCCAAATGCTCCAGCTGATACAAAAGATTTTAAAAACATGAAGCAGTTGATGAGAGAGTTATGGTTCAACTTTATCACAACAGGGTAAAGTAGTTTAAAAATATCATCATTATCATCATAATTACAAGCATATAGTAAGTCCACTGCTGAACATTGGCCTCCTCCTTAGGTTGTCACTAAGCTCAGTCCTGAGTCTGTGTCCCATGTCATTACTTCATTTAGTGTAGTATTTTGCAACATTACCCGTGTCATTATCAGATTTTCAATCGAGAACCAAATTTATCTTCATATATAATAATCGTTGGTGCGTTTGTTAGTGAGCGCGCATTGTAGTATATATGTCAATGGTGAGCGCATTACTTTTAATGACTTGAGCGATTGAAGTCATAATATTAACAGAAGTACCTGGGCGTTCCAGCGTTGGTAAGCATAATGACCAAGATGAAACCAATCCAGAAAAACTTGAAAAGTAAAACGTTACCTAAACGTTAGAGCCGTATTGAAAAATCAATAGAATTGCTTACTTAAAATATAAAATATCTTTTTGTTGAGGTGATGGCTCACAGCTTTGTTAGGATCTGATAGGTGGCACTGAAGGTAAGTTATTAACAAAACCTTTATTTGTGGACTAAAATGACTCATATACACAAAATATGTTGGTTAAGTGCAAATCTAGAAAATCACAAAATCTTGGCTCGATTGGTATAGTAATTAATAATTGGGTAGTTAGTTATTAGTATTTGTAATATTTACACCGTAAAAGTCCCGGAGTGAATTCGTGTCAGGCCAGCTAGATCATGTAATATTAATTAATTATGTTATATCAATAATTTTCGTAAATTTTAAAATTAGCTTTCATAGCTAATTTTCTGCCCCTCGTCATTCAGCTGTAAACATTCAATAGCTGGATACCAGAATTTTTCTCTTAGATAATTTTCTTAAATCGCTACACTTTACAACGTATTTTACATCCAATAGAGGTATATAAAACATCTATTGAATGCCTGCATTTCCCGTCTTACAACACCCATGGGACAAACCAGGGCGATGGATTTGCAACCATCCCGAGCGAAATGCTGTCCTGTGAATAAATTTCAACAACTAGTTTTAAAGTAATTTTCGCAACTTCCTAATACTTTTATACCTTGTCAGTTTATTTTCAAGAATTTCTCAATGCACAACAAATTACCTCATAATATGTTCTGATTGTTGCAGGAAACCGGTTCCAGAGGGTTCAGACCTTCCAACGTGGCCGCCTACCGATGCAAACGGTGGTCCTCATATGTCTCTCGATAAGACGATGAAACTGCGCGGACCTCTGATACAGCAACGCTTTCTTTTTTGGGATGCTATTTATGAGAAATATTATGCAATGCCCACCGCACCTCCTCCTCCAACTCCAAGACTTAAAACTGAACTATAATTCTAATAATTCATTACCAGTTATACGAGTTACCTTAAATATTTTGTTAAATATTCATATTTTATAGTTAAAGAATGAATGTCAAGTCAGAGTTATTTTATAATATTTGCAATGTTATTTTGGTGCAATCATATATAAAAATATTTTTAGAAATATGTTGGCGAATGTTGAATAATAAAAATTCTAGTAATTACCCGTTTTCAAGAAACTTTAAGCAGTTCAGTCATATTTGGCATTTTTATAAGTTTTTATATAAAGGGTCGGGTGTGCGGAATATATATTAACTGTGCCCGTCGAAAGCTCGAAGAATGACGAAATACCGTTGTATCAAAAGCAGGAATGCAATTTGTGGCCCCCGTAATGTTGACCTATGTAATAACTGTGAGTAATATTGAATATTTTATTTTTGATTAGTTCCTTCTCAATCTAACTTTTGTGCTATACAAGTTTCTTTTTTATTAAACTACTAGCTTTTTACCCGCGGCTTCGCTCGCCTGGGCTTCAATTTAGACACATCATTAATATCATTCCGTGCCAGAGTTAGCAAAATTTTTTGTAGAGACACCTCGGTATATTCTGCATATTATATATCCAATATAGACACAGATCTATATTGGACGTAAATTATTGCAATTCGGCAATATAATATGCTACAGAATCACATAGAGTTTATCAGAATTGCACGAATAACATACGTTTAACAACATTTTTTTTTGTATCGGACATGTCTTCCGATGTGGTCTTATGAAGGATAAATTAAATTGCCTTGGAATCAGAATTACGTTATCTACATCATATTCATAATTAAATTTTATAAAGTTTTGACAAAATAATGTTGAATTTCTTGGTTTTTGTTAATACTCGGCATAGTGTTTATTTGCGTTATTTGATTCAAATAAGTGGACCCATTGAATATTCATTGGCATCATAAAATACATGCCAGTATTTTTTACGTTCAAGTAGATTTAAAAGTTTCATAAATGTAGTCGTATTTACGGTGAATGTGTGAGAAGAACTGTATTCATGTTATGAATGTAATGGACAGTTGCCTGTGAGGTAAGATAACTTATCTATAGAAGATTGGGAGAGAGTTTTACTGTAGGTGGTGAGTTCATACATCCTCTGTTTTGTATAGCTATAAACTGTACACAACACAAACGTATGTTTACACACCCTAGGAGATCTGCTAATGGCATCTCCATTCCGACATAACTCTCAAGTTCTGAAAAACTAAAAAATCAACTTTTGGTGTAGGAAGTAGAACTATTGCACTCAAAAGTGCATAATCCTTTAGTGCGTTTGACTAATGATAGAGAGGCTACTATGTAAATCAAATATTTAGTCTCAAACGGCGAAGGTCCTACTCAAATTGATGAGTAAGGTGTGAACTCCCATTGAGTCTAGTCAACCTCCAACAGAACTTTCTTAACGAAATGATGTTGAAACAACGGGAACAAATTGATATGGCAACAGAAAATCGTGTCGAAACTTTAGATCCACCTATTCGGCCGTGTAGGACAAATGTCAACGTATAACATTATCCAACATGACCCAATTATCAATTTAGTAGGGGGAGAATGTGATGACTCTCAATTACAATGACCTTCTTGCTTATATATTATTCATAGTCTTCTTGGTCCATATATATTATTTACGTGTTAATATAAACTGTCATTAGCTCTTAGCATTTTTTTTTTTTGGGAATTATATCCTTTTATATCTAATTATGCGGTTTTATTTTACATGCCTTTAATTCCTATACATATCATAAATAATTTACTTTCAAATAACTCGTGAACGAAATCATATAACGCGATAGCATATAAAGCAAACCTAACAAGGATTTAAGGCTTTGGTTTTTTTGAAACGTAACTGACAACCATTGTTTGTTAAAATGTTTTTCGTAAATATGTCACTCCACGTCAAATATAAAGAGCATAAATTAAGCTCGCGTTTTGTGATACGCGTTAAATTAAACGGAACAAAACGACTACAAAACGTTATATTGATAAAACTCAATGTTTGTGGTGTATTCAAATATAACTTACGATTTATATAAAATAATGCCACTGTTAATTTACTTTAGTTTTGATCACTTATTTACCCTATTTCATTTTACGTATAACCATTATGTGTTCAGTAATTTGGCGAGGGAGCACAAAACGTAGCAGTAGTTTTATTTACGGTTGACAATTCACGCGTGACTTGTTTGTGAGATATAGTAAATGAAATTCTTTTGTTATTACAAATACATAATAAACCTAGCAAGCTAACAGCATAGCAAAGTGGCGAAGCAATCAGCTTTGTAGCGGTTTCTAACGGTTGCCGTTAAGCAATCAGTTTCAAAATAGGAGGTTCAGATGCCTGGGTGATCAGTAATCGATTGCTGAAACCAGAATTTGAAAATTCAAAACCTTTCTCGAGATAATCGTGGGACAGACGGACAGACGGACAGACATCGTGAAATCAATAAGTGACTTCGCAAGCTTTGCCACTTAATAATATGAAAAGTATAATAAAGTATACTAAAAAAAGTATAAAAAAACAGTAGTTAGCGCCGTGTTGTGACGGCATAAGAGAATCAACCACTCCATTTCGTTCGGTGGGTATCGTTTGAGATGACTATGGAAAATGTTGGAAAGATCTGATGAGTTTTTCTTCAGAAAGATGACGTTGTTTTTTTATAGGTTAAGGATGACAAAAGAGCACACAGTCCACCTGATGGTAAGTGCATGCTGTGGCCTATAGACATCTACATTTATCTTCAATTAAGAATCATAATGCAGATGTGTTGTCAGTCCTCAGGGGGACTGAGATGGAATGCCTTGTTTCCAGTAAAAAGGCCTCAGGTTCTCTACACTCACCATATGAAACACAGCATCATTAAGCTGCTATTTTACGCAGGTATCGAGTGGTCCTACCCAGGTCAAACCGACCCATCCGTGCTACAACCATAATAAAGCAGCAGCTTGGCTCTACCACGTCACCATCTTAACGCTAGACGAAAAATACTCAGACTGATGTCGAGAGGTTTGATATTGTATCTATTTGAATCCGCCTGTGAAGTGCCTCGATAAAGAAAAATAAGAGCCAAACGTAAATAATAGTTAGAAAACAGTTGTATTATTGCTTGTTTGATGTGATAAAGACAATACAATTACAAAGTTTATTACAAAGTTTGTTTTTAAAAATCAAGTCCGTAAGCATGTGAAAAAATTGTTGCAAGTTTGAACTAATACAGCTCTTATTTTCATACACATAGATAATATTTATATGTATTGTGTATATATGTAGTGTATGCATGTATATGTGTATGTATGTATTTATTTATGTATATATTATGTGTATTTAAGCATATATGTCTATGTATGTGTGTGTATATGTATATTTATGTGTATACAATATTTTTTTGGCGCTTTCTATTTTGATTACTGCTACACCACCTCTTGTTTGTATATCTCTGTTTAGCCTAATGGTTAACTGGGAGAGAATGCCCTATGCCATTAAGTCCGCCATATGTACAACTTTGTACATGAAAGATTAAATAAATAAATAAATACCTCAAAATGAAGGTGCGAAAACTTTATCACCTTATACTGTTTTTTTTTTCAAGCAGAATCCAGCGTAAAAACAGCATTATGCTGCTATGTTTTGAATGGTGAAGAACCGAAGACCTATTTACTGATGGTAAAGCTCCCCTTTTTATTCTATTCTTAATCAAGTATAGATGTAGGTATCTATTAAATATAGCTTATTAAATTAGCTGCATATACGTAAAGTTAAAGTTACAGCCTATATATGTACGTCCCACTGCTGGCCACAGACCTCTTCTCATTTCTGAGAGGGTTTTGCATTTACTTACTATCATAAAATATTATACAAAATCCATCGAGTTACGCTACCTACTACTAACTACTAGCTACTAACAACAATGCTTTATGATCAGTTAACATTATTACTTTACTGCCCCTCAAATATGTTTCAAATTTCTTTAGGCAGCTTATTACAGCATAAAACTCTTGTTCAGTAACAGACCAATTTAATTTGGGGCCTTTTAAGACTTTACTATGATAGCCTAAAATTCTCATTTCATTATTATCATCTATCTGATATAGTACTCCGGCCATACCCACACCGGAACAATCTGTTTGTAAATAATACGGCTTATTAAATTCTGGATGATGCAATTGTATTGTATTAATAAATTGTTGTTTTATAAAATCAAATACCTTCTGTTCTTTACCGCTCCATTGGAACTTACGTCCCTTTTTAAGTAATTCACAGAGCGGTATTATGTTCTCGCTGTAATTTGGTATAAACCTTCTATAAAAATTGCATAGACTTAAAAAGGCTCTCAATTGTTTAATCTTTTTTGGCGCTGGAAACTCTTGGATCGCCCGAATCTTATCGGGATCTGTCTTTATGCCTTCTGCTGAAATTATAAAACCCAGCATTTTAAAATCTTTACAAATAAATTCACTTTTCTGCAAGTTGCACGTTAAGCCAGCTTTGTTCAGTTTACTTAAAACAATATCAATGTGCTCCAAATGTTTATCTAACGTTCCTGTTGTTATAATGGCTAGATCATCTAAATAGTTCACACAAAATTCTTGGACTTCTGGTCCTTATATTAAATTCATGGCTCTGTTAAAGCTTCCTACTGATGTTTTTAATCCTTGCGGCAGAACATTATATACATATGACTTTCCATTGAATGTGAATCCAGTATATTTTCTACCATCTTTATTTATCGGAATTTGAAAATATGCATTATTTAAGTCAATGGTAGTGATATAATTCGCTCCGTGAAATTAATTCAAAACATCTAATTGTATAGGTGGTTTCTCTGTTTCTGCAACCATTTTCTTAATTATGCTTCTGGCATCTAGTAGAACTCTAACTGAGCGATCTTTTAACTACTGTAAGGCGTTGATGTCCTTGTGATGCTACCAGCTTGTTACATTTCATTTAACTTTTCTTCCATTTTCGCTCTATATGCATATGGAATAGGATAAGATCTAGTAACTATAGGTTCATCATCGATCATTTCAATTTTATGCTCATAGCAATTGGCTCTTCACAATTTGCTTGAAAATATATTCTTATGCTTTTCCAAAACCTTACTAAGTTTTGCCTTTTTAGAGACCTCCAATGTAGATCCTATTTTTATATTTGTTAACAGATCATCACTACATTTTTCGATGTGGTTATTATGTAATATAGATTTATTATTATATTTGAAGGGTATGAAGTAGTCTTTGTTTTTCACTTTAAATTCTACTCCAACAGTGTATTTCTCAAATCAATCAATATTTTATTTCTCTTGAGCCAGTCAAAGCCTAATACTAAAGGTCTTATTAAATTACCTACAATTAAAGTTTGTGTTTCAAAGACTACCTCATCTATCTTTATAGGCAATATGATCATCTGTTGTATTTTTGTGCTGCGCTGCCCAACAGCACCTTTTATTTGCATTGCTTTAACTGGCATTATTGATATTTTACGATTATTATCTTTAATTTCTAAATATAAACTTTCTTTAATTTTCCAATTAAGTCGACAATTGCTAAAATATGACGAAGTAAATAATGCTATATCTAAATTAGTAAATTGGTTCAATAATGATTTCTTATATTTACGCGAACACTACACATTTAAATAAAACTAATTTTACGGATTTTATCGCGTATATTAACTTATTTTACATTCCCGACGTTTCAAGCACTTTACAGCACCCATGGTCACGGGGGGAACTGAGGTGTATGACGTCCCAATGTCATAGTTAACCACGGCTACCTCCAGATTAAAAATTATTAATTTTTGTTCCGATCTACGCAGTATGAACTTACAGTATCATGAAGTCTTGCAGTTGTATGCTTGGGTTGGGATTTAATTTTATTAATTATGGGATCCCAAGCAGATGGTAGCACCCAGCCACCTTCTCTATTGAAATTAGGATGTTTTTTGATTTCAATAGCCTCGCGAATCATCCTTGGAAGGAATCGGTGTTCTTTAGCGAGGATTTGTGGTATATCAAATCTAATGTAGTGACGGGGGCGATCCTGTACATGTTCACAGACTGCAGACTTCCCAGAGCTGATGTGAAGAATAGACGTGTGTTTGGTGAGTACTTTTAAGTGCAGCAAGCATACTCAACTCCATGTCTTAGTGTAATAGCGCTATGATACGTGGAGTTTTGGCTACTGACGTCTTAGTACCGTGCTACAATGATACGTTGGTGGTATTTTTAGTTAACAAAATTATCAATTTTGTTACCAAAGTCAATAGGGATCATGTGTGGTGTGTTGTGAGGGGGCGCCATCCGTATGATAGTTGCATTGATGCTTACTGCTAGTTGTAGTATTGTGTCTTGTGATGGATCGGGTGTGCTGCACCTGATTCTACGCATCTTGTGGTTCTGGTCGATGGAGGTATGCGGGTGGTGATGTCTCCTGGGACTGTATGGGGGACCTTGGGATGGTGTAAGCCCGACGATAGTCGTATTGATGCTTGTTGCGTTCTGCAGCATTGCGTCTCTGCGATGGTTGTTTGGCGGGTCGCTATTTTCAATGGCGCTCCCTGCGTCTTGGTTTGACTAACAACCTAAAAGTAGCTTTGCCCAAGTCGGGTCCCTTCATTGCGGGGCTGCAGACTGTCTGTCCTCCATGATGTTTTATATAAAAACATAAGAATATATCTCTATGAAGTTCCCACCTTTCAAAGATTGAAGGCAACTTGTTGGTGAGCGTGATAAACATTATCGAAAAATGCATATACTCAACTTCAGTGACACAAACCCTTTCTGATGGCGAATTATTACTATTATCTTATAACTGCCTTTTGGCTATATCTGCCATTGTATTGGTTGGTGGAGCATATGTGTCGACCTCATGCGGGTGGTAGCTGGAGGGAGAATCTGAGGAGGCTCTCAAGGCTCGTTACAATATGCAGAAGACACAGCGTCGGGGATAGCCTTGTGGAACACCAGCGTTAATAGGCTTGTAGTCGGAGCATGCACCGTCTACAACAACCTTGATGCTCCGATCTACAAGGAAGCTGGTGATGCAATTGCACAATTTCGCGGGATGCCCATAGGAAGGGAGCTTCGAAAGAAGCGCTTTGTGTCAAACCCGATCAAAGGCCTTCGCAATGTCCAAAGTAACGGCCAACGCCTCCCCCTTGGACTCTACTGCCTCAGCCCATCTATGGATCAGGTAGACCAGAAGATCACCAGCTGATCTGAAGACATAAAGTGATATCAAGTCTATTAAAAATATGCTATCAGAGCCCCTAGCGGTGAAAAATGATTTAAATGATATCGTCATATGCCCATATCATAAAATAGCAACGTTGTGTTTATTTAGTTATTAATATCTTCAAACAATTTCTATTCATTGATTTGGTCAAGCTATATCATGACATGGTCAACAAACAGTATGAAATGATATAACAGTGACAAATGACATATCATGAAAGGACCACACCATTTCACAAAATGTAGACTACTTTTTTATAGGAGAGGATGCAAACGAGCATGCCGCTCATCTGCTGGTAAGTGAGTACCGCCGCCTATGAACAACTGCAGGGAAATTGCAGATGCGTTGCCGGCCACGACATATAGAAAATTTCTTTAATAAAATTAAAAGGATAATGAAAATTTTGCAATAGTGGCAGACATACCAGTTTTAATCAGTTTTCGTATAGATTAGTAATATTTGAAATAAAAACCTTATCAATTTTCATATTTTTGATAAACTTCACTATTATCTATTGAAATTATTTTACCAAGGTTATAACTATATTTTAAACTTTATTTATAAATTTGGTATTTATTTGAAAAACAACCGTCATCCCGCATATTATAACTAAAATATAATAGAAAATTAACATCTAAAGGAAGGAAAATACTTAACCTTCTTTGTTTAGGCCTATAAGTTGCTCCATATTACTAAATACCTACATACAAAATATGTAAATCGGTCCAATAGTTTTTGCGTGAATCTGGAATACACAGACAGGCAAACAAAAATTCTAAAAATTACTAACTTGGCTTCAGAACCCTTTATTTAGTCCCCTGGACTTATTTTTTCAAGAATATATTAGAATTACAGACACAACTTTTCTACAGACTTAATATATGTATAGATTAAAAACACATCACTGTTAATTCCAAATAGAAAGCTTGATAATTTAACAAAATATACATATATTATATAATATTATATCTCTTTAGATAAAAGCAATTGCTGTCCGCCAGTTTCGCAAAAACGTGAAAACGGCTGGCTAGATTTTGATGAAAGTTTTTGTGTATGTTTGATTGGATCCATGGATAGTTGGATGGATGGAACATTACAATTGGACTTGGTAGGTGGCGCTGTTAACGAGATTCAAAATTCGCTCGTGTGAAACCGGGGTGGATCGCTAGTCCATGCATATATTTGGTACATTGGATTCTAAATTGTATTCAACAATTTCAGATTAATTGATTTCACAAACGAATAATATCAAGAGCGATATTCATTTTCTAATCATCAAGTTACTATCAATTTTACCTTATTTCATTACTTACGTTGAGTAATAAATACATCATAAATATTTGCATTTTGCTCTTCATTAACTTGCACAAATCATTACATACGTTTCCTTCCATTTCTGAGAGCATTATAAAGCATAGTTCTTGCTGTGATGTGAACATACTCTATTAGTTAATATGCTGCATTTATAGTGTTTAAGTGGCGGGTAAGAATACTCGCTACCCCATATCTTCCCGTGGGTGTCGTAAAAGGCAACAGAGGGAAATTAAGGCAGAAGATCGGCAGCAGCATCTTTCTGATAACAGCAAAAAGTAATTAAAAACTGCGGTTGCCAACCCGCTCGCCAAGCGTGGCAACTATGGCAATATACCCCCCATGAGCAATGACACTAATAAACGGCCTCCAGTCCCCGGCAGCCCCACTAATCCTAGCTACGGTGGCGACCATGGTAACAGCGGCGCAGGGGGTGTTAAGAATCTCCGGTGGAGGTTTGGTTGCCACCTACGACGACTGGACCTGGCAACTTATAACGCACGCACCCTGAGGACTGACGAGAAGATCCTGAAGCTGGAAGAAGAGATAGACAAGTTGCGCTGGAATATTATAGGATTATCCGAAGTCCGAAGACAGAGGGAGGACACGGTAATCCTCGAATCCAGCAACTTGTTCTATAAACGAGAGAGCGACCATCTGTCCCAAGGAGGTGTCGGAATTATCAACCACAAGTCTCTCGTTAACAACGTTGTAAAGATTAAGAGTGTGTCGACAAGGGTTGCGTACTTTATACGCAGAATTACCAAACGGTATTCGCTGAAGGTCATACACGTTTACGCGCCAACCTCGGCACATCCCGATGAGAAGGTGGAGGAAATGTATGAGGATATCTCTAGAGCCACGCATTCCTCCAAAATCCACTATACGGTGTTAATGGGAGACTTCTACGCGAAACTAGGCACAAGAGACAACGGTGAGCTGAAAGTAGGGAATTTCGAAATTGGGCAATGGAACCCAAGGGGCCAGCAGCTGGCCGACTTCATGGAGAAAGAGGGACTCTTTATGATGAACTCTTTTCCCAGAAGCGGTTCCACAGGAAGTGAACCTGGTCGAACTCCGACGGTTCGACAAAAAATGAGATTGACTTTATTATGACGACCAGACGACAACTGTTCAGTGATCGCGAGGGTGAAAACTGGTAGCGATCACTGAATGGTTAGAGGCCACTGAACCCAAGCGTTAAGTTGGAGAGTTCAAGTCTAATGAAGTCAACGATCTATTCCTCTCGTGCTCTAATCTAAAGTCCCGAAACCTTTGAGCTCGAGTTACAAAATCGATTTTAGTGCCTATAAGATTGTACTGCAGTGGACGATATAAATGACAAGCTCGTGGAAACTATCCATGCGGTCGAACTTAAGTTTCGCAAGACCCGCCGCAGAAGAACACAAAAACTCTCCGATCAAACTCTTAATCTCATGGCTGTTATACGGGATATGAAGCTGCAGTCTTTAGTAGATTTGACAGCATACAGGCAACTGAACAGACAGATTTCCGAACGCATGCGGCGAGACTTACAAAACTTTAATACTGCTCGTATTGAAGAAGTGGTTGAGCGGAACCAGGGCTCCAAAGTCTTTGCCAGATATCTGTTTGCCAGGAAGTGCTAACCGTCGAAGCTGAAGACCGAATGTGACACCATCGTTTCCGAGACACCTGAGATTTCGAATGAGATTGTGAGGTTCTATGGGCAGCTGTACACGTCATCGTTGGAGCCACACGCAAGTGTGAGTAACGATCCAAGAGCAAGTCTTATCCGATACTGTTACGATGATATCCCGGGTGTCAGTCTGAGCGAGATTAAAATGGCTCTCCAGCACCTTAAAAACGGCAAGGCCCCAGGCGAGTATAGAATTACAGCGGAGCTACTAAAAGCTGGTGGAAAACCGGTACATAAAATCCTTCAAATGCTCTTTAATTCCGTCCTACATGATGTCACTACACCGGAGGCATGGAGCAAAAGTGCGGTGGTCTTGTTCTTAAAGAAAGGCGACAACGCTCTCTTGAAAAACTACAGACCGATTTCCCTTGTGAGCCGCGTCTACTTGCTGTTTTCGAGAGTCATTACAAATCGTCTCGCATGCAGACTCGACGACTTCCAGCTTCCCAAGCAAGCCGGTTTCCGAAAAGGTTTTAGCACCATAGACCACATAAATAACCTTCAGCAGATTGTACAGAAGATCGAAGAGTACAATCTGCTACTTTGTTTTGCGTATGTCGACTATGAGAAAACCTTTGATTCCGTCGAAATTTGGACGATGCTGCAGTCCCTCCAGCGGTGCCAAGTGGACTGTCGGTATATCGAAGTACTGAAGTGTTTGTACAGTAAGGCTACAATGGCCATCTGAGAAAAGAACCAGAGTACCAAACCTATCCAACTGCAGAGAGGTGTAAGAGAGGGTGACGTAATATCCCCGAAACTCTTCACCGCTGCATTGGAAGACGTTTTCAAGCTATTGGACTGGAAAGGATAGGGTATCAACGTCAATGGCGAGTACATAACTCACCTTCAATTTGCTGACGATATCATCCTTATGGCAGAATCGCTGGAGGGCCTAAGCACTATGCTCAATGACCTCAATAGTGTCTTCCAACGGATAGGTCTTAAGATGAACATGGACAAAACAAAAATCATGATTAACGTCCCAGTCACACCTACGCTGGTAGTTGTTGGGAGCACTAAGCTCAAAATTGTTGACGAATATTACTTTTGTAACTTTGTTGAAGAATATTTACATAGTCTGACTAGGTAAGTCCAACTTTGACCGAGAGGTCAATCGACGGATTCAACTCGGCTGAGCAGCGTTCGGGAAATACGACACATCTTCTCGTCAGTTGTACTTCAAAACCTGAAAACTGGATTGTTCAACCAGTGCGTGTTGTCAGTGATAACCTATGTATCTGAGACGTGGTCCTCCACTGCTGGCCGTATGAGAAAGCTCAAAGTCGCTCAGCGAGCTATGGGGAGACTATTCTCGAGGTTTCTCTGCGTGATAAAGTTAGAAATTAGGATGTCTGCGGTAGAACCAGAGTTACCGACATAGCCCAAAGAATTAGTATGCTGAAGTGGCAATGGGCCGGTCATGTAGGTCGAAGAACCGACAACCGATGGGGAAGAAAGGTTCTCGAGTGGCAGCCTCGTACTGACAGGCGAAGTGTAGGGCGTAAAAATATCCCACTGAACAAAGTGTTACACCAACCAATTGTTATTTAATTATTGTTACCAATTCTCGTTGGCTCAGGGTAACTGTCCCAGTTTATTCGACGGTGGGTAAATATGACATGTATGTTTAAAGAATAATTCCGTAGTTTTTATAATGATAATGCTCTAAACTACTCACTTGAGATATAAAAGACTGCATGTGTGTGCAAGTACTTACTGTTGCATAAAAAGGATTATTCCACTGTGCCTGAGAATTAATCGTATGTACATATAAGTTTTACCCATGGATTAAACGTTGATCATACGTCGACCCATTTCTACAATATTCGATACATTATAATAAAAAAAACGTTTTTTGTTAGTTTGTATTTTTCAACGTATATTAAACATAACTTTGCTTGACTCACGCTTAATTATTACTCTCCTTTTTGTTTCCGTATCTTTATGTGAGGAGCTGCCAAATGGATTCCTATTTTGTTCTTGTTAATTTAGTTAATAATTTCATTGCAATCGAGAATTCGATTTCCAGGCATCTGAAGGCTAGAACATATCTTTAAGATTAGGAATAAGAAAGCGTACTCCTTTAACACTTCACCTGTTTGCTTTACAATAAGTGCTTTGTTTATCCACTTTGAATGAAATATAATAAAATATCTATGTCTTCGCATTTACGCTAGAAGATGTAATCATATACTCAGTAGCTATATTCATTATACTTTATTAAAATTAAACTATTGCCAATAATATAAAATTTTCATTTCTTTGTATTTCATAGATATTTAATTAAGAATAAAATTATATTTGTTCCGGCAAGCGAAGTGTAGGGCAACCCATCATTAGATAGAGTGACGACCTAACAAGCGATGTAGAAAGTCAATGGATGCAGGTAACTCATGATTGCACTTTGTTTCACTCTTCGGGGCAGGCCTAGGTCGACCTCTTACTAGATTGAGTGACGGTCTAGTAAGCGATGCAGAAGTCTATGAATGCAAGTGGCTCAGAACCGTTCTTTGTTTCACTCTCCGAGGCACGCCTAGGGGGACCTCTTACTAGATTGAGTGATGACCTAGTAAGTGATGCAAAAAGTCCTGGTGAGTGATTCAGAAAGTCAATGGATGCAGGTGACTCAGGATGGCAACTTGTGGCACTCTTGGGGACAAGCCTGGGGCGACTTCTGACTAAATTTAGTGACGATCTAGGAAGAGATGAAGAAAGTTAATGTATGCAGGTGTCTCCGGATCGTACTTTGTGACACTCTTCGGGGCAGGCCTGGGCTGACCTCTTACTAAATTGAGTGACCACCTAGTAAGCGATGACGAAAGTCAAACGATGCAGATGGCTCAGGACCATATTTTGTGAGACTTGTTTTGCGATAGACTTGTGATAAGCTCTTAATGATGATGATCATGATGTTCTTAATGACAACATTTTTGTCAAAACTTACTTCATATTGAATATAACTCAAATTGTTAATTACAGATTTTACCTTTACGAGTAAATGCTAGTGTACTTATTGTAAATACGATTGAAACGTTTTCCACGTTAAATTAAACTTTAAGGACATAAATTAAATAAAATGAGTCAAATCGATGTAGTTGTCGCGTGAGTTAAATAAATATATGATATCACCCCATACATATATGTGAATTCCGAAGTTACATTATAGCTAACGCCATGCTCGAATGGATAAAGCTTCATATTGATTACTGTGTTAATTTAGTGGACTATGTTATTTGCATCAAGTACCTCCTATGTAATTTAATCAAGCCGCTCAAGCTGTTGTTGTTAGAATCTAGTCGTAACATGAGTCGTAACTATTAGAAGTGTAGAATATTATATTATGTCCTTACATATGAAATTGGCGTTTTGTACGGAAGGAATATAGCTATATAGTGATGGTGAAGCGCACTGACTTAACAAAGGCATATAGTGAATATACTTTTGTTAAGTCAGTGCGCTTCACCATCTTAGGCCACATCACCACTTACCATCAGGTGGGATTGTAGTTAAGCGCTAGCTTAGAATTATAAAATAAACACTGTGGTATGAGGTTTACAGGAAAAGCTGCAACGAATTTGAAATTCCGATAAGCGTTTTAAAACAATTTAGTACCAAAAATTACACCAATTCGAAACAGACGATGATGGCATCGACAAAAATGATTCATCTGAAGAAGGCGATTTAATTCAAAATAGCAGTTGTGTAAATAATAAATTCTTGATATTGATTTATTATTAATTGTATGTTGATTTATTGATTATATACATAGACATTAATTACTTTATTGCAGTAATGTAGTTTAATTTAGTAATAAAGGTAACCAATTACTAAAGTAACTATTGTTTTCTGTCTTAATAACATTTGTTTGTACAAACATTTGTTTAGTAGAAAATTTAAGAATTATGAGTAAGTAAAATAACGGCAAAACAACCTCGCATAACATGTCAGATTATGTCTGATGTAAAATATCAGATCAGCGATCTGCCATACCGTTAGTCAGATTGTAGTAAAACTTTGTCAACAACGTAGTAACTGATATATGCAGTTACACAAGTGATAGTAATAGCTAGTTGTACAACTAAGTAACTGATATTTGCAGTTAAAGTGATAGTGATAGTTGCATAACGTGGTAACTGATATTTGCAGGTACTCAAGAGAAAGTGATAGCTAGTTGTACAACATAGTAACTGATATTTGCAGTTACACAAGTGAAAGTGATAGCTAGCTAGCAACATAGTAACTGATTTTTGCAGTTACATAAGTGAAAGTGATAGCTAGTTGCATAACGTGGTAACTGATATTTGCAGGTACAAGTCACAGTGATAGATAGTTGCATAACGTGGTAACTGATATTTGCAGTTACACAAGTGATAGTGATAGCTAGTTGTACAACATAGTAACTGATATTTGCAGTTACACAAGTGATAGAAATAGCTAGTTAGTTGATAATAGCAGCTAGTTAAAACGGTGTTAATAAAATCAGCTACTACTACTGTACACGCCCCTAACTGTCCCGGCAAAGGTCGATCCCACAGGGGCCCATAGCTGAAGGCTCAACGAACAACTCAGGACGGGGCCGAATCGCCTGGTGGAAATGTTTTATCCTACTACACTTTAAGGGGGAAGGCTAGTGAATTATAGTACTTACCGGTTAGCGACTCTTAGATCGCCCCAAGGCTCGGTCAGGCCGTAAGTGGGTGTGAGGTGCATGGCAAGTAGTGTTTAGTGATGTGTAAATGTCTGAGACCTGGACCAGCTTAGGCGACCAGCAGCGGCCGAGTTCCAGGCTGCCCCACAATGCTGCATCGCTCCAGCAGGCTCCACCGCTGGACCATTTCTTTCTTCATTGTCACTATTTCAGTATATTAGCTTCATTGTACATTTAACTAACTTAAACTCGCCTAATTTCATATTCATCGTAGAATCGAACACGTGATACCCGACACAGTAAGGACAGTAGTTCAAAATTCGACATTCAATGTCCCGGATTCACTTATCACAAAATTATAAATAGGGAACTAACGCGATCTCTTAATGAGTCATACGGTTCAGCGTTAAACACAACTAAGTTCCTTCATTCGACACCAAAACACCACGTCGCGAAAAGAATTCAAAATACGCCTCGTTGACACGTAAACTAACAAACCAACCAACACACAAAAAAGGGCACTTAACGCGACGGCACAATTATAATGATTTCCAAATAATCAACCGGGAGACGCTCTCGATCAAGGAATGCGCGGTTCGAATCCTAGACCGTATAACTACGCAACGTGCGCGTGCACAATTTCGCATCACCCGAACAAGTTAAATATTGCAAAATTCACATATCCACGTAGCGAAGTAACACGCCTAAATCTAACTATCTGGACCCTAAACGGTCGCGTGAACTTCGGCCGCGATAATCGAGATACGCGGGTTCCCCTAATCGTGGCCAGCGAGCTACTCTCTCTTTCCCACGAGCGTCACACGCTGGGAAGCTGCCTACCGCTCCCCCTCCCCTCGATGTGCGTGACACCTGGTGCCATTGTGCGACTCACGAAGTCGGACGTGATTGGGTATCGTAAAAATTACCTTTTTTGGCCTAAACAACTACTAAATATATGTTACCATCAAACAACTGAAAAAATCGTCTGAAAAATATAGTGACCAACCGATAGTGAAGAACCGTAGTTGAACAACCATATTCAACAACCGTGGTCCATAACCAATAGTCAGATGATTTCCGCGGAGCAGTTGAGCAGTCGGCCACTGCCTTGCCATTTGTATTCTAAAGTTCGTGCATTTTAACTTGAACGCCAGTCCACAGTACCCCAGCTGCACCCATAAAGACGGTAAGAAGTATCCTCCGGAACCTATTAGTGTAGGACGTTAGCGGCTCGAGGAGTATCTCTGTAAAAATTTACTCCGGAGAGTTTCGCCCCTTCGGCACAGGTATCGTATTTCCGCCGAGAAATTTTAACCACGTCCACGTTGATAATTAAAATACTAAATAAATAAATAAAATCTATACTAAATAAAATATTTATTTGCATAAAACATGGTACATTTATAGGTCTTATAACATAGTGTAAACATGCATGTTTTACCAATTTGAACGTTGGTGCTTCACGTCAGTTATGTGAAGCACCAACGTTCCGGGAAGTCTGTAGTTTGTGATCAACCACAAATTCTCGCGAAAGAATATTGATTCCTGCCAAGGATGATACGTGAGGCTATTGAAATTAAAAAAACATCCTAATTTCAATAGAGAGGCTGGGTACTACCATCTGCTTGGGATCCTGTAATTCATAAAATTAAAACTAAACCCAAGCATACCACTGCAAGACTTCAAGACACAGTTCATTCTGCGTAGATCGGACCAAAATTATTAATTAAAAAGCTGAAGGTACTCCGGTTTAACTCTGACATCGGGAGGTCAATCACCTCAGTCCCCCGTGACCACGGTTGCTGGAAAGCAACCGAAACGTCGGGAATATAAAATAAGTTAATTAAACGCGATAAAATCCGTAAAAATAGTTTTATTCAATGTGTGGTGTTCGCGTAAATATAAGAAATCATTAAATAAAGGAGAATGCCAGATTCTATATAGAAATTTGCCGCGCCCAAAAATGTGGTGTACACGAATGCCGTATGCAACGATTTTTTTCTACTTTATTACTTCATCCAACTTATATAATTTGAAGTCTCTAGAACTTGTGATTTTTCTTAAACTGGACTTTAATAATTACATTAACCTTATTTTAAAGCTGCAGATCATTGTAATTTCTAAATATAAATTGTCAGGTGCTAATGATATATATAAACAGGAATTTAAGAATTTAAGGAGCATAATAATATAATTATCAGAAACATTGATAAAATGGTTCTCTTGTATAGAATCTAAAAGGTCCTTAAACAATATAAGACTAAGTCCTAGTCATGTAAACGAGTTATATTATTTACAAAATTATTTTCAAGATACACATTATTACGACATGTGTCTGAAGAAGGTGTAAATATTTACAGATTAGTAACTAATTTTACGACAAAGATAGTACCATAAATTATCAACTATATAAAAAAGCTATAAAACTAAATATATTTCTTGCAAAGTAGTTGTAGTTAAGATTGTAAATCAAAAAGAGGACACAAAATGCCCCTGCATCTAGTGATCCTCAACATCGTGGATGCAATTATCAGAATGACCGTAGTAATTAGCAGTGAGTCAATAAGTAGGCGTGATCGAGTCCGTATATTTATAAAAGCATAAGTCGTCAGCATAAGCACGAAAAAGTGCAACGGTAAAGAAAACGGGAATCAGCAGAAGCAAAAATGTGATGTAATCATAATCAATATATTTCACTAACACAAATTAGTCAATGTGTGAAAATATTCGACATGAATTTGACATATGTACTTACGATATTGACACAATGACGTGTGTGTATCATTTCACAAAATGCACGAAAATCAAAGATTATTATTCAGTAATTATTTAATGCAGTTCATGATTATTATCGACTTATAATAATTATTGAAAATAAAAATTGATAAGTAACATTTTTATATCACAAAGACTTTAATAGAAATATGTATTGTTTGATACTTTATGCTTACGTATGTAAGCACTTATTCGTACAAAGAAACGCAGATGTTATTAGAAAAGACTGGAAATGTAAATATTAATCGTTGAATCCCTTTTTTTAAATAATATTTTAACGCAAGTTGTACAAAATAACAATTTATCACAAAAACCTTCAAAATTCATAAGATTATTTTTCATATTGTTACCTTTTTTGTACAAGGTGGGGCACGATCTGGCATTCTCCTTTAAGATGTAAAAAAGAGAAAAAATAAATAAATATACAGGCATGGTCATGTCATAATGTATGTCAAACTAGTATAATGTCAATCTTACAAATTCTAATTAATTTGTTAACTTAAAATTTCAAACATCAACAATAACTCGCTTGAGGTGACCGTCACGGGTCACGGCAGAATTTGATAAATTCATTTATGTCATCAACACAGTTTTCAATCAGCATTCAAAAACATCAAGAGAATTATGCACTGTATAAAGAATAAAATTTATTTCGGGAACATGGAATAGGAAGTTCGCTAATTTACATTGAAGCAGAGCAGTGGACGTTTTTCTGCTCTATAATCCTTTCAGAAATGAAGGGAAACCTTTTCCCAATCACCTATTCCATATATGATGTATCTATTACTCAGTGTAAGTAGGCAAACAGTGAAAAATCAATACGCAACTCGATGATATTGTACGTTTGTGGAATTAAGGTTAATCAAGGTAGTTGAGTACAATTTAAATACAAATCGGCATGTTGTGGCAGTTACGCTAGAAGTAGTGATTATATACTCAGTGGCTTTTATTGACTATACTTTTAGAAACTATTTCACTTCTGATTAATCTCAAAAGTATTTAAATAAAAGAACACTACTCGCTAACAAACCCTGCTTACAGCATCACTATCCATCTCCATGCAACACAGTTCAGCCTCTCAGCAACACGAACTTCCTTACACTAGTAGAATACATCAACGGGCATAGTAACGACAGTGGGACTGTTAGAATTGTAGACTGATGCCTCTTAGTCGCCTGTGCGATACTTTATACGGCTAAAACAAGTGGGAGATTACCATTATACCTTTATTTGTTCGTATTTACTTTAATTTTTGTACCCTCTTTCCCAACACGGCCTCTCCTGACAAGAGTCCGTCCTTGGGCTCCCTTTAACTTTAAATATTAGTCTTCATCAACGGTATGGAGGATGCAGGCACCGCGTAGGTCACAGGTGACACGCTTCGCAATGAGTCTACGTTAGCACAACGTGTCGTTAGAGTAAGTCATAGGCACTACTTTCACGTAACTTAACACAAGTGGTAAAATTAAAAATTTTGTTAAAGGTCAGTTATTAATAAATACGCATTATTAAGAATAACTCATAAACTACTGGTCAGATCTTGACCAAATTTATATGAGACCACATGACAAGCACTAGCTTTCAAACAAAAATAAAACCATCTAAATCGGTCACCTAGATAAAAGTTCCGAGGAACACACATATTAAAATGCAGTCGAATAGAGAACCTCCTCCTTTTTGAAGTCGGTTAAAATAACTGATTAAGTCATAGGCACGACTTTAGCATAACATAATGAAATAGTAGCCGATTAAGTCATAGAATAGAATAAAATAGAATGATTTTTAATTCAATATTGATTATTACATAATACTTATTGAAAGTCATTTTTTCTTTACTACTGATTCGGAAAATACCTCTGTCCTGGGAAGAACCAGCAAGAAACCCAGCGGGACTTAAAAAAAAACATATTTCACTAAACACAAATTTTGTTTATACAACTTTTAAATGAATTTTCATAGAACCAGCATAGTGGCGATCACCTTATTCCCAGAGCTTACTTTCATTCATGTATTCCTTGATATTATAATAACCCTTTTTGTACAGTTTTCTTTAATAAAACTTTTAAACTTGTTTATTGACAAACTTTGAACATATTCTGGGATTTTGTTGTAATAGCGTATACATTGCCCCATAAATGAATTACTGATTCTGTGGAGTCTAGTAACTGGCATTACAAGCATAGGCAATACGTTATCATAATTTAACATCTACTTAAGTCAAAGGCGCGACGTTAGCATAACCTAAGCTAGACGCGACTGAGGCACGAGGTCAGCTTGTCCGCCTTCTACCTTTGAGAAAGCGGCACAACGTTAGCGTATCCCAATATTACTCTTTCAGAACTACTCACCTTTAAAGTAAGCATGGGGCAAGCACAAGTCTAGTGTGGAAGCTAAAGTAACATTACTGGCTTAATGTAACTTTCCCGTCTTGGCCTTTTCTGACCATGAAACGATAAACTCTTGTTTTCAAATGTTTACCAATTTTTATTCAACAGCACACAATGTGTGAGATCTTGAATATGTTTCATACAGACTAAGCTTATACAGAATTCAAAACATCGTCCAAAGGGAGTGCTCTGAGGAATTGTTCGGACTAATTCCAGCCGCTCAATTTCACTATCGTACAATGCGACAAAACTCGCGTTACCATCCATACCATCTGGATGATTGGCGGTCCACCACTGTGCGATTTAGAAGAAGTTTTCTCCCTCGCACAACTTCTTTGTGGAATCAATTACCACCAGCGAATTTTCCGAACCGATACGACTTAGGAACCTTCAAGAAAAGAGCTTACACCTTTCTAAAAGGCCAGCAACGCATCTGCAATTCCCCTGGTGTTGCGGTTGTTCATGGGCGGCGGTAGTCACTTACCATAGGTGAGCCGCATGCTCGTTTTCCCCCTATTCTATAAAAAAAAAAACAGATTTTAGTATACAACGCTTCCTACAAGAGTTTAACGCACATCTTAGATAACACAATTTTTTCTGAGGAATACTGCGCACATGTTACAATTCGTTCTATACACTGAAGAAATAGTTTCCGCTGCGCTTGTGCCAGCGAACTGTCTCACTGCACTATCACCAGCATGCTCTGCGCCACACCAGCGCCAGCGAGCTGTTCAGACTTCAACATTGTAAGCATAGGCACCAGTTTGCATACCTCACAGTGGATGTTAACATAGGCACAAAGTTAGCGTTAATTAGTACCTGAAACCTTTTTCATATTGGGTTTTTAATGTAAAAAGCCAAAGACATGGAAACAACTACTACGTCAGATGCACAAGCGTGCACTTAAGTACATCCAACACAATTTACGCAAAATAGGTATCCAAAGTAATTTAAGATTGAAACAGATGTAAAACGTTTAAGGTGTATGAAACAAATAAATAATCTGCTTTGTAAAATTAAAAGAAATGAAGATATAGGTATTGCGGACCATAGAATTCGGGACTTCCAAAGTTCACCACACATTCTTTTAAGAAACGGCAACTGTGTGATATGGCACTCACAAATCATTGCACACATTGAAAAAACAGCAACTATGTGGAGAGACTGATGCCACCACATATTCTAAAGGGAAGGAGGCAACTGCTCAAGATCTACGCATTACAAAAGGCAACTGCATGCCGAGTATTTATAGTGCTTCAAGAACCTGCTGAGGTAATTTGATTAATCTGCTCAAATTTTTATATTATAAGTTAATGATATGATATCTTAATAATTAATTAATGGTTTCTTATATTTACGCGAACACTACTCATTGAATAAAACTACTTTTACGGATTTTATCGAGTTTAATTATTCTTATTTTTGATTCCTGACGTTTCTGGTACTTTCCAACGCCCATGGTCACGGAGGACTGACTTGACGTCCCGATGTCAGAGTTAACCCGGAGTACCTTCAGCTTTTTAATTATTAGTTTTGGTCATGTAATAGGCATGTAAATAGAGACTCACAGACAACTGACCATGGTTTCAATGTCAGTAAGACAAAGGTATTTTATCTCAGTGACAAAATGGTATGAATCTTTAGCGTGTGCTCTTGTGTGTCCGCTAAGTGGTAATAGTATTTTTGCTAAGCCAATCGAAATTGGATTGGGTTTGTCTATTTTTGGTAACCCATAAAACTTCGGTGGTTTGGCACACGCAGGTATTATCGAATTAACATCTAGATTCAATTTCTCAGAGTATTTCTTAATGAGATCGATATTTATTTTAAGTGTATTAGTTGTAGGTTCTTTTAGAGTTATACAGCTTTCCTAGATGTGTTAGTCATCCGAAATCCCAACAAAACCATATGTCACACTGTGTATAGAAAAAGGGCCATTACGAACCGATATTTAAACAGTGAAGCTCACCACTATCCTTTATAGTTAGCTACCGTGGGCAAATCTTTGTTACAGAGAGCACGAGGGATCTGTGACAGCAAACACCTGGCCGCCGAGCTTGAGCACGTTAAGCAGTTTCTGCACAATAACAAGCTTCGGGTCCCGCGCGTACGTCACAGTGATCGAGTGAAGCCGACCACAGTCGACCAATGTCCGAGGTGTTACAGGCTACATCTTGAAGCGAGATTCTATTAGAACATTCCTCAGCCGCCGAAGAAGATTAGTCAGTTCTTATTAAAATTTTATTACATTAGATTTGATAGACCACAAATTCTCGCGAAAGAACATCGAATCTTGCCAAGGATGATACGTTAGGCTATTGAAATTAAAAAAAAACATCCTAATTTAAATAAAGAGGGAGGCTGGTTACTACCACCTGCTTGGGATCCTGTAATTAATAAAATTAAAATGGTGAAAAATGCTGAATGCTGAAGGTACTCTGACATCGGGATGTCAATCACCCCAGTCCCCCGTGACCATGGGTGCAAGAAAGCAAACGTCGCGAATTAAAAATAAGAACAATTAAACGCGATAAAATCCATAAATGTAGTTTTATTTAAGGTATATCTAGTTGATGGTCCTAATTTGCTTACAGAATTCGGTAGGTATTTTGTGTTACTCTGCATATTAAATTTCACCTATTTTTATTTTTTACTTTACATTAAAGGAGATTTACAATTCGATATATTATTATCACAATAAATCTTTGTGAATTGTGAAGTGATTTTGGGGATTCTTTTATATTAAATAGATTATAGTTCAAAGGTGGTCCCATATAAATTTGATGAAATAACTCCAACCCTAAAGGTGGCAAAATAGGGAATGAAATTTTTAATGCTACTTTTTAAAGGACATTGAAATTGTCATATGCCTAAACCACTCAGAAGGGTAAAAAATGAACCTTTAAATAAAAAGTAAAACTCGACTTCAAAGAACTAATAAGTGTATTATTATCTTACATTTTTTCGGTAATTTAATTCTACTAAGTATTATGTCCTAGCACCGACTACAGTATTAGGTATTATTTTATTCTTTTTAAATTTTTGTAGTCAGCTTATACTTTTTGTAGTTATACTTCTGTTGGGGCGTTTGGTAAAAAGGATGAGAGTGAATTTTTACGATGCGCACTACACTGACACCTAAAAACGACACCATGAAGTTGTTACGATGCGCGGGCATACTTTTAAGCAACGCAAAAAAAGAACGTTACCCCCAAACTAGGATTTTCTCCTATATCGTGGAGGCAGTTTACAACCATAGATTGCACGAGGGCAAATATCCAGACGCGGAACAATTATTTGTATGCCATACATATACTTGTTCCGTGCGGGATTCGAAACCGCGACCCCCAGCGCAACAACTCATTGCTAAGCCACTGCGCCACGGAGCCATCATACCTAATAGCGACAACTTCAGGGGGTATAAATTTAGGGTAAGAAGTATAAATTCCTACGAGCGTACATAAGTACACACACACACTTTTTTATTACAAGTATTATTTTTCTTTCATACTAGCTGGTCCGTTGCGTGTTGCTGCTGCGGAAAAAATAATTGTGGGATTATAGTTTTAATTTTGGAAGAGTTATATTGTTTAATTATAAATGATAATACTCGTACATTCATTGAAATTGAATAATTCCACCAACTGTAAGTCAGTTGTCCTATGCCTATAACATTCGCGCAAGTGCAAGCAATAATTTGACAAAGGTTTACTACAATCTGACTAACGGTATGGCAGATCGCTGATCTGATATTTTACATCAGACATAATCTCACATGTTATGCGAGGTTGTTTTACCGTTGTTTTACTTATTCATAGTCCTTAAATTTTCTACTAAACAAATGTTTGTACAAACAAATGTTATTGAGAAAGAAAACAATAGGTACTTTAGTAATTGATTACCTTTATTACATTAAACTACATTACTGCAATAAAGTAATTAATGTCTATGTATATAATCAATAAATCAACATACAATTAATAATAAATCAACACCAAGGATTTATTATTTACACAACTGCTATTTTGAATTAAATCGCCTTCTTCAGATGAATTATTTTTGTCGATGCCATCATCGTCTGTTTTAGATTGATGTGATTTTTGGTACTAAATTGTTTTAAAACGCTTATCGGAATTTCAAATTCGTTGCAGCTTTTCCTGTCAACCTCATACCACAGTGTTTTTTTTTTTTTATAATTCTAAGTTAGCGCTTAACTACAATCCCACCTGATGGTAAGTGGTGATGTGGCCTGAAATGGTGAAGCTCACTGACTTAACAAAAGCATATTCACTCTTGCCTTGAAGACACCCACATTGTAATCGAATAGAAACACAGATGCTGGCAAACTATTCTACTCCTTTGCTGTACGAATCAAGAATGATGTAGGACACCGTTTGGTTCGAATGCGTGGTAAGTCAACAAAGAAAGAGTGGAGACTAGCCAAACGTCTGGTTGCCCGATGGTGGAAGGGAGAGAGAGGAATCAAATTATGCAAGTCCGCCGCGTACTCTCCGAAATATATCCTGTAGAAAACCAAAAGGCAGGCTACTTTGCGCCTGTGTTCGAGGCTGGTTAGATTGGTTTTAACCAAATTTGTGTCACCAATGTGCCTCTTAGCATACCTTTCCAATGAGTCCAAAGCGGTTAGATGGCATTTTGGAGCTCCATCCCATATATGGCAGCCCACATTCGTGTATTCTTAATATGACATTTAAAGGATTACACTTCATTCTATTCCTCTGCTTGTTTTTTATTACAGAGTGATTCCAAAAGTCGCCAATTCCTCAAATTTGGATTCCACCGGGATGTATCGTCTAACGCACGTCATGTCTGATGAATCATTTATGCCTACACAGTAAAAGTGAATTCTCAATATATTTCAATATATATATTTCGAAACGTGTGGAAAGTGGCTTAATGGTAAAAATGGCTTAAAGTGATCATCTTTCCACTAATTGAAACTTAATTCTACTGAAACACTCGAAAAAAACACTAGTCACTAAAAGCAATTATTCTCCACTAAGAGGAGGGTGAAACACCAGTTTTAGTGGAAAATCCACTAAGTCGGCAACATTGTCAGCAACGCTGGAGTTAAAAAGTGTAGCCCTAGCTCCACCCCATTAATTAACACATACTCGTAACCATCAACTAACACTCTTGCCCATCAGTATCGGCAAACTTTCTAAGTACTGTACACCACCTAGCGCAATCTTGGAAAGACCTTTGTTCTAAAAAGGTGCTTGATGTGTTGTTATTTTTTATAGGATAAGAGTGACAAGCGAGCACACAGTCCACCTGTGATGGTAAGTGATCGCTGTGGCCCATAGACATCTACACCTATCCTAGTTTGGCAATAAAATGTAGATGCGTTGTCAGCCGTGAGGACTTTACTTTTCCAGTAAAAAGGGTCTCCGGTTCTCTACACTCACCAAACGAAACACAGGTATATTTTCTTTGACACAGCAGCATTAAGCTGCTATTTTACACTGTTATTTTGTGAGAGCGTGGTTCTTCCCACATCAAATCTCTTTATTTGGAAAGTTATGTTTGTCAGAGAGCTGTTTGCTAAGGTGTTGATTTAAAGAGTTAAGAAATAAACTAACAAAAACATTTGTGATGTGCAAGCTGCATTTGCAAGGGTTGGGATGTACGCGACGATGATTTTGTTTGCTTGTTAATAGCACATCAAAGCAAGGCTAGAATAGACTATTTAATTATATTTTTAATATGCAGTATGATAAAAAATTTGCTTAGTAACTCTCGTCGTAATGATACGTCTAAAATCTTTAGTTCCGTTCTCTTTAACACATAGAACATAGTAATATTTTTCTTTATACGAGAGGAGGCAAATGAGCATACGGCTCACCTGATGGTAAGTGACTACCACCGCCAATGAACAACCACAACACCAGGGGAGTTGCAGGTGCGTTGCCGACCTCTTAGAAAGGAGTTATAAAACAAGAAGTACTGTTTTATACCAAAAAGTAAATTATACACTGTACTTTGTTTGCCTATAACCGTGTGTGCCTCATTTCCTCTTATCTTTGCTAGCTCATACTTTACTAATACTCAATGTAACATTCCATTTCTTTCATCGTCTCATATTTCGTTCATAAATATTACGGTATTACGGTAGACTTATTACGGTATGGTCGAATTGTAACTGCTTTATATTGAAAATATACGGTGTATTGAATGCACTAGGCTCTAAAACCGAGGGAACATTAATTTATATCGCTTGAACAACTGTGACGTGTAAACCTACCAGCACTTGTTGGTTCTTAGAGCTATATGGCCTTCCATTTACCACTTCGGCCACTTACTTATCCGTTGGAGGTATGTCAATTTATCTGGTTCTACTGAGAATATTTTATTTACGATCTTATGTTAAGGTATTCAACTAGCTACATTTTTTATAGTTTTGTCAGTAACGTCGCGTGGTGGTGGCGTAAGGAAATCCACTACCCCGTATCTTCTCGTGGGTGTATGAAGAGGCGATGGAGGAAAATTAAACAGGAGATAGACAAGCAGCATATTCCTAATAGCAAATTAACATTGCGGTTTCCAACACGCATGTCAAGCATGGCAACTATGGTCATATCCTATGAGATAATCTATGGGGGAGTTCTATGTTCAGCAGTGCGTTTTTGATAGTCATTTGATGAATGAATGAATGAACTAAGTCAAAATTATGCGAGTCTTTTTGGTTTTTTATATTATGGGACAGTTCTAATTTTTTTAAACAATAAAAAAGCTTGAAAGTTTGTGTAAATAAAGTTTAAAAAACTCATAACAAATTAAAAGATTTGTACAATATGTGTATGTGTGTACCAATATAGAAATGTATGTAACACTTTAAGTAGGGTTTTGACCAAGTTCTGATTGATAAATTAAAAATTTAGACTGTTTTTTAAAGGCTTTTATTTAACATGAAATGTATGTTTGTTGGGGTCAAATCTTGCGCCTGAACTCAAAAGCAGTTATAATCAACAGATTGAGCTGAAATTTTGCATATACCCCTATTTTAGATGACAATACATGATTAGCTAAGTGTCCTCATTTTAAATTTAATATGGCGGATCGCCCAAGATGGCTGACTAGTTACTTTGTATGCACTCTAATGATATGGGTATGAAATGATTTTTTTTTCTAAATTTAATAATATAAAATAAAATACGAAAATAAAATGACGTCACTCTGAATCCAATATAGTGGACTCCCAAAGATGGCGGACCATGTTTTTTATACACCTCGTTGAGAAGAATACGAATAAAATGACGTGTCGTCCGCGTTCGGTTTTTCGAGGAGATGGTGTACCCACTACTAACACTAACACATACACTAATTTTAAAGAGTTATATATGTATAACTCGGCAAATGTTAGGAATAGGTTGGTGGTGCTCAAACAAATGTTGTAGGGTTGACAAGGGTCAACTATTGGTGATTAAAAAATTTGTTACTCCAATCCGTTTGTAACTAGTTAGCCCGGGATATTTAGAGTCTCCGATTGCGATTTTGGGGTCAAATTGTTCAGGTCAAATTTTGCAACTGAATTTTTAAAGTACACCTAGTGAAGTGCCATCATTCTAAATCCAATATTGCGGATCATCCAAGATGGCTGACTTGTTATTTTTTTCTACACTCCCATGATGAGGGTTTTAGATGAAAAGGTTTGCTGAGAAGAATCCGAGAAATAAAACGATTTCACTCTAAATCCAATATGACGGACCACTCAAAATGGTGGACTAGTTATTTTTAATGTAATTGCATAATATGGGTGTACAATGAAGGAATTTGCTGAGAAGAATACAAAAATAACGTCAATCTAATTTCAATATGGTGTACTCTCAAAGATGGCGGACTATGGTTCTGTATTCACCACTATGATATGGATATCAAATGAAAGGGTTCGCTGAGAACAATACGAATAAAATTACTTCCGCGTTTAGCTCTTCGAAGAGATGGTGCCGGCTACGAGAGAGATTAGGCGCATAACCAATGGCTTTACGTGCGTACGTACGGAGGTGAAAAACGCCGCCAAGTAAATGACTTTCTTGACAGAAAAACCCAACAACCGGTTTTTCAATCGGCCTGAAATTCGATCCCAGGACTTCAAGATCACCAACTGGGTATACTGTCACTAGACCAACGAGGCACTTGGTGAAACTAATACCCAAATGCTCAAACGCAACTCAATTTTAAGACGCCGTTTATTCTCGTATTGTCTCTATCACATTAAGTCAAAGTGAAAGTGACACCACGAGATTTATCGGCGTCTTAAAATTGAGTAGCGTTTGAGTATTTGGGCATAAGTTTTTATCTAACTGCCAACATTGATAATTTATATATAAATGAAATATCACAGATCTTTATTATTTACGTCTTTTACACAGAATTCAGTTTTTCGGAACCTTCAAGGTATGTATTCTATACGATCTTCTCAATTTTTTTTAAATTTAAACTATAAGAATTAAATACCGACACAGTTATCTAAGCGGTTAGATTCAAGTCATTTTTAACAATAATTATTAAGCAATTGTATATTTATGTATAAGTAAATTGGGTGAAGTGGTAACACGCATGCAAGCTTGCACGCGCATGCACGCTCGCGCCCACACATACATCAATCCAAAACAAGGCTGTTAAAGTTTAAACTATAATTGATTAAGCATGCAATGTTAGAAATAAAATATTACATTTTTATTATAGGCACCACTTCCTACGCCCCAATGGACAAAATCATTCGAAGCTGTCAGTCAATAAAGGTGTAATTACCCCACAAGTTGAATATAGGTCTTGGGATATAAAACTTAAGCAACAGGAAGACTGTCTAATCGCTATATATACGTACCTGACACGGATGAAAGGTTTTTTTGTTGAGATTTACCTATGGTTATACTCGTTCATGCAAGAGCATATCAATTGGGATATGGTGATTTAATGGCGGCAAAAGAATTCATTAAAGATAAGAATATGATAATAGTTAATTTCAATTACCGTCTAAGTACAGAACATATACTTGGCAAAGCTGGCATGGAGGATCAAGTTGAGTAGTTTCGCTGAGTGAAAAAAAAAATATTGCCAGTTTTGGTAGCAACCCTGATGATGTTACGATCAATGAATTTAGTGCTGGTTCATTGTCAGTTGATCATCATCTTGTTTTTCGCCGATGACCAATGGTTTCTTCAATAAGGTTATATCCGAAAGTAGAGCAAGTTTGATTTAGTATTCAAACTGACCCAGTAGAAAATGCTTGGAAATATGCGATAATACTAGGAACAAAGGCGTTTATGATTTAGAATTTTTTTTATAAATTAGCATCATACAATACGTTAAATTTTATTAATCTTTTAAATAAGCCCGATTGTACGTTTCTTTTTTAACCTAGTGTTGAAAGATAACAAGGTGAGGAAAGATTTCTTGACGATCCTACAACGTTTTGAAAAGTAGCCGTAATCATAAACTACCAATATTATTTGGATTTGCTGAAATGGAAGGATTAATTAGAACACCTGTTTTTTAAACATAATATAGTAAAATGAATGAAAAGTTCTCCGATTTCTTAGCCGGTGACCTTAATATTACAAGTTCAGAAGAAAAAGAAATAATCGCGTAGAAAGTTAAGGAGTTTTATTTTGGTAAAAAAACCATTTGGCAAGAAAACTTCACACTAAAGTCTGTACAGCTACAAGTGAAATCTGGAAATAAAGAAATATATTATTTATATTAATATTCGTTTGTGGATGATAAAGTTCCGTTAGTGACCTATACATGGATGTACGCTGTACTAATCACTGCACCAAATCAATGGCCGTTGAATACGGATTTTCCTTCAAATCTCAATCTGATACAAACATTTTATAAAGATAGAGCCGTTGCTGAGAAAATTATGATTCAACTTTATCACAACAGGGTACAATAATTTTCAAACATCAGCATAATCATCATCATTATAGCCCATCAGAAGTAAAATGTTAAAATTATATATATAAAAGCATTTGTACTCCAAGGTTTACTGTAATTTAAATGATTATTTTGACAACAAAGAGGCTTGCAATAATAAAAATCCATTTTAATACAAATTTATTGTGACACTGCTATGTGCATACATACATATTTATACATTCATATTTACTACTAGCGACCCGTCCTAACTTTGCCTAGGTAAGATCATTAATGTGGCGTTATAATTCGGATTTAGGATAATTAAATATCATTTGTTTTATAAATTTTTTTTAAAAGTAATTTCTATAATAGTAATAATAATAATAATACAGCCAAGTTTTCATGATAAAATATAGATTACTCTTGGCTGTTTAGATTTCTCTTTATCTGTTTGTGAAGTTTCATTACAATCGGTTCATCGGTTCATCCATTCCGAAGATTAGCCCGGTCAGATACTCAGACAGGCCGATAGACAGACAGGCAAACATTTTTAAATTTTTTATTCATGTATTAATGCCATGCAAATAACCCCCTGAGCTATGTCATTATAAAAGCCATTAGTTTTAATATAGCAGGCAGACATGTTATTTTATTTATATGTGTGAATAGATGTGTAGTCTTGAACATGTTGTGAAATAATCACATATAGAAAAACACAATAACGCTGTGTTGATGTAAGTAAATATTGTAGATGTAGACTCGAGTACGTGAGTATCGACTGACGGGTAGTGCACTGTCTTTGAAATGGTCGGATAGACAAAAAATGAATTAATAGAAAACTCTTTATTTGATAAGTTATTGTAACATTCCCATCCCCCTCTATAACTACTTATTTTTGTCTTTCTTTAGAATCTTTATCTATAAGATTTATAAATATATCAAATTTACGTGACCAGTAATCTTTCTAAAGCTTTAAATATAGGCCGTTTCATAAATATATGGTGTGATCGTCTTAGTTAGGACCCTTTTTTACGTTGTGTTTAAATAGTAACTTAGTTCTTTTAGGTGTCTATTGGAAGAATAAATATTCACTAGAGCAATCTAAAGCTGTTGGTAACGTCTCATAAGCTAAAGAACTCCGTTCACGAAGACAGAGCTCAAAAAATATTAAGAACAATAAATCGTCGCATTTTCACTTGTAACAGGTTCACAACAGTCAATTCCTTATTAATTAATCCCTTACCGCTTGGGAAAGGTTCACAATATTTATATCAAATACCAGATACAAGGGCTTCGCTCTCCCACATTTGAAAAAAAATATGGAGAAGGTACACGGCTCCACACCATTTAACGCGCTCCCCTCGAAGAGAACGTTAAGTTGGGAACTGGGCCGTAGTCTACATCAAAATAACTGTCGAACAGTAAAAAAGAGCTTGGCCCTTTGGTAGTGTGTAAGTATAAACGTCGACCGAAGTCGCACATGTAAACGCCGTACAGAATACGATCAAATCCAGCCACAGTGAATGTACGTCACACGGGTTAGGCAACAATAGGTACACTGGCCATAAAAAGCCCTCCGTGAGCGCTACTACCTGGCAGACCGCCGATCCTGCAGACGTGATGTAAGTGTAAGGCATCACCACCGATTGCATGATCATCACGGCCAATTGGCCGCAGAGCGTGTCGTGAGTCTACCGCTCACCTGAAGGGAATGGGGTCCCACGTTGCGCGACTTCCGGCCGCAGCCTTGAGAGCCTCCTTAGATTTTCCCTCCAGAAACCACCCGTATAAGGTTACATATGCTCCACTAACCAATACAATGGCAGATATAGCCAATAGGCAGTTATAAGATAATAGTTATAAAATTCGCCATTAGAAAGGGTTTGTGTCACTGACTTTGAGTATATGCATTTTTCGATCATGTTTGGCTCACCCACCAACAAGTTGCGTTCAATCATTCAAAGGTGGGAACTTTACTGAGATATATTATTATGTTGTTATATAAAACATCATGGAGGTCAGGCAGTCTGCAGCCCCGTAATGAAGGGACGTGACTTGGGCAAAGCTACTTAGGTTGTGAGTCAAACCAAGACGCAGAGAGCGCCATTGAGAATAGCGACCCGCCAAACAACGATTATCATCATTACAGCCCTTCACAAGTCCACTGCTGAAAATAGGCCTCCCCAAAGGAATGCCACAAAGCATGGTCCTGAGCCACCTGCATCCATCGACTTTCAGCATATCTTACCAGGTCGTCACTCCATCTAGTTGGGGGACGCCCTACACTTCGCCTGCCGGTACGAGGCTCCCACTCGAGAACCTTTTTTCCCCATCGGTTGTCGGTTCTTTTTTTTATAGAATAGGGGGCAAACGAGCATGCGGCTCACCTGATGGTAAGTGACTACCGCCGCCCATGAACAACCGCAACACCAGGGGAATTGCAGATGCGTTGCCGGCCTTTTAGAAAGGTGTAAGCTCTTTTCTTGAAGGTTCCTAAGTCGTATCGGTTCGGAAAATTCGCTGGTGGTAATTGATTCCACAAAGAAGTTGTGCGAGGGAGAAAATTTCTTCTAAATCGCACAGTGGTGGACCGCCAATCATCCAGATGGTATGGATGGTAACGCGAGTTTTGTCGCGATGTGCGATGGTGAAATTGAGCGGCTGGAATTAGTCCGAACAATTCCTCAGAGTACTCCCCGTGATAGATGCGATAAAATACGCAAAGAGATGCAACATCTCTACGCAGTGCCAGTGTATCGAGCCGATCGGAAAGAACTCGTTCGTCGACGATTCGAATCGCTCTGCGCTGGATGCGGTCAAGTGGAAGGAGCTGGCACTGGGGTGCCCCGGCCCAGAGATGAGAACAGTATTCCATGTGGGGCCGAACTTGCGCTTTGTAAGCTATATGGCCGGATCATTGCCACTTCAGCTTACTAATTCATTGGGCTATGTCGGTCACTCTGGTTCTACTGCGGATATCCTCATTTCTAAGTTTATCACGCAGATAAACTCCGAGCATAGCCCTCTCCATAGCTCGTTGAGCGACATTGAGCTTCCTCATCCGGCCAGCAGTGAAGGACCACATCTCAGTTCCATATGTCATTACTGGCAACATGCACTGGTTGTACAGTCTCATTTTCAAGTTTTGAGGTATACCCGACGAGAAGATGTGTCGTAATTTTCCGAACGCTGCCCAACCGAGTTGAATCCGTCGATTGACCTCTCGGTCGAAGTGGGACTTACCTAGTCAGACTATTTGTCTCAGGTAAACATACTCGTCAACAACTTCGAGCTTAGTGCTCCCAACAATTATACCTAGGCATAGGTGTGACGTGGACATTAAACGTGACCATTGGTTTTGTCCATGCTCATCTTAAGACCTATCCGTTGGGAAATACTATTGAGGTCATTGAGCATAGTGCTTAGGTCCTCTAGCGATTCAGTCATAAAGACTATATCGTCGGCAAATCGAAGGTGAGTGACGTACTCGCTATTGATATTGATACCGTATCCTTTCCAGTCCAGAAGCTTGAAAACGTCTTAAATGCAGCGGTGAAGAGTTTCGGGGATATGACCTCACCCTGTCTTACACCTCTCTGCAATTATATAGGTTTCGTATTCTGGTTCTGTACTCGGATAGCCATCGTAGCCCTACTGTACAAAACTTCAACACTTCGATATACCGACAGTCAATTTGGCACCGTTGAAGGGTCCTCAGCACCGCCCAATTTTCGACGGAATCAAAGGCTTTCTCATAGTCCACGTACGCCAGACATAGTGGCAAATTGTACTCCTCGGACTTCTGTACAATTTGCCGAAGGGTATGTATGCGGCCCATGGTGCTAAAGCCTTTTCGGAAACCGGCTTGTTCGAGAGGCTAGAAGTCGTCAAGTTCGTCGAATCGTCTCGCGCGCAGACTTGATGATTTCGAAACAACGTTCGAAATCGATCGTTGTTTCGAATCGATTTCGAAACAACGATTGTAGAGATGTAATGCTGCAAAACGCTACAAGTATCAATACGATTATCGTCGGCTTACACCATCCCAAGGTCCCCCAAACAGTCCCAACAGACATCGCCACCCGCATACCTCAATCGACCAGAACTACAAGATGCGTCGAATCATGCGCAGCACACCCGCACCCGGATTGCAATGAGCATACAAAAAGACTCAGATATATAATTTTTTAAGTTTTTTTTTTAATAGGATAACGGTGACAAACGAGCACACAGTCCACCTGATGGTAAGTGGTTGCTGCGGCCCATAGACATCTACATCTATCCTCTGTTACAAATCAAAATGTAGATGCGCTGCCACCAGTGAGGACCAAGATGGAATGCCTCATTTCCAGTAAAAAGGGCCTCCGGCCACCTGCACTCACCAAGCGAAACGCAGAGATAAACCTCTACTTCATGCTGGTTTTCTGTGAGGTCGTGGTACTACCCCGGTTCGAGCCGGCCCATCCGTGCGACAGCAAAAGCTGCCGCGTGGCTCTACCACTGTAAAAAAGTTACAGAAGGATAATGGATTATACGTGGTAGAGCCATGCTGAAGCTATATTAGTAGTATAGTTGTAGCACGAATGGATGGGCTCGACCGGGGAAGGACCACGCTCTCACAGAATACCAGCGTTGAATGGCAGCTTAACTCTGCTGTGATTCGTATGGTGAGTATAGAGAACCGGAGACCCATTTTACTGGAAAGAGGCATTCCATCTTAGTCCTCACGGGTGACACTGCATCTGCATTTTGATTCGCAAACGAGGATAAATGTAGATGTCTATGGGCCACAGCAACCACTTACCATCGGGTGGACTGTGTGATCGTTTGTCACTCTATCATATAACAATAAGATTCGCTTACATTTAAATCAAATTGTATATTATTGTGTCCGGTTGTGTTATGATTAGTCTTCTCATCTTTGACCTTATCGCATAAGTGTTACATAGGGGACAGTGGAAGGCCTCTTTCACTATTGCTAGCTGCGTGAAATAATTACCTTCAATCGCGAGGCGCCCCGGGATAGAACGCAGTTGGGGCTAACCCGTTCTAGACGATTAAATTTTAAAGTTTTTTTAACGCTGTTTACGTAAATATGTTTTTTGGAAATACTTGTTGAAATACTCGTCGAAATAGATTTTATTTAGTGCTTAGTATATTTAATCTATACATATAATAAATCTGTAGAAAAGTCGTGTCTGTAATTAAGGAAGTGTTCGCCGCGCTGCCCCAATGCGTGTAGGCGGACTTCAATAAGAAGTCCGATAAGAAATATGATAAAATATGTTAAAATAAAGAAGAAGTATAATATATGAAGTATGATAAATATATTCTTTTCTCAGACATGCAGGTTTCCTCACGATGTTTTCCTTCATCGCCGAGCACGTGGTAAATGAGTACTTAAACTTGCAATTACAATTTCATTGGTGCCGGTGGGAGTCGATTTCGGGTTGCTTGTGTACTTTGAAATTCACAGCGAATGCTAAGCCCTTGAGCTACCATGACTCAATTGACTGTTATTAATCTCAAGTTATAATAAAATGAATTATTTTCGCCTAACACATATTTTTTAAGAAATTAAATATTTTATATTTTATATATTAAATACTTAATTTATTACCCTATTAAAGTAGGATAATATATAATACCTATAGTAGAGTTGCCAACCTTAGGTGTAATAAACATTCGTAGCTGCGGCAGTATATTAACAGAGTACCTACCTTTTAGTCTTTTAGAATAGCGTCGCGCTATGTGGAAGTGTATTGTCTTATTATGTTTGATATCGGTGCTAGGGGGAGCGCAAACACGAGAGGCGAAGCTAGTAAATATAGCCCAGGGGCCCGTGCGCGGATATAAGGCACAAAATGATAATTTGTATGCATTTTATGGCATACCGTACGCAACTGTGCCTACGGGTGATCAGAAATTCCAGGTACTATTTTTTATATTAATGTTCTATGTTAATTAAGAAACATTTACTTACCTATACATATTCATTCCTTCCGTACGTAAATCGCAGATTTATGTATGATACGCATCATTGATAAAATACGTAATATTCGGTCTACTGGAAATATTTTAGTTTTTTTTAATGTGTTGTAATAAATATTATTAAATATCATAATATGTAAATAAAGATAACAAATAGATTTTATTTTCTTAGTGCTTCTATTCTTATTAAAAAAAATTCCCACACTGAGAATTTCTCTTGTGTTCCTCCCTCTTCCACGTCGTAAAAGCGTTTTACAAAAAAAAATACCTTGAAAAATTATTTGTAGACTATAATACTTCTGTGCAGGAATCGAACGCCACCGCGTTTCCAAGCTCTATATTTTTAATATTATTCCTTTATTTCTTTAATCTGTTCTGTTTCGTGAATATATTTTATGTACATACATTGCACACTCACAAACAAACAATATACAACCGTACCGGAATAATTAATGTATGCTCTGCAGCGCCGCAACTAAATGCTTAGCCACTGTGATACCGATGTATCATACCAATCTATGTATTTAATATTATGGGAAAACCTATATAGATGTTGATGACCAGAAATGTATTGTTTTAGCTTATAATATGTAAGGCCATATTCATCATAAATCACTTTGCGTATCTATAATTTTTTCTGAATTGATGTGACAAATTAGCAATTGTGAAATTCAGTTAGTTTGCCATTCCTTCGGTTAATTATTTATTTATTTTAATTAGTGCTGGACCAATTTTAATAAAAAATTATAGTTAATACATTATCTAATCTATGTAACCATGTAATCTTTTAAAATAATATTCAATTCTTATTATAGGCACCACTTCCTCCGTCACATATACTTGGTAGTAAGTAAGTATATATATAAATTTTAATTTTTTTTTATTATAGGCACCACTTCCTCCGCCGCAATGGATAGAACCATTCGAAACCGTCAATAAATATGTAATTTGCCCACAATCCGTACCACCTAATTTGCCTTTGGAAATAAAACTTAAGCAACAAGAAGACTGCCTAATCGCCAATATATACGTACCTGACACGGATAAGAAGGATTTACCTGTGGTTATACATGTTCATGGAGGAGCATATCTAGTAGGATATGGCGATTTAATGACTGCAAAACAACTAGTCAAAGATAAGAATATAATAATAGTTAATTTCAATTACCGTCTCGGTGCACATGGTTTTCTATGCCTAGGCACAGAAGATGTACCCGGTAATGCTGGCATGAAGGACCAAGTCGCATTGTTTCGTTGGGTGAAAAAAAATATTGCCAGTTTTGGCGGAAATCCTGATGATATTACAATCAATGGGTTTAGTGCAGGCTCATCATCGGTTGATCTTCATCTTGTTTCACCGATGACCAAAGGTCTTTTTAATAAGGTTATACCCGAAAGTGGAGCAAGTCTCTCTGTTTTTAGTGTACAAACTGACCCAGTAGAAATTTCTTGGAAATATGCGAAAATGCTTAACTATACAAATAAGAACAACGATGATTATGATTTAGAAATTTTTTATAAATCAGCATCATACGATACGTTAAATTTTATTAATCTTTTCGATGAGCCCGATTCTAAGTTTCTTTTTGTACCTTGTGTTGAAAGAGAACAAGGTGAAGAAAGATTTCTTGACGATGCTCCGTTGAACGTTTTGAAAAGTGGCCGCAATCATAAACTACCAATGTTATTTGGATTTGCTGAAATGGAAGGATTATTTAGAATGCCGTTTTTTGAAACCTGGTATAGTAAAATGAATGAAAATTTTGCCGATTTCTTGCCCGGCGACCTTAAATTTTCTAACTCAGAAGAAAAAAAAGAAGTTGCGCAGAGAATTAAAGAGTTCTACTTTGGTGAAAAATCAGTTGGCAAAGAAACTATATTTAGATATATAGATTATTTTACGGATGTCATATTTGCAAATGGCACACTTAAGTCTGTTCAGTTGCAAGTAGAATCTGGTAATAGCGATATATATTTATATGAATATTCCTTTGTGGATGATAACGTTCCGTTAGTGCCCTACACAAATGTGCGTGTTGCTAATCATTGCGCACAAACAATGGCTATAGGAGACGAATTTTTCCCAAATGTTCCAGCTGATACACAAGATTTTACAAATATGAAGCAGTTGATGAGAAAATTATGGTTCAACTTTATCACAACAGGGTAATGTGGTTTAAAATATCATCATTATCATCATAATTATAGCCCATAACTAGTCCACTACTGAACATAGGTCTCCTCCATATATTGTAACAATGTATGGTCCTGTATCAAGAACCACTTTCATCCATTGTGTCATATCATCACTCTATCTAGTGTAATGTTTTGCAACATTACCCGTGTCAGTACCAGATTGCTAATAGAACACCAAATTAATCGCTATATATTATAATAATCGTTTTTGCATTTGTTAGTCACTTCGTTACTTTTTACGACTTGACAGATTGAGGTCATTTTAACACCGAAGTAATTGAGCGTTCGAGCATTAAAAAAAATATCTCAGAGATGAAACCAATCCAGATACACTTGAAAAGTAAAACGTTACCTAAATTTATTTAAATCCTCAGAGTCGTATTGAAAAACTATACATATAATATACTAATAGACTTGCCTATAAAATATTTTTTGTTGAGGTGATGGCTCACAGCTATGCTAGGATCTGATAGATGGCGCTGAAGTCAAGTTATTAACAAATTCTTTATTTCTGGACTAAACTTATGAGTCATATACACAAAATATGTTGGTTTGATGCAAAAACAGAAAGTTAGAAAATCTTAGCCCGCTAGGTGTAGTTATTAATAATTAGGTAGGTAAAAGTCCCGGAATGAATTCGTGTCACCTCACCATCTACCAGAAAGGGCAGAACAACATTTGCCAGGCCATCTAGTCTAGTATTCAATATATTTAAAAATATAATATATTATATTAATTCGTTTAGCAATCGTCTGGCTTAGCAGTCGGCATATTTAACTGCTAAGTTGTAGATAATAATGGTTTTTAATTATATTCGAAATCATTGTTTGTTTTCGAGTCTAAGTATATTATGATAATTTGTTTTTAGGATAAGGGCGACATATGAGCATACAGTCGACCTGATGGTATGTGGTTGCTGTGGCCCATAGGCCCATAGGCCCATTTACATCTATTCTCGATTACGAATCAAAATGCAGATGCGTTATCATCCCTGAGGACTATGATGAAATGCCTCGTTTCCAATAAAAAGGTTCTTCGGTTCTCTACACTCACCATACGAAACACAGCAGCGTTTAGCTGCTATATTACCCTGGTATTCTGCTCGACCGGGGAGTCCCTCCCCGTTTTGTGTTACAACTATACCAGTAATATAGCTGCAGCATTGCTATACCACGTAATATTATTGTGATATGTAATATTAATTATACTAGCTGTTCCCCGCGACATCGCCCGCGTGGAATTTTTTCGCGCGGAACCATAAAATAAAAGTAGCCTAAGTTACTCCTTACATACAATATATACACGCCATCTATTGAATTGAACATGGCATTTCTCGTCTAATGGGTTTTATACCCACGGGACAAGATAGGGTTATAGATTTTTAAAGCAACTACCTCGAGTGAAAGTCTGTCCTGTAAATAAATTCCAACAACTTGCTTCAAAGTAATTTTCGCTACTTCTTCATACTTTTTTTGATACCTTGTTAGTTTCATCATCATCATCATTACAGCCCTTCACAAGTCCACTGCTGACCATAGGCCTCCCCCAAAGAATGCCACAAAGCACGGTCCTGAGCCACCTGCATCTATCGACTTCCTGCATGTCTTACCAGGTCTATGGCAAATATGGCAAATATTGTTAGATTAGTTAAAATAATTTCTGAGCAAAAAAAAAACGTCTATATTCTGATAATTGCAGAAAACCGGTTCCAGAGGGGTCAGACCTTCCAATGTGGCCGCCTACCGATGCAAACGGTGGACCTCATATGTCTCTCGATAACACAATGAAACTGCGAGGACCTCTGATACAGCAACGCATTCTTTTTTGGGATGCTATTAATGAGAAATATTATGCAATGCCCACCGCACCCCCTCCCCCAATACCAGGAAATAAAACTGAACTATAATTCTAGTGATTCATTACCAGATATTATGAGTTACCTTAAATATTCTGTTAAATATTTAAGGTAAATAACTACTTTCTATAAGGCCGGCAACGCATCTGCAATTCCCCTGGTGTTGCCGTTGTTCATGGGCGGCGGTAGTCACTTACCATCAGGTAAGCCGCATACTCGTTTGCCCCTTCTATAAAAAAGATAATTTATAGTTAAAGAATGAATGTCAACTCAGTGCTTTTTTTTAGTAGAATATGGGTGACATACGAGCACACAGTCCAATCGGTGGTAAGTGGATTCTGTGGCCTATAGACATCTACATTTATTCTCAACTAGCTGTGCCCGCGACTTCGTTCGCATGTAATCTTTTTCTCCAATTCTTTTATATTTTCAAACCGAGTATATATAATATGTTCATTATAATCAAGTAGATTATTTTATGCCTACCTGAACGTTACCTTCGTGAAAAGGGCTAAAATAGATCATTTTTATTTACTTTTAATTTTAGATGACTTGATGGCAAGGATGATCCATTTTATGATAATATCCACATTTTAAGAAAACGTAATGCCAGCTTTCTACTACCTAATCCATTTCTGGTTTATGAATAATAAAATCTTAATAAATACAAAACAAGGAGTCAAAAAGGGGATATTAATATGCAATTTAATTTCATGGTTTTATTTATTTAATCACGGTTGTGTTAGAACTTGAAAAGTAAAAAAAATGTGAAAAAAATACATTCAGTTAACAAAGGACCTCTTCATAAACAACGTTCGCCGTTTTGTTTTGTGGTGCTAAAATAAACAAATTAGTGGGATCGCTGATACGCGACATTGCGACATAGAGCTGCCCATGTGAAAAGCAGCTGTTCGTAAGGTCAACGCCTACTCTGAGTAGCGTTTGACCCTGTGCCTTATTTATCGTCATTGCAAAGCAAACACTGACCGGCAGTTGGATCCGTTTAAAACGAAACGGAAAGTTATTCGGAATAATCGGTATTCGTGGAATAAAAACTTTCTTACCCGCACCGCAACCGGTAAGTATCTCTGCCTCAACCACATGTCTCTGAAGAGCAACTACTTTGAGCCGAGTCCCATTGCATAATTTTGGTGGACTTAAATTTCTTAAAAGAATTATGGGGACATATTCATGTGGGGATAATTTCATGTGCAGGGAGCCCAGACGCCGTTAATGCATTCAAAAACTCTACAGGATAAGCTGTTACTTCTTTACGGTCAACTACTCTATTTATTGACGTATAGATAACGTTTTCCCCTTCAATACATTCTGAAATGGTCATGTTGATACTTACAGCTTGATCATTACGAGGCGTAAGTATAGCGCGCTCACAAAGTCAAGAGTTTCATTGGTTTACTATACCAGCCAGATCTTCATAAACAGATATAATAAGTTCCTCAATGTTAAGGACTGTTTTGCACAAATTATTAATTAAATATATTCTACCATCAACCTCAGGAAACCTATCTTCACCAATGCTCAATAAAACTGTGAGAAATCGTGAGCATTTGTGTTCTCGCTTCTTTGCGCCTGCATGTTTGTGGTGAGATTTAACCTTGTAATATGGGGCCAAAGAATTGAATTCTTTAAACATCCTCTAATTTCATCGGCTCTTGTCCCGCGTGTAACTATTGGCAATGACTGCCGAAAATCTCCACAGAAGAGCATAGTGACTCCGCCCATAAGTTGATTGTTGTGTCGTATATCTTGCAGCGTTCTATTGACGGCTTCTACTGCTTTGCGATGCGCCATTGTACATTCATCCCACACAATTCAGGTGCACTCACGAAGTACTCGAGCTATGTCACTATTACGTGAAATATCGCAAATGGGGGTTTCAGTGACGTCTAATTGTGTGGGTATTTTGAACATGGAATGTGCAGTTTTGCCTCCTGGAGGTAAGGTAGCTGCAATTCCGGACGATGCCACGGCCAATGCAATTTTTTCCTGGCTACGTATTTGCGCAAGGATAAGTTTTGTAAGAAATGTTTTACCAGTACCGCCAGGGGCATCCAAAAAAAAAAACATTTCACCAGAGGAGTTCAAAGCGCTGTTACATATACGATCGAAAATAATTCTTTGTTCGGGGGTCATGATAGGTACACCTACTTGCAGGATTTGGGCTAGTTCTCCTAAGTCGTAATTGGATTCCGTTGCATACTCTCGATTAGTTTGTTCGACATTTAAGATTGGTTTAGGTAATCCATAGCGTATTAAGGGATTACCACCAATTGAAAAAACTGTGCTTTGTATATCACATAAACAACGATTCAATACGTCATTGAGCATTTCTTGATTTAGTTCACCATGTTCAAAATTAATGTAATCTTCAGCTAAACTTTTTTAGTATTTAACCCAAAGTTGATTAGCATCTGAAAGGCCACAAAATACTAACAACACCGCAAATAAATTCCGTAAACGACGCGGGCTATCACCAACAGATGCTTCAGCGAGGGTGTTGTCCCAGTGCTGGTCGTCCTCCAATAACCCTCGAGCCCGGCAAGCAGCTTGAAAAGAGGGATATTGAGTGTTGTTGAACATTTTCAAAGCCAAAAATGATGTGGGTCCTCGTACCGTATGCAAAAGTAAACGTACGTAAAAACATTCGGAGTTATTGGGATGTACAGTGTACACTCTGCCTAGCACATGTTCTTTAAAAAGGTTGGGAAAACCTTCAACAGTAATACCACGTCGGTGACGATTAAAAATCCTGTGTTGCTTATCGTATGTGTAATACGCTGGAACTTCGTCATAAAGCAAAGTTCTTGCGAAATCGTCAGATTCGCATAATCGAAAGAACGCCAGTAAAGTTGTTTGTCTAGGATTCTCTAGTTGCTCCACAATATTATCTGGGTGAAAATATACGTGTTGTCCGCCTTCCACGTGAATGTCTAAATGCATTACCGGGGGATTACGCTCACTTATTGGGAAACTGAATTTTCGCCATGCTGCCTCCGAAGAACTTATATATCGCCCTGATTTAAATCTTGTAATTTCGTCAAATCTGTCATTGCTCATTGCAAGTGTTGCTTGATCCGTCCCTTTATTTACATACTTAAAAATGTATTTAATGGATTCAACATTGTTACACATTTCTATGTTTATATGGGTTTGGAAGGTTCTCAATAGCACAGGTGAGTACGGCACTACCCACCTGTTATCTACTTCTACATCTTGTCCAAACATTCTCAATTTTGTTGTGAATCCTCCATACTGTGGAGCACGCCGCCGATATTTGGGATAACCATCTTCACCAGTGATTGTTTCCCTTAAAAGGGGTCTTGGATATTTTTTCGTACATTGTCCATCCTTCATGCACGGATAATTATTATTTAATGCACCGCAAGGCCCGTGTATCATCTGTGTTTTAACAATTTGGTGTAAAATAGGATCATTTGTGGGATTTGGTAATTCTGCACCTATTATATTATCAACGTCATTAGGATGAATTTTTTCCAATAACCATAGAAGAATGTGTGCATGGGGCAGCCCTCTCTTTTGCCATTCCACGTTGTATGTATAGCATAACGTAGCGCCAAAAACATTTTGCTTTGTTAATAAGTTGATTAACAACTTTAACTTTAAATAAAAAACTCGACTAATTAAATCGTGTCGATCGTACGATGCTTGACCTTCTAGCAGCTCTTGAGAAATCTCGATCCATTTAGGGTTAGTAGTTATTGTTACGAAAAGATCTGGCCTACCATACTTGCGAACATAACAGAATGAGTCTTGAACGCGTTCATTCATATTTCGCGGACTCCCGATAAAGCTGGAAGACAATATAACTAAACGTCCTAAATTTTCTATATGTGTATCTCCCTGTACTGCATCATGAAGATCCACATAATTTTCGGCACGCTACTGTCTCTGATGAGTACGAATGAATACTAAACGCTCTGTATCAACTTTTGCGTACATATCAACAATAAACTGGTTAAATAAGCCACGAAATCGTTGTAAATATACAAAACGATGTTGTCTTAATTGCATGAGATAACAATAAAATTGCAGAGCCGAAACTTTTCTGTCTAACCGAGGTGCTCCTGTAGCGGGGTCAACTTGATAAACCGTATAGTTGTAACCATCTTCATGGCGACAATAAATAAGTGGGTATTGTAAGGAGTCGTAAGAACGATGAGTCTCACTAATTCGTTGCAGGCGGCCATCACGCGTACGTACTAATTATACGTACGTATTAGTCGCGCTTGTCGCATTGCTGATCCACCAGGACAACTGCCACTTCATTGGTGGATGGAGAATTATAATGGCCGGAATGTTGCACTAAAGGTCGCTTATCCGCGCTAATAACAAACTTATAATTATTGTATTCATCTTAAGGGATCGACTCTAGTACGGCTTTGAAATTGGATACATAAGGGTTGACCTGATGCAGCATACCCTGAAGCTCGGAGATAACATTAGCGTTTAAATTTGGGAAATTCTGCCTCCTTATATTGGCTTGTTCATGGTAATCAGAAATGAAATATATTTGTAAAAACTTTGGTTCTGTCTCAGGCAAAAGCGAACCAATTAAGTGATAGACTTGTCCCTGCACTTTAAAAGTAGGCATAAATGTTCCATGTAGTACTTGCTTGGCCCCGAAAGAAGTCATCTGAAATGCCCCGTTGTATGAACGAATATTATCTAAAAACTGCTTGGAATGTGGATGGTCCCCATTAAGTAGCGATTTAAGAGGTTCTGGGGGCTCTTGAAATATTTCCAATTGTACCTTGCCAGCTGAACAGCAAAACCCGTTTGATTCTTTAGACAACTTAAGTGATTGACAATGACTACAAGTGCGAATCATTTTTCCGATCACTGCAAATTCACTATAGTTAATATTAAAAGTGTAGGTAAAGCCACTATTTTCTTTATCACCCCAGGGGAGATCAGTGTAGTTCACTCTGTCCATAGACAGCGGAGTAAATTGGGTGAACGATTTATAAAAGTACGAATACGATCAGCTTGTAACCGATTTGCACGTTCATTCTCTGTCTCGTTACTCCTAATTGCTTGCACTCTTTCCCTTTGTAAAGACAAAAGTTCATTACGGTCTTGAAGCGAATTTTCATAATATCCCCTTGCATATTCTAACCGTAAGTCATGCTCCTGCTAGGTTTCATGTGTCCTTCTTATCAAACGGCTCTCCCTATCTGCTGCTAACCTCGCTTCATATTGAATAAATGATACCGAAGCACGTGATCTCGCATGACGTTCCCGGTCTGCAGTCAAACGTTCCGAATATTGAGTAAACATTTTTTACTGGTAAAGAGGCATTCCATTTTAGTCCCCACAGCTGACAACGCATCTGCATTTTAATTCGCAAGCGAAGATGGGTGGAAGATGGTCTATGGGCCACAGCAACTACTTAGCATCAGGTGGACTGTCACAAAAATCTTAATTTGTCTGATGATATGAAAACACAAAATACAATAATCTTAAATGATAAACTGATTTATAAGCCTCATTACGGGTATAAAAACTAAAGTAGTAGCTTACATACGTCTTACTGTGCACAGGGCTCTTCATTATCTATAGTGTTTTGTGGGCAGAAAAGAGTATGCCGCAATGCTTCAATGCGCATTAACGGTTTTTACATTTCCACGACTTTTGTAACTACTCATACATTTAGGTTTTCCCACGAAGTTATTCCTCACCACTTCACCGGATATGTGGTAAGTCAGCACTAAAAATTTCCCATAACAGATTCATTTCTCCTGAAAGGACTCGTACACGTTTTGCTCCCATGCCACGATGAAATCTCACGGTGAGCTACTCGGCTTTCGTATTTATTTCGTACGATTGTTGACTATATCTACCTATCAAAGCCAAGGCAAGGTCTGAGCACATCGGCAGAATTGGCGAGAAGCCAGTTTGCCTTCCTTCGGGAACCCGTGCATTCTGGTCTCTCGCCAAGGCTGTCCAAGGGAACTTCTGTCAGCCATCTCTTCCATCTCTGCACAGGGAGGACGACTCACTGGCCCATGCCGCAAAGGAGAAAGCCGATCTGTTGAGCTCTCTTTTTGCGTCCAACTCGACTCTAGATGACGGGGGGAATACACCGCCGACCATCTCGCGATGTGAGTGCTCCATGCCGGATGTGCGATTTACACAGCGCTCGGTTCGCAAAGCACTCTTTTCCCTGGACGTCAGCAAGTCGAGTGGGCTCGATGGAGTCCCTCCCATTGTGCTGAAGACGTGTGCTCCGGAGTTGGCACCGGTTTTAACGCGTCTTTCCCGGTACTCCTATTCCCAAGGCGTAGTCCCGAATTCATGGAAGACAGCTTTAGTCCACCCGATCCCTAAAAAAGGCGACCGCTCAGACCCGTCCAACTACAGGCCTATTGCCATCACCTCCTTGTTCTCCAAAATAATGGAATCCATTATAAACTGCCAGCTCATGAGGTACCTTGAGAATCACCAGCTGATTAGTGACCGCCAGTACGGTTTTCGTCGAGGTCGATCAGCTGGTGATCTTCTAGTCTATTTGACTCATAGATGGGCGGAGGCAGTAGAGTCCAAGGGGGAGGCACTGGCCGTTAGTTTAGAGATAGCGAAGGCCTTCGATCGGGTCTGGCACAAAGCGCTTCTTTCGAAGCTTCCTTCCTATGGGCTTCCCGAGAAATTGTGCAAATGGATCACCAGTTTCCTTGTTGTTCGGAGTATCAAGGTCGTAGTAGACGGTGCATGCTCTGATTTCAAGCCTATCAACGCTGGTGTTCTACAAGGCTGCGTGCTATCACCAACACTGTTTCTCCTGCATATCAATGATATGTTGCTAACTGGTAGCATTCATTGCTATGCGGACGACAGCACTGGTGATGCCTTATATACCGGCCGTGCCAATATTTCTCGGGAAAACGTCCCTGAGTACCGGGACAAACTTGTGTCTGAAGTCGAGTCTTTGCTTAACAAAGTCTCGGATTGGGGCCGACTAAATCTAGTCCAGTTCAATCCCCAGAAGACACAAGTTTGCGTGTTTACCGCTAAAAAGAACCCCTTTGTCGTATCTCCTCAGTTTCAAGGCACTCCCCTTGCTGCCTCAGCTAGTATCAGAATCCTTGGCGTCGACATATCGAATAGTGTGCAGTTTCGTGGTTACTTGGAAGGGAAGGCCAAATTGGCCTCTAAAAAGCTTGGTGTGCTCAGCAGAGCGAGACAGTATTTCATGCCGGCACATCGCTTACAACTTTACAAAGCGCAAGTTCGGCCCCACATGGAATACTGTTCTCATCTCTGGGCCGGGGCATCCCAGTGCCAGTTCCTTCCACTTAACCGCATCCAGCGCAGAGCGGTTCGAATCGTCGACGACCGAGTTCTTTCTGATCGGCTCGATACACTGGCACTGCGTAGAGATGTGGCATCTCTTTGCGTATTTTATCGCATGTATCACGGGGAGTGCTCTGAGGAATTGTTCGGACTAATTCCAGCCGCTCAATTTCACCATCGCACATCGCGACAAAACTCGCGTTACCATCCATACCATCTGGATGATTGGCGGTCCACCACTGTGCGATTTAGAAGAAGTTTTCTCCCTCGCACAACTTCTTTGTGGAATCAATTACCACCAGCGAATTTTCCGGACCGATACGACTTAGGAACCTTCAAGAAAAGAGCTTACACCTTTCTAAAAGGCCGGCAACGCATCTGCAATTCCCCTGGTGTTGCAGTTGTTCATGGGCGGCGGTAGTCACTTACCATCAGGTGAGCCGCATGCTCGTTTGCCCCCTCTTCTATAAAAAAAAATAGTAATTAGAAACCCAACGATGCCACGAACTATTCCATCAAATAGAGGTAAAATCTTAAAGTGCATTTAATTTTCAATTATTTACATCAGGTTACGTGATAACATATGAAGTTGGTAAAATGAAACCTATGCCGACAGACACCCAATATATTCAACTAAAGAGCTTCTCTTTTCTCAGTTTTGTGTACACAGTACTGGATACTGTGCACACAAAAAAGACGTGTTGTATATAACAGTGTCGTTAGCCATTTTGCCAACCATGGTAATTGTGGTAAATCACCTCGATAATGGGCACCGGTCTAGATAATTTTAAATGTGACAATTTCTGATGCTACACGAATAAGTATTCAGTAGCATTCAAAAATTTAATTTTATCAGTTACTTATCATAAGTTTATTTATCAGAAAGCAGTGGGCGCTATATTACATTAAAACAATGAAAATCAAAACTATTTTTATTTTTGTACGTGGTAGAGCCATGCTGCAGCTATATTAGTAGTATAATCGTGGCACGAATTGGTCGGCTCGACCGGGGAAGGACCACGCTCTCACAGACTACCAGCGTAAAATAGCAGCTTAACGCTGCTGTGTTTCGTATGGTGAGTGTAGAGAACCGGAGATCCTTTTTACTGGAAAAGAGGCGTTACATCTTAGTCCTCACGGGTGACAACGCATCTGCATTTTGATTCGCGAACGAGGATAAATGTAGATGTCTATGGGCCACAGCAACGACTTACCATCAGGTGGACTGTGTCCTCGTTTGTCACCCTATCCTATATAAAAAAAAGACATAAACTGATGTTGATTCTGTTAAAAATTTGTTTCTGATAAAAAAAAACACGCTATCAGCGTAGCTAGCGATGAAAAACTATTTGACGATATGACCATATTATCATGAAATAGCAATGTTATGTTTATTACTACGACTAAGCTATATCATGACATGGTCAACAAACAGTGATAAATATCATGAAAGGACACAATTTCACGAAATAATGATTTAATGAGAATTTTGCATTTATTGCAGGCAGACCAGTTTTAATCAGTTTACATACATATATAGTATTAAACGATTGAAAATTTATATGTTTTTAGTTAAAAAAAAAAAATTATAGATATATAGATAGATGGCGCTGTTTTGATAATTAAAATGTATATCGTCCGCGGAGTTTCAAATTGTTATGCAATGGTGAAAACTAATTTGCTAACCATTGCGCACAAGCAATGGCTATAGGAGACGAATTTTTCTCAAATGCTCCAGCTGATACACAAGATTTTACAAATATGAAGCAGTTGATGAGAGAATTATGTTTCAACTTTATCACAACAGGGTAATGTGGTTTAAAATATCTTCATTATCATCATAATTATAGCCCATAACTAGTCCACTACTGAACATAGGTCTCCTCCATATATTGTAACAATGTATGGTCCTGTATCAAGAACCACTTTCATCCATTGTGTCATATCATCACTCTATCTAGTGTAATGTTTTGCAACATTACCCGTGTCAGTACCAGATTGCTAATAGAACACCAAATTAATCGCTATATATTATAATAATCGTTTTTGCATTTGCTAGTCACTTCGTTACTTTTTACGACTTGACAGATTGAGGTCATTTTAACACCGAAGTAATTGAGCGTTCGAGCATATATCTCAGAGATGAAACCAATCCAGATACACTTGAAAAGTAAAACGTTACCTAAATTTATTTAAATCCTCAGAGTCGTATCGAAAAATTATACATATAATATACTAATAGACTTGCCTATAAAATATTTTTTGTTGAGGTGATGGCTCACAGCTATGCTAAGATCTGATAGGTGGCGCTGAAGTCAAGTTATTAACAAATTCTTTATTTTTGGACTAAACTTATGAGTCATATACACAAAATATGTTGGTTTGATGCAAAAACAGAAAGTTAGAAAATCTTAGCCCGCTAGGTGTAGTTATTAATAATTAGGTAGGTAAAAGTCCCGGAATGAATTCGTGTCACCTCACCATCTACCAGAAAGGGCAGAACAACATTTGCCAGGCCATCTAGTCTAGTATTCAATATATTTAAAAATATAATATATTATATTAATTCGTTTAGCAATCGTCTGGCTTAGCAGTCGGCATATTTAACTGCTAAGTTGTAGATAATAATGGTTTTTAATTATATTCGAAATCATTGTTTGTTTTCGAGTCTAAGTATATTATGATAATTTGTTTTTAGGATAAGGGCGACATATGAGCATACAGTCGACCTGATGGTATGTGGTTGCTGTGGCCCATAGGCCCATAGGCCCATTTACATCTATCCTCGATTACGAATCAAAATGCAGATGCGTTATCATCCCTGAGGACTATGATGAAATGCCTCGTTTCCAATAAAAAGGTTCTTCGGTTCTCTACACTCACCATACGAAACACAGCAGCGTTTAGTTGCTATATTACCCTGGTATTCTGCTCGACCGGAGAGTCCCTCCCCGTTTTGTGTTACAACTATACCAGTAATATAGCTGCAGCATGGCTATACCACGTAATATTATTGTAATATGTAATATTAATTATACTAGCTGTTCCCCGCGACATCGCCCGCGTGGAATTTTTTCGCGCGGAACCCTAAAATAAAAGTAGCCTAAGTTACTCCTTACATACAGTATATACACGCCATCTATTGAATTGAACATGGCATTTCTCGTCTAATGGGTTTTATACCCACGGGACAAGATAGGGTTATAGATTTTTAAAGCAACTACCTCGAGTGAAAGTCTGTCCTGTAAATAAATTCCAACAACTTGCTTCAAAGTAATTTTTGCTACTTCTTCATACTTTTTTGATACCTTGTTAGTTTCATCATCATCATCATCATCATTACAGCCCTTCACAAGTCCACTGCTGAACATAGGCCTCCCCCAAAGAATGCCACAAAGCACGGTCCTGAGCCACCTGCATCCATCGACTTCCTGCATGTCTTACCAGGTCTATGGCAAATATGGCAACTATGGCAAATACCCCCCTTGTTAGTTTAGTTAAAATAATTTCTGAACAAAAAAACATAACGTCTATATTCTGATAATTGCAGAAAACCGGTTCCAAAGGGGTCAGACCTTCCAATGTGGCCGCCTACCGATGCAAACGGTGGACCTCATATGTCTCTCGATAACACAATGAAACTGCGAGGACCTCTGATACAGCAACGCATTCTTTTTTGGGATGCTATTTATGAGAAATATTATGCAATGCCCACCGCACCCCCTCCCCCAAAACCAGGAAATGAAACTGAACTTTAATTCTAGTGATTCATTACCAGATATTATGAGTTACCTTAAATATTTTGTTAAATATTTAAGGTAAATAACTACTTTCTATAAGGCCGGCAACGCATCTGCAATTCCCCTGGTGTTGCGGTTGTTCATGGGCGGCGGTAGTCACTTACCATCAGGTGAGCCGCATACTCGTTTGGCCCCTTCTATAAAAAAATAATTTATAGTTAAAGAATGAATGTCAACTCAGTGCTTTTTTTTAGTAGAATATGGGTGACATACGAGCACACAGTCCAACCGGTGGTAAGTGGAGTCTGTGGCCCATAGACATCTACATTTATTCTCAACTAGCTGTGCCCGCGCTTCGTTCGCATGTAATCTTTTTCTCCAATTCTTTTATATTTTCAAACCGAGTATATATAATGATATGTTCATTATAATCAAGTAGATTCTTTTATGCCTACCTGAACGTTACCTTCGTGAAAAGGGCTAAAATAGATCATTTTTATTTACTTTTAATTTTAGATGACTTGACGGCAAGGATGATCCATTTTATGATAATATCGACATTTTAAGAAAACGTAATGCCAGCTTTATACTACCTAATCTATTTCTGGTTTATGAATAATAAAATCTTAATAAATACAAAACAAGGAGTCAAAAAGGGGATATTAATATGCAATTTAATTTAATGGTTTTATTTATTTAATTACGGTTGTGTTAGAACTTGAAAAGTAAAAAAATGTGAAAAACAAATATTCAGTTAACAAAGGACCTCTTCATAAACAACGTTCGCCGTTTTGTTTTGTGGTGCTAAAATAAACAAATTAGTGGGATCGCTGATACGCGACATTGCGACATAGAGCTGCCCATGTGAAAAGCAGCTGTTCGTAAGGTCAACGCCTACTCTGCTTAGCGTTTGTCCCTGTGCCTTATTTATCGTTATTGCAAAGCTAACACTGACCGGCAGTTGGATCCGTTTAAAACGAAACGGAAAGTTATTCGGAATAATCGGTATTCGTGGAATAAAAACTTTCTCACCCGCACCGCAACCGGTAAGTATCTCTGCCTCAACCACATGTCTCTGAAGAGCAACTACTTTGAGCCGAGTACCATTGCATAATTTTGGTGGACTTAAATTTCTTAAAAGAATTATGGGGACCCATACCTTAAGTTTAATTTCATGTGCAGGGAGCCCAGACGCCGTTAATGCATTCAAAAACTCTACAGGATAAGCTGTTACTTCTTCACGGTCAACTACTCTATTTATTGACGTATAGGTAACGTTTTCCCCTTCAATACATTCTGAAATAGTCATGTTGATACTTACAGCTTGATCATTACGAGGCGTAAGTATAGCGCGCTCACAAAGTCAAGAGTTTCCTTGGTTTACTATACCAGCCAGATCTTCATAAACAGATATAATAGGTTCCTCAATGTTAAGGACTGTTTTGCACAAATTATTAATTAAATATATTCTACCATCAACCTCAGGAAACCTATCTTCACAACAAATTTGTGTTCTCGCCTCTTTGCGCTCGCATGTTTGTGGTGAGATTTAACCTTGTAATATGGGGCCAAAGAATTAAATTTTTTTAATCATGCTCTAATTTCATCGGCTCTTGCCCCGCGTGTAACTTTAGCAATGTCTGCCGAAAATCTCCACAGAAGAGCATAGTGACTCCGCCCATAAGTTGATTGTTGTGTCGTATTGTACTCGAGCTATGTCACTATTACGTGAAATATCGCAAATGGGGGTTTCAGTGACGTCTAATTGTGTGGGTATTTTGAACATGGAATGTGCAGTTTTGCCTCCTGGAAGTAAGGTAGCTGCAATTCCGGACGATGCCACGGCCAATGCAATTTTTCCCTGGCTACGTATTTGCGCAAGGATAAGTTTTGTAAGAAATGTTTTACCAGTACCACCAGGGGCATCCAAAAAAAAAAACATTTCACCAGAGGAGTTCAAAGCGCTGTTACATATACGATCGAAAATAATTCTTTGTTCGGGGGTCATGATAGGTACACCTACATGCAGAATTTGGGCTAGTTCTTCTGAGTCGTAATTGGGTTCCGTTGCATACTCTAGATTACTTTGTTCGACATTTAAGATTGGTTCAGGTAATCCATAGCGTATTAAGGGATTACCACAAATTGAAAAAACTGTGCTTTGTATATCACATAAACAACGATTCAATACGTCATTGAGCATCTCTTGATTTAGTTCACCATGTTCAAAATTAATGTAATCTTCAGCTAAACTTTTTTGGTATTTAACCCAAAGTTGATTAGCATCTGAAAGGCCACAAAATACTAACAACACCGCAAATAAATTCCGTAAACGACGCGGGCTATCACTAACAGATGCTTCAGCGAGGGTGTTGTCCCAGTGCTGGTCGTCCTCCAATAACCCTCGAGCCCGGCAAGCAGCTTGAAAAGAGGGATATTGAGTGTTGTTGAACATTTTCAAAGCCAAAAATGATGTGGGTCCTCGTACCTTATGCAAAAGTAAACGTACGTAAAAACATTCGGAGTTATTAAGATGTACAGTGTACACTCTGCCTTCTTTAAAAAGTTTGGGAAAACCTTCAACAGGAATACCACGTCGGCGACGATTAAAAATCCTCTGTTGCTTATCGTATGTATAATACACTGGAACTTCTTCATAAAGCAAAGTTCTTGCGAAATCGTCAGATTCGCGTAATCGAAAGAGCGCCAGTAAAGTTGTTTATCTAGGATTCTCTAGTTGCTCCACAATATTGTCTGGGTGAAAATATACGCGTTGCCCGCCTTCCACGTGAACGTCTAAATGCATTACCGGGGGATTACGCTCGCTTATTGGGAAACTGAATATTCACCATGCTGCCTCCGAAGAACTTATATATCGCCCTGATTTAAATCTTGTAATTTCGTCAAATCTGTCATTGCTCATTGCAAGTGTTGCTTGATCCGTCCCTTTATTTACATACTTAAAAATGTATTTAATGGATTCAACATTGTTACACATTTCTATGTTTATATGGGTTTGGAAGGTTCTCGATAGCACAGGTGAGTGCGGCACTACCCACCTGTTATCTTCTTCTACATCTTGTCCAAACATTCTCAATTTTGTTGTGAATGCTCCATACTGTAGAGCACGCCGCCGATATTTGGGATAACCATCTTCACCAGTGATTGTTTCCCTTAAAAGGGGTCTTGGATATTTTTTCGTACATTGTCCATCCTTCATGCACGGAGAACTATTATTTAATGCACCGCAAGGACCGTGTATCATCCGTGTTTTAACAATTTGGTGTAAAATAGGATCACTTGTGGGATTTGGTAATTCTGCACTTATTATATTATCAACGTCATTAGGACGAATTTTTTCCAATAACCATAGAAGAATGTGTGCGTGGGGCAGCCTTCTCTTTTGCCATTCCACGTTGTATGTATAGCATAACGTAGCGCCAAAAACATTTTGCTTTGTTAATAAGTTGATTAACAACTTTAACTTTAAATAAAAAACTCGACTAATTAAATCGTGTCGATCGTACGATGCTTGACCTTCTGGCAGCTCTTGAGAAATCTCGATCCATTTAGGGTTAGTAGTTATTGTTATGAAAAGATCTGGCCTACCATACTTGCGAACATAACAGAATGAGTCTTGAACTCGTTCATTCATATTTCGCGGACTCCCGATAAAGCTGGAAGACAATATAACTAAACGTCCTAAATTTTCTATATGTGTATCTCCCTGTACTTCATCATGAAGATCCACATAATTTTCGGCACGCAACTGTCTCTGATGAGTACGAATGAATACTAAACGCTCTGTTTCAACTTTTGCGTACATATCAACAATAAACTGGTTAAATAAGCCACGAAATCGTTGTAAATATACAAAACGACGCTGTCTTATTTGCATGAGATAACAATAAAATTGCAGAGCCGAAACTTTTCTGTCTAACCGAGGTGCTCCTGTAGCAGGGTCAACTTGATAAACCGTATAGTTGTAACCATCTTCACCGCGACAATAAATAAGTGGGTATTGTAAGGAGTCGTAAGAACGACGAGTCTCACTAATTCGTTGCAGGCGGCCATCACGCGTACGTACTAATTATACGTACGTATTAGTCGCGCTTGTCGCATTGCTGATCCACCAGGATAACTGCCACTTCATTGGTGGATGGAGAATTATAACGGCCGGAATGTTGCACTAAAGGTCGCTTATCCGCGCTAATAACAAACTTATAATTATTGTATTCATCTTGAGGGATCGACTCTAGTACGGCTTTGAAATTGGATACATAAGGGTTGACCTGATGCAGCATACCCTGAAGCTCGGAGATAACATTAGCGTTTAAATTTGGGAAATTCTGCCTCCTTATATTGGCTTGTTCATGGTAATCAGAAACGAAATATATTTGTAAACACTTTGGTTTTGTCTCAGGCAAAAGCGAACCAATTAAGTGATAGACTTGCTCCTGCACTTTAAAATTAGGCATAAATGTTCCATGTACCACTTGCTTGGCCCCGAAAGAAGTCATCTGGAATGCCCCGTTGTATGAACGGATATTATCTAAAAACTGCTTGGAATGTGGATGGTCCCCATTAAGTAGCGATTTAAGAGGTTCTGGGGGCTCTTGAAATATTTCCAATTGTACCTTGCCAGCTGAACAGCAAAACCCGTTTGATTCTTTAGATCACTTAAGTGATTGACAATGACTACAAGTGCGAATCATTCTTCCGATCTCTGCAAATTCACTATAGTTAATATTAAAAGTGTAGGTAAATCCACTATTTTCTTTATCACCCCAGGGGAGATCAGTGTAGTTCTCTCTGTCCATAGACGGCGGAGTAAAGGTGGGTGAACGATTTATAAAAGTACGAATACGATCAGCTTGTAACCAATTTGCACGTTCATTCTCTGTCTCGTTACTCCTAATTGCTTGCACTCTTTCCCTTTGTAAAGACAAAAGTTCGTTACGGTCTTGAAGCGAATTTTCATAATATCCCCTTGCCAATTCTAACCGTAAGTCATGCTCCTGCTGGGTTTCATGTGTCCTACTTACCGAACGGCTCTCCCTATCTGCTACTAACCTCGCTTCATATTTAGTAAATGATACCGAAGCACGTGATCTCGCATGACGTTCCCGGTCTGCAGTCAAACGTTCCGAATATTGAGTAAACATTTTTTACTGGAAAAGAGGAATTCCATTTTAGTCCCCACAGCTGACAACGCATCTGCATTTTAATTCGCAAGCGAAGATAGATGTCTATGGGCCACAGCAACTACTTACCATCAGGTGTCACAAAAATCTTAATTTGTCTGATGATATGAAAACACAAAAATACAAAAATCTTAAATGATAAACTGATTTATAAGCCTCATTACGGGTATAAAAACTAAAGTAGTGGCTTACATACTGTGACGCCTCATAATTATTATTAATAAATAATAATTAAATTCATTATACAGACATTTAAAAATGTCTTAGAAATTATAATTTAAACAATAAAATGCAAATAATAAGCATAGAGTTCAAAAATATCCATTTGGAATATTGAATATTATATATATTAGTAAACGCATAAAATGTCTCTAAAAATCTCTAAATTTATTAAAAACCTGCTTAAAATGTTCAAAATGTATCAAATCATATAAATACAAGGCGATTATATTGCAATAACAAAGATAAATAACATTTGTAATATAATAGAAAAAATGGATTAAAATTTTCCAAGTTGATGAAGGTGTTCGTGTAATAATTGGAAAATTTCTAAGTTAATGAACGTGTTCTTGTAATGTTCCCTTATATTGGGGCGTTGTCGGAGACACATACCCAAGGTTGTACATATATATGGGGTGGTCGGCTGACCGACTGCTAGTACTAAGGTTGCACAATGACTAGTCCTATATTAGGGACTTAACATAGTAAGGTCTGACGAACCAAAGCATTAATATAGAAGGTCTCTATGATGCATAAGCATTATGATAGCAGAGTTATGACTTGAAGTCCCATATGAATAAGACATACAGTAGTATGGTCTATGAAATAAAGCAAATATGTGGAAGGTCTCAAATATGTAAAAGCATTATATTGAAAGAAATGGGACTTGAAAAGGATTATTATAGTGGCGTGTAGGTTGCTTCGCAGCCTCTGAGACCGAGGTAAACTTGGACTCACTAACCGATGTGTCCTAGACATATCATCTTAGTGCCGGTGGTAAGCGGGTTTGTTGTAGCAATACGACTTGCCCGTGAACATCGCACACCCCTACCGGTTGTGGGCGTCGTCTTAGCGCATAGCGTTATGATACGTCGGCTATCTTTCGGATTAGGGTGAGTGTGTTTGGTAGTACTTTTAAGTGCAGCAAGCATACTCAACTTCATGTCTTAGTGCAATAGCGCTATGATACGTGGAGTTTTGGCTACTTACGTCTTAGTACCGTACTACTATGATACGTTGGTGGTATTTTTAGTTAACAACATTATCAAATTTTGTTACCAAAGTCGATAGGGATCATGTGGGTGTGTTGTGAGGGGGCGCCATCCGTATGATAGTTGCATTGATGCTTACTGCTACTTGCAGTATTGTGTCTTGTGATGGATCTGCGGGTGTGCTGCACCTGATTCGATGCATCTTGTGGTTCTGGTCGATGGAGGTATGCGGGTGGTGATGTCTGCTGGGACTGTATGGGGGACCTTGGGATGGTGTAAGCCCGACGATAGTCGTATTGATGCTTGTTGCATTCTGTAGCATTGCGTCTCTACGATGGTTGTTTGGCGGGTCGCTATTCTCAATGGCGCTCTCTGCGTCTTGGTTTGACTCACAACCTAAGTAGCTTTGCCCAAGTCGGGTCCCTTCATTGCGGGGCTGCAGACTGTCTGCCCTCCATGATGTTTTATATAACAACTTAATAATATATCTCTATAAAGTTCCCACCTTTGAGAGATTGAAGGCAACTTGTTGGTGGGTGAGACAAACATGATCGAAAAATGCATATACTCAACGTCAGTGACACAAACCCTTTCTGATGGCGAATTATTAATATTATCTTATAACTGCCTATTGGCTATATCTGCCATTGTATTGGTTGGTGGAGCATATGTGTTGACCTCATGCGGGTGGTAGCTGGAGGGAGAATCTGAGGAGGCTCTCAAGGCTGCGGCCGAAAGCCGCGCAACGTGGGACCCCATTCCCTTGAGGTGAGCGGTAGACTCATGACACGCTCTGCGGCCAATTGGCCGTGCTGACCATGCAATTGGTGGTGATGCCTTACACTTACATCACGTCTGCAGAAACGGCGGTCTGGCAGGTGGTGGCGCTCACGGAGGGCTTTTTATGGTCAGTGTGCCGATTGTTGCCTAACCCGTGTGACGTACATTTCACTGTGGCTGGATTTGATCGTATTCTGTATGGCGTTTACACGCATTGACATGCGCGACTTCGGTCGATGTTTGTGCTTACGCACTATCAAGGGGCCAAGTCCTCTTTTACTGGTTCGCCAGTTATTTTGCTGTGGACTACGGTCCAGTTCCCAACTTTGCGTACCCTTCGGGGGGAGCGCATTAAAATGGTTGGCGCTCACCGTGCGCGGCGTGTGTGGGGCCGTGTACCTCCTCCACATTTTTTTTTTAAAATGTGGGAGAGCGAAGCCCTTGTAACTGGTATTTGATATAAATATTGTGAGCCTTTTCCAAGCGGGAAGGGATTAATTAATAAGGAATTGACTGTTGTGAACCAGATACAAGTGGAATAGGGACAATTTATTGTTCTTAACCTTTTCGAGCTCTGTCTTCGTGAACGGGGTTCTTTAGCTTATAAGACTCTACCAACAGCTTTCGATTGCTCTCGTGAATATTCATTCTTCCAAGATACACCTAAAAGAACTAAGTTACTATACAAACACAACGTAAAAAAGGGTCCTAACTAAGACGATCACGCCATAAATTTATTAAACGGCCTATATTTAAACCTTTAGAAAGATCAAGGGTCATTAAATTAGATGTATTTATATATCTTACAGATATAGATTCTAAAGAAATACAAGTATAAGTGGGATATAGTAGAAAAGAAAAAAGATGGGGGGGGGGGGGGTTCGTTACAATACGTCTTAATGTGCACAGGGCTCTTCATTATCTATAGTGTTTTGTGGGCAGAAAAGAGTATGCCGCAATGCTTCAATGCGCATTAACTGCTTTCACATTTCCACGACTTTTGTAACTACACATACATTTAGGTTTTCCCACGAAGTTATTCCTCACCACTTCACCGGATATGTGGTAAGTCAGCACTTAAAATTTCCCATAACAGATTCATTTCTCCTCAAAGGACTCGTACACGTTTTGCTCCCATGCCACGATGAAATCTCACGGCGAGCCACTCGGCTTTCGTATTTATTTTGTACGATTTTCGACTATATCTACCTAGTAATTGGAAACCCAACGATGCCACGAACTATTCCATCAAATAGAGGTAAAATCTCAAAGTGCATTTAATTTTCAATTATTTACATCAGGTTACGTGATAACATATGAAGTTGGTAAAATGAAACCTATGCCGATAGACACCCAATATATTCAACTAAAGAGCTTCTCTTTTCTCAGTTTTGTGTACACAGTACTGGATACTGTGCACACAAAAAACACGTGTTGTGTATAATAGTGTCGTTAGCCATTTTGCCAACCATGGTAATTGTGGTAAATCACCTCGATAATGGGCACCGGTCTAGACAATTTTAAGTGTGACAACTTTTGATGCTGCACGAATAAGTATTCAATAGCATTCAAAAATTTAATTTTATCAGTTACTTATCATTAGTTTATTTAGCAGAAAGTAGAGTGCGCTATATTACATTAAAATAATGAAAGTCAAAACTATAAAAAAGAAAAACTGATGTTGATTCTGTTGAAAATCTGTTTCTGTTAGAAAAAACAAGCTATCAGCGTAGCTAGCGATGAAAAACTATTTGACGATATGACCATATTATCATGAAATAGCAATGTTATGTTTATTCATTGATTTGACTAAGCTATATCATGACATGGTCAACAAACAGTGACAAATATAATGAAAGGACACCATTTCATGACATAATGATTTAATGAGAATTTTGCATTTATTGCAGGCAGACCAGTTTTAATCAGTTTACATACATATATAGTATTAAACGATTGAAAATTAATATGTTTTTTAGTTAAAAAAAAAAACATACGTTTAATAGATGTAAATATTATCTATTATTTTTTAAATTTTAACTATTACACTTTTAAAAGGAAATAACGATTAAATTAAACGATTGGATTTTTAAATAATTTATTAAATGTTATGATTTACACGTATAAATGTAGATTATTTATATTATTTAATTTATTAGTTACTAAAGGCAAGCAGGCAGGCTTTTTTCATTTGATGATAGATGGCGCTGTTTTGATAATTAAAACGTATATCGTCAGCGGAGTTTCAAATTGTTATGCAAAGGTTAAACTAATTATAAACTTTACAAATATGATATGATATTTATTTGAAAAAACACCCATCATCCCGCCTGTTAACTAACATAATTTTTTGTACGTGGTAGAGCCATGCTGCAACTATATTAGTAGTATAGTTGTAGCACGAATGGGTCGGCTCGACCGGGGAAGGACCACGCTCTCACAGAATACCAGCGTCAAATAGCAGCTTGCTGCTGTGTTTCGTATGGTGAGTGTAGAGAACCGGAGACCCTTTTTACTGGAATAGAGGCATTCTATCTTAGTTCTCACGGGTGACAACGCATCTGCATTTTGATTCGCAAACGAGAATAAATGCAGATGTCTATGGGCCACAGCAACCACTTACCATCAGGTGGACTGTGTGCTCGTGTGTCACCCTATCTTATAAAAAAAAATTAATAATAACATAATCATATATAGTAAAAAATTTACATCTAAAGGAAGACAAATATTTAACCTTCTTTTTTAAGTTCCGTAATCGGATAAAAAGGCTACTTTATGTCCGATTACGGAATTTAAGTGGGTTACTAATTAACTACATATAAAATTTAATGGAAATCGGTCCAGTAGTTTTTGCGTGAATCGGTAATACACAAACAGATAGACAGACAAACAGGCAAAAAATCTAAAAATCGCTAATTTGGCTTCATTTATCTACCCTTTATTTAGTCCTCTGGATTTTTTTTAAAGAGTATATTGGAATTACAGACAAAACTTTATTACAGATTTATTATATGTATAGATAAGCAAGCTCCATCACCTATTATTGATTCTATGGTATAAGGCACCATATTGCCATTAATATTAAAAAATTCTTCATAGTTTTTGCATTCAGATTTTTGTGTAAAATAAGCTTTAATCACGGATCCTGGACCATGAAGGTTTTATATTAATTCAATGTGACCACTCCAATCAATGAATACTGCAATTTCATTGTTAGTAATAAAATCCTGCTTAAAAAAAACTGCGAAGTCATCGTGATAAGCTGATAAGTATTATGTAACGTGAGTGTAGGCAATATGATGCGTTAAACATTCGTAACTCCGACACCGGCAGTATAGCATGACGCAATGTGGAAGTGTGTAGTTTTATTATGTTTCATTTCGGTGATTACGGGAGCGCAAGCCCGCGAGGCGAGGCTAGTAAATATAGCCCAGGGGCCGGTGCGAGGGTATAAGGAACAAAATGATACTTTGTTTGCCTTTTATGGCATACCGTACGCAACTGCACCTACGGGGGATGACAAATTTAAGGTAATAAATAATAAATAATTACTAATACCAGTAAATATTCATTTCGTCCGTGTATAAATCGCAGATTGTTTCTGATAAATAACTAAATACACCATTGGACAATACGTAATGACTGTGTGATCGACATAATATTTTAGATTTTAGTTTTTTTTTAATAGCTTTACTTAAGTAAATAAATATAATAAGTATTTTTCATTTCTTAGTTCTTTTTTGTTTAATGGAAGCGTTTTATAAATATAAATTGCACATGAACAAACATCTACAAAAAATTATTTGTAGTCCAAATAAGTAATCCGCATTATAAACTTTCCAGTAAGAAGTAATTAACATGGAAATCTGAAATATAAAATAGGAAAATAAGTAAACTAACCATATTTATAAATGATAATCAGGTGCAGATTATCATTTGTAAATACGGTTAGTTTGCCACTCATTCGGGAAATTGTTTTAAAAACCACTGATTGTGATATAAACTTAATCAGGATCTGATTACATAATTGGGCATGGAATCATTATTTTTTCTCGTTCGCACAGACATCTTCCTTAAAACCATTAGTCCAGGTAGAATCGGCGCAGGAGTACCGAAAACTATTCCACCTCAATTTTTTTATGCGATTCTCTTCAAATTGTCCTACTGATGATAAAAGTATGTTGGCATGGGGCAACTCGGTGCCATTTTGTTTAAACTGATTTTTTTTTCGGTTGCAAGGAATTTTTATTTGCAAATGGGAATTTTTTTACATTCCTTAATAAAATACGAATAAAAAGGTCCTACGACTTTTTAAGATAAAGTTAATATTTTTGGAGTTATGAATTTTTAAAGGTTTAAAGAACCTCAAATTCGGATACCTTTGACTCATTAAAAATACATAAAGAAAAAGAATAAATATAAATGCTATTTTTTATATATTTTGATAAAATACAACTAAAAAAGAGCTTTAACCATAAAGACAGAGAGACATTTAACCATAAAGTTAATATTTTCGGATGTATGAACTTTTTAATGTTTGAAAAATCCCAAATTCAATTACTTTTGACTCATTAAAAATATGTAAAGGAAAAGAATAATATATAAAAAAATGTTTTCTTTATATTTTCTGATACGATACGATTAAAAATATACCAAGAAATATTTAAAAAATATATAAAAAAGAAAAGAATATAAAAAATATCTTTCATATTTTATTATTTTTCTCTATATATTTTCAATCAGGCAAAATATGTATCCGAATTTAGGATTTTCCAAACCTTTAAAAATTCATAACTCCGAAAATATTAATTTTATCGTAAATAGTTATAGAACCTTTTTTATTTCTATTTTATTAATAAATATAAAAAAATTGTCCAGTTACCAACCAACCTTTGTAATTGAAAAAAAAACTTCACTTCATGGCAACATGCATTTATATCATCAGTAGGACAATTCAGAGACAATTGCATTAAAACATTGAGGTGGAATAATTTTCGGTACTCTGCGCCGATTCCTCTTGGACATAGCAACCGACTGGTAAAACGTGACCATATGTCAAAATTTGAACTTTGGAATTTAAAATTAATAATAATTGGCATAATTGATGGATCAATCTCGCGCAACTCGCTCGCGATATTGAGTCGGGAGTTAGGAGTGCTATTCTGCCGATAAAATGTTATGACGCTACTCATCTACATCAAATTGTATTCATTATTAATATAAAGAAACAAACCGTTCTAATTGAATATCCAGAAATTCTAATTTATATTATTAATTATTTTTAGATTTAGATTTATATACCTTAATCTATATATAGAAAAGTGTTAATGTAAATTTTTATATGGTGTGTGGTTTTTTGTGATATCTCAAATACAATTGTCTAATGCAAATTTATAAATAAAATTTTATAATAAGTTTCCATCCACCCATCGGATGATCCCTTTTAAAATATATGTCTTTAAGTCTCTATTTTAACAGAGTAATTAAGGCAATTTGATGAACTTTTTGCGATTATCTGCTGGTTTACCGTATATCTGTCTACCTGCCTTTTTTATTAATGTAAGTAATCGAGGTGCAATTTTAAGATTTTCACACATATTAAAAAAAATAACTTTTATTATAGGCACCGCTTCCTCCGCCGCATTGGACGGAACCATTCGAGGCCATCAATAAAGATGTAATTTGTCCACAATTGGTATTTATGTCTTTGGGATTAGAACTTAAACAACAGGAAGACTGTCTAATCGCCAATATATATGTGCCTGATACGGATGAAAAGGATTTACCAGTGGTTATGCATGTTCACGGAGGGGCATATCAACTGGGATATGGCGAATTAATGACTGCAAAACAATTCATTAAAGAAAATAATATGATTGTAGTTAACTTTAATTACCGTCTCGGTGCACATGGTTTTCTATGCCTAGGCACAGAAGATGTACCCGGTAATGCTGGCATGAAAGACCAAGTCGCATTGTTTCGCTGGGTGAAAGAAAATATTGCCAGTTTTGGCGGAAATCCTGATGATATTACAATTAATGGATTTAGTGCAGGTTCATCTTCGGTTGATCTTCATCTTGTTTCGCCGATGACCAAAGGTCTTTTCAATAAGGTTATACCCGAAAGTGGAGCAAGTCTCTCTGTCTTTAGTGTTCAAACGGACCCAGTGGAAAATGCTTGGAAATATGCGAAGATGCTTAATTTTACTAATAAGAACAAAGATGTGTATGATTTAGAAAATTTTTATAAATCAGCTTCATATGATACATTAAATTCCATTGATCAAATCTTAAACGAGCCTGATTCTACGTTTCTCTTTGTACCTTGTGTTGAACGAGAACTTGGCAGGGAAAGGTTTCTCGATGATGCTCCAATTAATGTTTTGAAAAGTGGCCGCAATCATAAAGTTCCAGTGTTATTTGGATTTGCTGAAATGGAAGGACTGTTTAGAATGCCGCTTTTTGATACGTGGTATAGTAAAATGAATGAAAAATTCTCCGATTTCTTACCTGGTGACCTTAAATTTTCAAATTCAGAAGAAAAAGAAGAAGTAGCGAAGAGAGTCAAAGAGTTTTATTTTGGTAAAAAACCGGTTAGCAAGGAAACTGTATTTAGATATATCGATTATTTTACTGATGTTATATTTGCGTATGGCACACTAAAGTCTGTTCAGTTGCAAGTGGAATCCGGAAACAGCGATATATATTTATATGAATATTCCTTTGTGGATGATAACGTTCCGTTAGTGCCCTACACAAATGTGCGTGGTGCTAACCACTGTGCTCAATCAATGGCTGTGGGAGATGGACATTTCCTAAATACGCAATTTGAAACAAGAGATTTTATAAACATGAAGCAGTTGATGAGAAAATTATGGTACAACTTTATTACAACAGGGTAAAATAATTTTAAAATATCATAATCATACATCTCTTCAGCCCATGAATAATCCGCTGTTGAACATAGGCCTCGCTTACAGATTGTCAAAAATGTCCCGAGCCACCATCTGTATTCATCGACTCCCTGCATGTATAGGAGTGCAGATTCTCACCCAATCTAGTGTTGGGTAGCCCAATTCTGCACTTATCGCTATAGAGCTGCCACCCGAAAACCATTATTATTAAATATATTGGCTTAGGAGTCGGCATAATTTATTGCTAAGTTGTGGTTAATGCTGGGTTTGGGTATGGAGGTATTATGATCGAGTTTCTATATCTTCAATGGATAATTTTTTATAGGTTAGGGTGACAAATAAGCACACAGTCCATCTGATGGTAAGTAGCTGCTGTGGCCCATAGACATCTACATCTATCCTCGTCTGTGAATCAAAATGCAGATGCGTTGTCAGCCATGAGGACTAAGATGAAATGCCTCTTTTCCAGTAAAAAGGGTCTCCCGTTCTCTACACTCACCATGCTATATAGCTATTTTACGTTGGTTTTCTGTGAGAGCGTGGTCCTTCCCCGGTTGAACCGAACCATTCGTGCTACAATTATACTACTAGTATAGCTGCAACATGGCTCTACCACGTATAAAAATATTTTTGAGCATCTTATCGTGAAATTCATACATTAGATATTTTTACACTAAGTGATACTAAAATAAGTACTACTTATTTCGTAGATATTAAAATTTACTTTCAAACTTTGAAGAGCTTTTTCTATTATTTTCTCTTCCGCTTCATAATTCTATAAACATTCAATTGCTGGACTTCGGGCTCTTCCCTTTTACAGTGGATTTTCTAAACAACTTACATATTTGACGTTGCTTCCCGCCGCTGCTTTAGATATTTTGCATTCAGTATAAATAAGCCATTTGTTGGATGTCACAATACCTTACTTTCGATACCTATGGGACGAGATAGAGTGAAGGAATTTCTTGTGACTCCACCCCGTGCGAAAGGCTGACCATTTATTAAAAAAAATGCTTAAAAGTAGTTTTTACTGCTTCGAAATAAATATAATACTATTTAAAAAAAAAATAATTTTGAATGTATAAAAAATAACCTCATGTCATTCTGATTATTGCAGAAAACCGGTTCCAGAGGGTTCAGACATTCCATTGTGGCCGCCAACTGACGCAAACGGTGGTCCTCATATGTCTCTCGATAAGACAATGAAACTGCGCGGACCTCTGATACAGCAACGCTTTCTTTTTTGGGATGCTATTTATGAGGAATATTATGCAATGCCAACCGCACCCCCTCCTCCAACACCAAGAAACAAAACTGAACTATAAAGCTAATGAATATCAATTTTGAAAGAAGAGTAAAAGGGAGAATAGTAATGAAATAACTAATAATATGTGTAACGAATTTTTGTACACTTTACGTTAAATATTTATATTTTATTGTTAAAGACAAAAAAGTTTTAATGCCAGTTATACTTTTTCTGTTTTATTTGTGACGACACGTCAGCAGCTTTGCAGATGTGTCTTCACAAGACATTCCATAGAATCCAAGTACAATCGGGTGACAGTCCGCGTTGTCTCAATGGCTTACGCCGTAGGCTTGCTGCCGACGGCGTGGCGCAGCGATTCAGTGAATTGTGCATCAGGCGAATTATAAATTCACGTGTCACTTTTTATTACTAAGAAATGCAGTAGAGAAAAAAAATATTAAAATCCTGGAAAACACTCTGTACTGTAAATATATATGTAAGAGCTGATTTTGGCCTAAGCGGTAAACCCTAGGTAGTAGGTAAACCTAGACTCCTTCAATACTACTATTTTTTATTTAATGAGCTGAATTTTTTCAGCGTGCGCTCTAAAAATAACGTCGTGTGTTTTACTAGACTACTTAGTTCCTGTTCCATTTTTATGAAAGTCGTGAAATAATTGTTTCACTGTATCGTATCGTTTCATTGTCTAGACAAAGATCGCAAGACAACGAGCTTTACGTACCACGGTTACGTCACAGTGACTGAATAAAACTGGCCACAGTTGGAGTGAGCACGCTGTTCTACAATAACTCCGAAGAGTCATATTCAAGTTGGACGAACAGGAGGATGTTCATCATAATGTTTAACAAGAAGTGAATTTAACTGGGCTACCTATTCGCCAACAGTGCAAGCCTTTGTTACAACACTCCAATCCATTTTAGCAGCATCCTTTCGTAACCTGTCCAAATTCATTTCCACAAAATTACGCAGCAGTAGTATCGTTGATTTGGCTTTGTGTGATCTTATTTTGTAAGATAAAAACAGGAAATCATGATAGAAAAAGGCATTAGTAGAAAATTGATGAAATTTATCAACATGGCCGAGAGAAGAAACGATAAACAAATCAAGGAGATAGAGGATACAGTTAGGAAAAAAAATAAGGGACTCAAGCCGAAGGTATCAGATATCACTTTTAAGAAGGCAAGTATTAAAGTCATAGTCATAGTTGCCCATAAGTACTATATGTGAATATAATGGAGTTAGCTCTTTAAGGAGGCTATCCAATGTAGTTAAATAGTCTATTTGGAAGAAGGACTATAAAACTTGTGTGTTTCTTAACAGGTCGTAAATTTTGTGTAATAGTGGGTCGCTCTTAACTTTTTTTATAGTAGAAGAGTGACAACGATGAGCATACAATTCACATGATGGTAAGTAGAGACTGTGGCCCGTAGACACCTACATCTGTCCTCGATTAAGAATGTAACTGTAGATGCGTTGTCAGTCCTGAGGACTAAAATGGAATGCCTCGTTTCCATTTAAAATGGTCTCCGATTCATTAAACTCACCATATGAATCACTGGAGCATAATGTAGTGTTGTTATTTAAAAAAAAGTCCCGCTGGGTTTCTTACTGGTTCTTCCCAGGACAGAGTTTTTTTTTCGAACCAATGGTAATTATTCAAAAGAGTGACTTTCAAAAAGTATTATTTATAATCTATATTGAATAAAAAGTTTCTGTTTCTGTTTCTGTTTCACCAGAACCGTTTTGCATAGGCCCAGCAGCCCCCTTACAAGTACATTTTATATTCATTATATCCTTTTATAAGCGACCTATAGTTTTAATTATTATGCTCATTCACCTAACGCAAGAACAAATGAGCCTTCCGCAAATAAAAGATAAATGGCACAAAGAAGCTACGCGAATACTGTCCGCCATTTTCTTTTATTTAAACAATTTTTCTACAAGCGACCATCAAACTAGAAAACAAGGACAATTCCGGAGAAATTACTATGGACTTTCACCTAAACATCGTAGAGGTCATCTAAAGAACTAAGGACACGCTTCGAGTTAGTTCGTTCCAATTTCCTTATTTCTATGCCATCCTATTTAAACACTATTTGTATCAAGCAACTAGCTTGATCTGTTTATATTTCTTCGTCTTTTTTTTTCAATTAATAAAAATACATTAAATTAAGTACATTATTAGCAAATAATTCATTAAATAAATAAATTCTAAGCTTGATCCATTGCACAAGCACAGTGTAAAGACAAGCTTACTCTTGAGCATATTTTACGCTGTCGTTCCCTGGTCGAGCTGACCCATTTGTGTTGCAGCCGTAAATCTCTCATGTGATACTACTTTCAGTTTCATCAAAAAGGTCCTTACACTTCATATGAAAGTTTGTGACAATGTTTGGATGATTGCCATATAATCAATAAACAGCTGAACGGAATTGGATGAATTTTTGCTCTTAGATTAAGTTTAACTTCTTGTACTATTATTTATTCTGTGGTTTAACCTTAGTGTCGCCTAGTGGTCGCAATTGGACCGTAATTCATTAAATATTTAGGTTTGTACACGATGTGTTGATATGGTTTGAAAACGCAGATATCTAATAAGTATACAAAATACAAAATATAAAATAAATGCTTATTTGCCTTGAAATACACACTACAAACTTCTGAAAAAGTAACATTAGAAATTAAACAAAATTCATATTGACTGATTCAGTCAATCTATTAGTAATTTGTTGGCAATATTTCAAGTCTTTAGCGACAATCTCTACTCTGTGCGATGACGTATTTAACATTGGCCTAGGAGTAATAGCGTACAATGTATGTAAATACGTACATATTTTCTGCTTGTACTTACTGAGTCATTACAAGCAGTACAACGGCAAAAATTAAAGACGCTCGCGTGCGCGCATGTTGCTTAAACTAAGGGTATAAAGGTTTCCCTTCACGTAATATTTTATTGATTATAATATATGAAATATATACTATACTACAGAAATACAGAAAGATACTATTTTTTTTTATATTTACCAAAACATTTTAAGTTTTAAATGAGTAGGTAAGTTTCGTTTCGAAAAATACCATTAAAATTTTGTCTCAAGATATACAAAGGAAGTATAGATATAAAGAAGTTCCTAAAGATATTATAAAATCTATTCACTTTTGCACAGAAATCTTGGAGAATTTTGTTCCTTCAAAAGTTTTGAATTCTGTTCCATTTCACAGATCATTGAAAAATTTACATCTTCGGAACAGGGAATGTTCACTTTATTTTTTGCTTCATAGATTTTGGAAAAAATGTTAGTGTTTTAGTATTTTATACTATCGTACACATATAAACGTGATGAAAACCATTTAGTTTGAATGAGTATGATAATGAATATCACGTGGGGACCCGCCGCCATCCGATCCGGTTGTTCGATAGTGGAAATGGGAAGAAGGAATAAAATTTTGTGATTCCTGTTCCTGCGCATACACTCCGTAGAATACTGGGACGCTGTCTTCCCTGCGCTTGTGTTTGATTCTGACAGATTTGCTTAATTTCATTTTAAACTTAAATTAAAACCGACGACGCATAAAAAATACTTCATGTAAAAGCTAAATGTTTTTCGACAGGCCACAAGATTTAGGCAATTAGTAAATGAACCGACATCCTTAAACAATTAGTGTTTGATGAAGAATACAAAACTAACTACATAGGCTGCACTAAAAGTATCGGGAATGGAATATTTCCACTGTTCCTGTCATATTAAAATCTTTTTAATTGAAAAGTCCTTGGTTTTTTAAAATTGAATATCATTTATTTATTTAAAAAAAGATTCTCGGTCTTGTCACAAGGTTTTGTCAAACTTGTTTAGTCGTTGAGAAAATGGAATTGACTCGAGAAAATTCAAGAGCGATGATTTATTATGACTTTCGAAGTAGTTTAACACAACAGTGTGTTGACCGGATGATTTCTGCATTTGGTGATGAAGCCCATCCAAAACCACAATTTATCTTTGTTTTTTTTGGTTTGCTGAATTTCAACGTGGACGTGTCAAGCTCAGTTATGATCCCCGTCAAGGTCGTCCAAAAACTGCAGTCACCCAAGAAAACGTTGATGCTGTGCGTAAGCTGATTAAGGAAGATCGACATGTGACATACCGCGAAATTCAGGCAACTTTAGACATTGGCATGAGTCAAATACAAATAATTTTGCATGAACAATTAGGTGTAAAAAAGTTGTTTTTCCGATGGATATCGCATTCGCTCTGTGAAGAGCAAAAAGCGGCTCGCGTTACTTGGTGCGTCAGAACTCTCGAAAGATTCCACGCAGGATCCTCAAATGCTGTATACAACATCATATCAGGTGACGAATCCTGGATATACGCGTACGAACCCGAAACAAAAAACTAGTCACGAGTTTGGGTGTTCGAAAATGAGTTAAAGCCAACGAAAATTGTTCGTTCACGGAGTGTTGCAAAAAAAATCATGGCCACGTTTGTCTCCAAAACCGGCCATGTTACAACTATTCCTCTTGAGAGACAAAGAACGGTTAATGCAGAATGGTATGCTAGCATTTGTTTGCCACAGATCGTTTCTGAACTCCGTAAAGAGAACTGACACCGCCACATCATCCTCCATCACGACAATGCGAGTTCTCACACCGCACACAGAACAAAAGAGTTTTTAGAGCAAGAAAACATAGAATTATTAGACCATCCGCCGTACAGCCCCAACCTAAGCCCTAATGATTTCTATACTTTCCCTAAAATAAAGAATAAATTGCGTGGACAGAGATTTTCATCACCTGAAGAAGCTGTGGACGCCTACAAAACAGCCATTTTGGAGACCCCAACTTCCGAATGGAATGGTTTCTTCAATGACTGGTTCCATCGTATGGAAAATTGTGCCAAATTTCGCGGAGAATACTTCGAAAAGCAATAAATACATTTTTAAATAGTAATGTTGTGTCACTTCCTTGATTCCCGAAATTTTCCTCGTATACGGTGTTATTGTGAGACTTCAACGCAAAACTAGGCGCAAGAAAAAACGGTGAGCGGAAGGTAGGGAAATTCGGAATAGGGCAACCGAACCCAAGGGGTAGCTCTTCAACTTCATAGAGAAAGAGGGATTCTTAATGATGAACTCTTTCTACCAGAACCCCTAAAGAAAGTAGACCTGCTCGAGCCCCGACGGTTCGACAAGAATTGAGATTGACTTTATTATGACGAACAGACGGGTACTGTTCAGTGATGTCTCAGTGATCGCGAGGGTGAAAACTGGCAGCAATCAACGAATGGTGAGAGAGGCACACAGAACCTAAACGTTAAGTTGGAGAGGTCACAGCTAATGAAGTCAACGATCCCGCATCCACGCATGCCCCTCGTGCTCTAATCCGAAGTCAGTTCGAGTTACTAAAGTGTTCAGTGCCTAGGAGACTGCAATACAGTGTACGCTATTCCCCTCGTACGTATTCTAAACAAAAACTATTTCGACGAGTATTTCAACAAGTATTTACAAAAATCTATAATTACGTAAACAGCGTTAAAAACTTTAACCACGTTCTGCCCCGAGGGCGCCTCGTGATTGTAGGTAATTATTTCACGCTGATAGCATGAGTGACAGAGGTCTGTTCTTGGCACGACCGTGGAGGATTTCCTTAATTTTTTTTGCGTTACATATCCATATATAGGTAGTAGTTAAACTACTATTTTTAATAATAAATTTTAAATTTTAATTTATAAAGTGTTCTTATAGTTTTCATAAAGCAGTATATACTTGGTAGTCGTGTAAGGTAATAGCTTTAGATATAACACAATTTTAGGATATTGAGATTAATTTTAAGGTTGAAAATTAAGGAAATTTAAAACTTGCGATATTTTACAGGTGGATAATTTAAACAGTTTTACGGCTAAACTAAACAAACGTGGGCTCTGTATATGCCAGTATTTAGAATAGAATAAAATTTATTCAATGTAGATTACAGGAATACTACATAATGAAAGTCATTTTAGCTTTACTACCTCTGTCTCAGTGGTATAGCTAGCGTAGGGCTAGGCGGGGCAGTGCCCCAGGCCATCCAAGCTCAAGAGTCCCCTTGGCTTCCATGAACGGCATTCGAAAAAGTTATATAATATTCTAATTATGTAAAAATTATCGACTTCTAACTTCTAACCTCAAACGCCTCGAACTAAAATCATAAAAATTTCTCCCACCTCCAGAGCATAAACAGGGTGTAACACGGCTTTTATCATGGCAAATCAATTATTTGTGTAGGGAATTTTCAGCGTACGAACCTTCATCATAAATCCCCATGAAGTGTTGTAACCAATTGCACTCTGAATTTCATGAACTCGATTTGATTTGACTTAACCTATTTATTTTAATAATATAAAAAAGAGATAATAATATAAAAATTATAATTTATTTATCTACTACATTTATTCGCTTAAACTATGAGTAAATATATATAGATTACGTTAGGTTTGGTAAGAGCTAACTACGTAAATATTTGCGATACCCTTATTTCAAAGCAGTTCTTTTTTTAAGCTACAATGATATAAATAGTAAATACGACCAAAGACAAAGGAAGTACTTAATATACTGATGTAATAGGCCCTAATTATTCAATTTATTATCACCTTGTTCTACCTAAATTGACTCCGACTTGGACTGTTCAACAATTATGTAAGGAAGTTATAACTAAATATGTAATGCTAGAATGAGCGACATTACGAAAGTGTTTACCGATACTTTATTATTTTTTACAATACCTGTCTCTTACTGCAACAGCCGAAAGATCGTTCTCAAATTAAAAATAATCAAAACTTATTTAAGAAATTTTATGAGTCAAGCTCGATTCTGACATTTGACACACATAGCAATCGAAAACAAGGCCACATCAAGCCTAAATTTAATGGTAGTTACTGACGAGTTTGCAAAAACTAAACCCAGAAAAAGTTTTATTGTCTACTTATATTATATTATTAACTGTAATTTACTTCATCATTGTTTATTGTTTACTAATTTCCGCTCGCGACCTCGTTCGCCTGGTATGGACCAACATCGAATATTATCCCACGGGATCGATTTATCGCCATGAAAGTATCTTATGTCTTAACCAGGTCGAGTTCTATCCGTGTGCAAAATTTCATCCAAATCCATGTAGTAGTTTTTACATGATAGCGTAACAAACAAATAAAGTTGCACAATTATAATATTGTTAGCTCCTACGATTAAATATTATCTGTTGCGTTACACATAATACTTAGTACTAAGTAAGATGATGATGTAGTTTTACACTTTTAAAGAAGTTAGTTTAGTTTGAATACGTTTATTTTTTTTAATAGCCTACGTTCGGCAGTGGACTTATGAAGGTTTTTTTTATTAAAATGGGCTCACTCTTGACCACTATCTAGCTCGAGGTCCAAAATGAGGTCTATGATGAAGCGAATTTGCCCAAGAGGAGCCTGTTACACGCACCTTGAATAGGTCCAGGTTATAAATACACGGAAAACAGACGCAGGCAGGGCATTCCACTTCTTGGCTGTGCGTATTATCAAAGATGATTTACAGCGCTTACTGCGAATATTCGGAATGTCAACCAAGTGTGGATGGTAACCCGCAGTACGTCTGGTACTCCGATAGGCGAATGGAGAAAGCGGTATGAGCTTATGAAGCACATGGGACACTCTTCGAAGTACAATCTATGGAAGACCGACAAACAAGCAACGTGGCGGCGGTAAGCTAAGATATGAAGTTTAGCTTCCTCCAGCTTTTTATCACCGATAAGCTTCTTGACTCTGCGTTCAATTGAGTAGAGTATGGCATATTGATAATTTGGTGATCCATTTCAATGATAACTACAATACTGCATGCATGTTAGGACTTGAGCTTTTTATAATGTTAGAAGCTGTCCAGGCGTGAAGTATCGCTGTTTACACAGTTTTTTGGCCGCAGTTTGTGCTTTTGACTTAATGTAGCGCCAAAGTTGAGGTTAGCACAGAACTGTATACCGAGAAGCTCAAGATGATCAGTAACCTCTACAGATGTACCTCGGAAAGTGTCATACCCGACAATACCTGGTAGTAGGTCATTGATGTGCAGCAGGAAAGAGTTGCAGAGAGAACAGAGTCCTGAGGAACTCCCGCATTAATATGCAGCCATTTATGACTACTTTAATCGACCGTTCACTCAGAAAGTGTGATATCCAGTTGCAAAATTCATTGGGAATGCCGTACTCAGGAAGCTTACTCAGCAGACTTGCGTGCCAAGCTCTGTCAAAAGCCTTCAAATTATAGAGTGAAATTGGTAGAGCTTCACCGTTCTTCTCGATGATCTCGCCGAGTGCGTGACATACTGAAGAAGATCCACGGCGGATGCCATATTGGTGGTCACTAAGGAGGTCATTTGTTTCAAGATATGTCAGCAGCTTACTGTTCTTGCTTGCTTCCCTTACATAACTTTACTGTATATAATGATAATATTAATAATGATGATGATGATGAATAGGTCAATTTCATTTTTGCCCCGGGGCCCCTTGGTAACATAGCTACGCCACTGTCTGTTCTGGGAAGAACCAGCAAGAAACCCAGCAACAATTAACAATTAAGTATGTCACGCACATTTAGAAACATCATGGTAGCGATCACCTCATTCCCAGGGTTTATTATCTATCATGAATATCATGAACTCTTTAGTAGTATAATAACGCTTATTAAACTTTTGCTTAGTAAAAATTAATAATATTATTTATGTGGTATTATTTATAGTGGTGAGATTAAGATATTTGATTCTACTTTATAAATATTAAATTCTATTTTTATAATATTATCAATCTCGGTATATATGTATATGTACATATGTATCGACGTAATTTTGCCAGTTTCTTGTACATATAGTGTAAGTATTATAAAATTAAGCCATTATATATAAAGGTATTTGTTTTATTTGCATAATAATACAACATTATATCAAAAGAGATTAAAAATCACATCCCTTCAATACATTTTTTTTCACACCATAAGCTTTTTAATATCTACCTCCTTTTACGCGGCAAAACAAAAATCGGTTAAAACAATCGAAAATTTTCAATTCGAAAATGTTCGAAAATGTTCCATTACGGCCTTGTCCTTAATCTATGTTTTTCAAAGATTAAAATAGCGTTTTATCTTTGTACAACATAGAATAAAGACACTCTGTAAATTTATTCATAACATAAACTGCTCCACCGACTTTGATAAAAACGTAATCAAGATTTTGATATAAACTTAATCAGGATCAAATTATATAATTGGGCATGGAATAAGTAATTGTTCTCGAGATTACACAGACATTTTCCTTAAAATCATGGGAACCGACTCGTGAAACATGAGCATATGTCTAAATTTGGACTATGGAATTTGATATTAACTAAGCTGACAAGGAACAAAGGCATAAAAATTGTTGATGAAATGTTTAAGCGTCTAATTATGTCAACATTATAGATATCAATAAAATAATCTACTACGTTTTATATAATCAAGTCTGGAAATAATAATGGAGGAATGGATAAAAAAACTTAAGATTTATATCACCATTGAAGCGCTTGTTAATCAATTATAATAATATCGTCAATAAATTATAAAAATTAAGTATTGTTCAAATGGCATGCAGTTTGAAATCACGGAAAAGTTGTATTAAATTTTCACATTTTCCTATTATTTTCCACCCTTGGTCATACGAGGAGTGCATGCCAATTTTCGTAGAGTATTTTTGAGATAAAAAGAAACAAATTTTTTACAACGGCATGCAATTTGTAAACACGGAAATGTTTTTTTTTTCATTTTTACTTAACCCTTTGGGCCTCGTCGGCCATTGCGAATTGCATGCCATCAATTATTTTAGCTTAAATTTGTTCCAACTACGTTATATTACAAAGGCATGCAATATAATGTCACGGAAAAATACTAAAATTCTTTACACAAAGAGAAGCCATTTTCTTTACGACGTGCAAGCGCGCAAGGGCTCGTAACCCCTCTATCTTTCATATTTTAGGGTTAGTTATCAATTCTTAAAAAGGCATGCAGGAGAAAATGGGAGACTATTTTCTGCCATCTCCCAGAGTCTATAATGATTCACATGCGAACGCTGCCGGCTGGGCAGCAGCAAAAACAGAAACAGAAACTTTTTAATTCAATATAGATTATAAATAATACTTATTGAAAGTCACTCTTTTGTTTAATTACCACTGGTTCGAAAAAAAAAACCTCTGTCCTGGGAAGAACCAACAAGAAACCCAGCGGGACTTTTTTTTTAAATAACAGATTATAATCATGTATGTTACATAAATTACCAAAACAACAAATTATAAATAGCTTGGTAGCGATCACCTCATTTCCAGGGGTTATTATCATCCATAAATTCTTTAATATTATAATAACCCTTTTTATAAAAACTTACTTTAATAAATTTTTTGAACTTTGAGCAGGTCAAATTTTGTATATATTCTCGGATTTTGCTGTAAAAGCGTAGACATCGCCCCAAGAATGAATTACTGACTTGATGGAGTCGAGTAATTGGTACTACTAGCTTGTATCTGTTCATAGTATTTACAGAATAAATATCACTTATTTTTGTAAAACTACTTTTATTTTTGTGTACGTACATTACATTTTCATAAATGTATTGAGAGGCCAAAGTTAACATATTAATTTCCTTAAATGTTTGTCGCAGCGACTCTTTAGGCTTTAAATCATAAATTGCTCTTATGGTCATCTTCTTTAAAACAAATATAATTTCAGTGTCAGCTGCGTGTCCCCATAGCAAAATAACATATGACATTATACTATGAAAATAGCTAAAGTAAACTAGTCTAGCTGTTTTAACATTGGTTAAACTTCTAATCTTTTTTTCACCAATGCTGCAGAACTAAGTCTGATTGCTAGTTTTGATATATGGGGCTCCATTGAAGCTTCGCGTTTAGTGTGATTCCAAGAAAAATGGTGTCTACAAGACTCAGTTTCTCCCCATTTAAAATTACATTAGTATTTAATTGTTTGACATTTGGGGTCATAAATTTCATGCGTTTCATTTTAGTGCCATTTAAATGCAAATTATTAACATTGAACCAATTTACTAATTTAGATATAGCATTATTTACTTCGTCATATTTTAGTAATTGTCGACTTAATTTGAAAATTAAAGAAGTGTCATCTGCAAATAATACTATATCATGGTTATACTATGTAAGGTGAGTTATTAATGTATACAAGAAACCCTTTCTGGCCGAGAATTGAGCCTTGAGGCACGCCCATTCGTACCATCGACCCGGAAGAACTCATACTGTTGTAGTGGGTGGAAGGAAAAGGGGAGGAAGGATAATGACAACTTTTTGCGTTCTCTTACTTAAATATGAAATAATTAATTTAAGAACATCATTTCTTACACCGTAGTGTTGAAGTTTCCTGATTAATGTTTCATGGTGAATACAATCGAAGGCTTTGGATAGGTCACAAAATATACCCAAAGCATCCTGTGAATTCCCCCATGCATTAAAGATATATTTAATCAATTCAACACCGGCATCAGTTGTTGAGCAACCCCTTGTGAAACAAAATTAATTTTTATGAAGTAAATTATGTATTTTAAAGAAATTTAACATTTGATCAAGAATAATTTCTCAAAAATCTAACTAAGTGTTGGTAGTACAGAAATAAGTCTAAAATTGGCGGGATCTAATTTACTACCAGGTTTAAATAAAGGTATCACTTTACTATGCTTCATTAAATCAGGAAACACGCCAGATTCGATACTAGTATTAAAAATAATAACTAAATGAGGCGGGATTGTATCTATTATAAACGCAATGACTTTAACGGAAATCCCCCACAGATCCGCAGTTTTCTTAACATCAATAGTTTTATAATATTTTACAATATCTTTTGATGATATTTTATGAAAAGTAAAATTCTTTGTACATGCATTTACATTTTGTTTAAGTAATGATTCGGCGACGGCAGGAGAAGAATTCAGTGACTTAGTGGTTAATATCGGAATATCAGTAAAATATTTTTCAAAAACCATTGCAACGTCCTGATCAAATTCAGTTAATTTGTTGTTAACACTTAACTGGTAGTTTGAATTGCGAGAGTTGATCTTACCAGTTTAGCTATTAATTATACTCCATGTCATTTTAATTTTATTAGAAGCTGTGTTAATTTTGTTACTCAAATGCAAAGACTTGGCTGTGGAGCACACTCTTTTAAATATTTTTGAATATTTTTTTACATATTCCCTAAATTCGACGCTATGATTATATAACCTTTCATGGTAAAGATCATATAACCTATGTCTGCCCTTATGGACTCCTACTGTCACCCATCCATTGAACGACATCCTACTGGTCTAGGAGAATGTTTTAGAAGTAAAAGTATTATTAAATTCATTGCAAATAAGCTTAAATTATGTTCCATACAAAAAATTAGGATAATTTTGGTATGAAAGTGATGGAAATTTTTTCACTATGTTACTTCTAAATTTCTCCAAGCAACGTGCATTTACTGGAACAAACACAATTTTCTCATCTACTTGCTTTTTGTGAACATAAGGTAACGAAACTACATGTCCACAGTGATCAGAAATTAATTTTAGAATTATACATTTATGCAACAACTTCACATTTGAAAAACTGTTATCTACACATGTTGCACTAGATTGAGCAATACGCGATGGCTCTAAAAATAAATTTAAAAGACTATATAATTTAAAGAATGGTCTAAATTTAATATTGATTGAGGAAGTTTTTAGGAGATTGATGTTAAAGTCTCCAAATATTACAACAGATTTATTCTGTTTATTAAGCTTAGCAAAAACTTCCTCCATCATTTTTTTTCAAAAGTAACGTATATACAACATGGGGATCTGTAGACGTTCACAACAATGAGTTGCTCAAACTCAACGCATGTCATTTCTACAGGTCGCTCAACAGAGAGGCTCCATATCTTTACGTTTTTTACATGATAATTTAAATTGATAAGCTGAATCTGTCGATTGACTTCTCGATCGAAGTTGGATTTACCTAGTCAGACTATTTGTCCCAGGTGTGATATGTGTAACGTCCAATGATATGGACGTTACACGTGAGTGGTAAAGGATGATGAAGAATAAATATTTCTTTTTTATATTTATTTATTTTTATTACTTTAATAAATGTATAAAATATAAAGCAAAATAAAATTACACTTATTATTATGTTCAGCAGTGGACTTAAATAGGCTGTAAGAGTAACATACAGGTACATTAAAAAATGCGGTTGGCAACCAACTTACTCAGAGAGGGAACTATGGCAAACATTCTTCCTATGAGGCAATCTAAGGAAAAGGTCTATGTTCAGCAGTGGTCTTTTGATAAGCTGTAACTAATTATGAATGACGAACAAGATCTCGAGGGAGATGTGGTGGAGTCCGAAATGATGAGGCAGACCGCGGTCGTGCTGCAGTATTTATACTATTGTAGCAGTGAACTCTGTGTACTTTCCGTGAAACAAACCATTGGATTAGACATACATAAATAAATAAAACATTGCAACGGGGTACTTAGATTTTTGTTACGCTTATTGCACATACATTGAGGTATCTATGAAATGGTTATAAGGCGATAAGCTTGTAAAATAAAAGCGAGAATAATATTTCTTTCTTATTTTGTACCACGTAAAATGTAAAATGTCTAACAAGCTATAGCGTTTTCTTTATAAACTTCCCGTGGCAACATTACTTTTCTCTGTGTTTATTGTCCTCCTTCAGGTTCTATTGAAAGCTAGGAATTTAAGTAATGTATAAAATCTTACAAACGTAATTTTGTGGCTGGGTATTTCAATACACATCACATTGCATTGGACTGCCTATCAAATAAAGCTAGAAGTGAACAATTATACAACATTATAGATGACTTATGTATCTTAAATGAAGGTGTCTTTTGCTAGTCCATGTATTACCTCTCTCTGCAAATGGTTAGTTCATGATGATAATATGGGAAGTTATCATTTTCCTACTATCACAGATATCACCCTCATCACAGACCGGTATAATATTAACCCTCCTTCTGATCGGTTCTTACACAAAAAGCTGATTGCGATAAGTATTTAAGATTAGTAAAAAGAAGGATATATTTAATTTGATACACACACACAAGGCACCAGAACACAGAATCGAATTTAAAACAAAAAAGGACAAACAGCAAAGAATACCAGAACAAAGAACACCCAAACGAAGCCGGGGCGGGTCGCTACTTAAAAATAAAAAATGTCAAAAGTAAACTGGAGTAGATGAAATGATAATAAAAATTTGGCGTAACTCAGGTAACATAATGTAGATTGAAAGTTTCCAGTTACTTTCATTTTGACGGAAGTAATCTTCCTTTGAGTGCGAATCGTTCGTTAGCAGACAAGGAAAAGCGTTGGGCCGTACTTAAATAAAACGCTCAAAGTCCCCACTGCACAACAAACAATACTTGTGTTTGTCTCAAAATCCGCCCTCCTGTACAAAGTATTGTTTTGTCGCAAATGTTTTATCATTCTGTAAATCATTTTATGATAAGTTTTGATAATTATTTGAGATTCCATTTGATTCCATCTTAATTCTAAGAGGTGACGCCGCAACTGTAGACTTCTGTTTTGATTATAAAATGAAGAGTTTCAGGTGTCCATGGGCTACAGTAACCGTTTTCTATAGGTAATTAGTCTTTTTTATTTATCAACTTTGTAATTAAGTATATACGTATATATAATAAAGTACGTAATATGTCGTGGCAGTTACGCTAGAAGTTCTAATTATATACTCAGTGGCTTTAATGATTATACTTTATGAAAAACTAAATTATTGAGAACATTATTAATATTTATTTTCTCAGTAAGTTAGTAATTGCATATTTACTCAAGCAAAAAATAATATATGTTCCGCCAAGTGAAATATAGGGTTGCACTACTATGACGACCTAGTAATCGAAGCGGAAAGTCGATGGATGTAGGTGTGGATAAGGACATAGATTAATAAATTCACTTCTTATTAAATATAACTAAAATTATTAATTACAGATTTTACGTTTGAATGTAAGATATTCCCAGTAAACATACTGTAAATACACTTGAAACGTGGGAAATATAAATTGAACTTTAAGGACATAAAATTAGTTAAAACGATGTAGTCATCGCGTGAGTAAAAGAAATATATGTTATCATTACATACTAGGTATGTAGGTGAAGTTCGAAGTTACATTATATTTACTATTAACAATATATCACAACACAGTGATCAATATGGAGCATTATTCAATAATAAATGTTTGATTGAATAATGCTTCATATGGATCACTGTGTCGAAGAATAATTATTTAAGTAGGTTTAGTAGATTTGGATTAGGTATATTTAGTTGTTATGGTCCTTATTTGTTCTAGTTGTTTATTGTGTTCGGTATGTATTACTTGTTACTATGCAAAGATTAAATTGTGTGGTAGAGATGATTGTAGCTCGAATGGGTAAAATGGCAAAATAAAATAAATTAATGGTCTACCTGGGAAGAACCACGCTCGTACAAAATACCAGCGTAAAATAGCAACTCAATGCCGCTGTATTTTGTATGGTGAGTGTAGAGAACCGGAAACTCTTTTTACTGGAAACGAGGCCTTCCATCTCAATCATTAGGAGTGACAATGCTTCGCCACTTTGATTCTTAATCGACGATAAATGTAGATGTCTATCGGCCACAGCATCGTTCGTCATACTTATTCTATAAAAAAGTTTACAATTCGATATTTTATGTCGCAATATCTTCGTCAATTGTGAAGCGATTTTGAGGATTCTATATTTCTATTTTATGGATTTAATAAAAATAATGTTATTTTTGTCGCCAAACCACACACGTTTTTATTGTTTTCTTGCAATCCTGTCCATCCAAAGGTTGTCTGGAAGAGATAGCTCTTAGCGATAAGACCACCCATTGTATCACATTTCTTTTTCTCAAAATTTGTTAATATTTATGATATTTTTAGACGTACAATAAAGTGTTATCTATCTATCTATCTATCTATTCTATTAAATAAAATAAGTTATAGCTTCATAGTATAAATCGTAATTACGTACGAATAACTCTTCGTTTGATTTATATATATATATATATATATATATATATATATATATATATATATATATATATATATTTAGTAGTTATTATAGAAATTTAGTAGTTATCAACACAATGCGGATGTACGAAACGGCCACAGTTATATTAAATAACCCTTAAAATATTCAAGGGTATTTACCCGATAACAAGGAACAATACCGTTGAGGAAAATTCAAAATCGCCGTAGAGGAAGGCGGTTAACTGCTGCGATTTGTCCTCTGCAAGCCAAACAACGCGACTATTGCATTATTTTTTTCGAATAATGTCAAGCTTATACACAAAGCTAAGTTTCAACAAATTTAATGCAGCTATTATAGTTATATTTGGTTGATTTCAGGTAATATTTATTCTTTATTGTAAACATTTGTTTTTGTACCTGGTAGAGCCATGCTGCAGCTATATTAATAGTATAGTTGTAGCACGAATGGGTACCGGCTCGACCGGTGAAGGACCACGCTCTCACAGAATACCAGCGTAATATAGCAGCTGTGTTTCGTATGGTGAGTGTAGAGAACTGGAGACCCTTTTTACTGGAAAAGAGGCGTTCGCAAACAAGGATAGATGTAGATGTCTATGGGTCACAGCAATCACTTATCATCAGGTGGACTGTCTGCTCGTTTGTCACCCTATCCTATAAAAAAACACCTTAAACTATTAAAAAGTAGACTTTATTGTTGTGGTATTTTCTACCAGTCAACCTTAGATAATTAATAAAACTTTGCACCTGCCTCAACGATAACTAAAGTGAAGTATTTGTGGCTCGCCCCTTCTTCGCCTGAGTGGGATCTGATTATATTATGAGTGTGTGTTATCATCTTTCCACTAATTGAAACTTAATTCTACTGAACCACTAAAAAACTACCAGCCATTAAAACCAATTTTTCTCCAATAAGAAAAGAGTCGAAAACACCAGTTGTAGCGGAAAATCCACTAAGTTGACAACATTGCCAGAGCCGCTAGAACTGAAAAGTGTCGCCCTTCCCCCACGCCACTCGTTTACACCGGTTACAACCGGCGCAATTTGCAGAGGAGGTTCAGAATAGTTAACATAAGCGAATGGTGAAAAAAACAGACAAGAAAAAAAAACTGAAACATTTTATAATTTTATTGTCTTTATTCAAAATGTGTGGAATGCATTATTTTAATTACTTGTTATTCATAAGTATGAAACGCTTACTATTTTATACGCACGCACACATTCGTAAGGGAGTGTTGAGTTCGGAAGAAGCGCTCGCGCTCCGTTAGAGATTTAGGTATCTTTAGTTGTTTTGACTCGGTAAAAACAAACGCTCCCGTCCTTTCCCTTCCATCCCGCCACACCGCATGGCTACATTCACCTGACCGGCCAACAGTGTTGACTTGATCGTGACCTCATTACGTACCGAGTGTGCTATTTTTAAATTTTCGTAGTTAGTATTACTTGTCACAGCCAGTACTACGTGTAGAAACTACTGATTTCTTCTGAATATTACCCATTTCTTTACCAACGTATGCAAGCACTGAATAATAACGATGTCCCACTTCGAAAACATTTTTGTGAATGGTTTTTGTCAAGCATTAATAGTACTATATAACATTATGTGGACTGATGAAGCCCTATTTACGCGTAGGGCTTTATAATAGTCGTAATGAACATTACTGGGCAGTATGCAACCTACAACACTTCAAGTGCGATTTCATTGAAAGACGATTAATGGCTGGTAATTATTTGGACATTTTAAAACGTGTTATTAAAGATTTCCTGGACGATATACCCCTAGTGTTACTGAATAATTTTAATTTCCAACACGACAGTGTTTCGCCTCATTATTCAAGTTCAGTGCGTGATTATTTGAATAGCCAATACGAAGATAGGCGGATTGGGCGTGGCGGTCCTATACCATGGTCTTTTATTTATGGGGTGAAATAAAGAGACCAGTTTACGTCCATGAGGCCCAAAGCTATGACCACCTCCGCAGCAAAATAATTGCTGCATTCACGGAAGGGAAAAGTGCGCAGACACATGTAATTGATTTGAAAAATAATTTATAGAAACGTGCTCAACTGTGCTTTGTGAGAAATATACTCTATTTTGAACACCTATAAAAATACCAATAAGTTGGTTTTATTTTAAGTTAATGCATATTTATCATGTAAATAGTTCGTTTTTGTAAATAGTTAATCGTATTAAATTGTTAATAGTTGTAAATACTCGATTCGAATTTTTTAAATTCGCCTTAAATAATAAATAATATTTTTGTCACTTTTGAATAATTATGTTTATTGAACAGCGTACGCGCCGACGCGATGTTCGTGTCGGTTGAGGTCGGCAATGCTCGGCACCATTCCACTGCCTTCGTAGTCGTCCGGGCGACTTCCTTTGTATCGGCCAGCGGCCAGCGCCAGCGCCTTCAGCGCTAGACGCTATGCTCCCGTCGCCTGAGTAACCATTATTTAAATCTCTCCAACCTATCACTGGCCTTCCAGCTGAGCTATCTTTTATACAACTAATTATTTACAATTATTCTCCACCTCTTTCCCTCGCTCTGTAGTCTAAACTTGTATTTCGAACTATCTTTTGTGTGGGAGTAAAAATATTATTTAATTCGAGGTGTGCAGAACATTTTATTTACATGGTATCTATCGCAGTCGTCGATGAAATGTATTTTTCTTTTTATTTTTGTTATATTGACAGTCCTAAGCCCGTTTAAAGTTTGAAGGGAAAATTGGAATCGTGATTCGCGTCATAGTTATCAACTTAATTGCGAGCGTGTCATTAAATAAGTAAATAGTAGGTAAAAGCTCCGTGCATTGACTCGAACACACACGAGCGCGAGTTGTTGTTGCCTATAAGTCACATTCAATTTTTTTTATTTTTAAATAAACGTAGAAATCTTATTTACGCATATTTTTCAAAACTGAAAAAAGTGCATATCAGTATTTATATTTTGAACTTAATTATTAAATTTGGCTGATCTTTGAAAAATAACCCTGTATAACAAACACGCTTGCCCAATGTTAAGTATCGTATCGGCAAACTTTATAGTACTCTACACCACCTAGCGCGATTTTAGAAAGACCTATGTTCTAAAAATGTGCTTGATAAGATGTGATTTTACCGATGTAAAGATTAAGGCAATTTTTACTTTCAAGTCAATCTAAAAACGTCATATAATAAAAATGAAAGCACGTTACTGCAATAAATCACAAGCCACTTTAATTATATCGTGGCGCTGCGCTATAACTCTTAACAACAGCCACACTAATACATGCCCATCAGCAATTTATTATATAATTTTTTGATAAATGAATGGAAATAATATGTAACACTATAAAAACGTCAACCGCAATTTTACGTCGTAAAGAAAGTCTGTTTGCAACATAAATATTAAATTTACTGATTATGATGATGATTAATATTAAAACATAAATTAATAAAGTCACGATGAGGTGTAGGGAATTTGTGATATATATAAATTTTATGTATTTAAAACTTAAGGCTTAAAAGCTTCCAATACCTTAATACATATGATCGTAAATTCGCTTCAGAAGTCCTGTGATTAAATAAGAACAAACTGCGTATTTTGCGTCTTGCATCAACAGATTCTGTCTTGAAGGACGCAAAAAAAAAATGAAACTGTTTATGACAGTAAATATTTTTATAGGGGAAAATTGTTTAAGTTTATTTGGTGGACTCGTTTCTTCAGATGTTATTGGGATTTTGTACATTTTGAATTATAATCTAACAAAAGGCAAGGGGAATATGTCATAATTATGAATATTTTTTAATTATTTTAGATCATGTTAAAAATTCAGTTAATTTTTGTTAAGTAAGTAAATAATGATCCACACCTTAGAATATACTGGCGTAATCCATACATACACGTTTATTATGCAAACAAATAGAAAATCACAATACCTTTGTTGAATGGGTTGACTCGTCAGGGGAAGAACAAAGCTCTCACAGAATACCAGCGTAAAATAGAAGAGAATGTGGAGGATCGAATACCTTTTTTTACTGAAAACGAGGCATTCCATTTTAGTCCTCAGGGGTGGTAACAGTCAGTTTCATATATCATCACTGGCAATATACACTGGTGGACGTTACACATGATCGTTGTCTTGTTAAATAAAATATATAATGCATTTCTGTTACTATATTAATATGTATCATATGTGCATTATACTATTACCTTCCAATTCATGTACTATCGTTAAAATCGAAATTAGTGTAACGGATCAGGCCGTTAAAGGTATTTTGTGGTGTAGTTGATTGCTAAAACTAAATAATCATTGTTAGTAAAAACCAATAACAGAATCCGTACTGAATTATTGTCTTTCATCATGGAAAATTAGTCAATTTGTTATTACCACACTTTGGCATTCCTCTAAAATACCTTTTAAAATACCTCTAAAAGAAGCGTAACATTTCTGGTTATCTTAGGTTGTAATACGATCATTCGCTTGCTTACAGTTTTAACACATAATTTTTGATATTAAATCTAATTTTTTTATAGGAGAGAGAGGGAAACGCCCTTAAGGAGGCCATTGACATAAAGTAATGTATCTATATAAAATAAATGAACGCGTATTTTGCAATATTTCAACACAATCCATTACGGGGATGGATGAGGGGAGGGGGGTGGGGGCTGGCTGTGATCAAATTTGTATGGATAAAAAATAATTTCTGTTTTCTTTTAAAACAACTGTTGCAATTACTCTTGAATTAAAATAATGAAATATCCGTTAATATTATTTTTTAATCTTTTAAAATGAGGGTTCAATTTTTTTTAAATAATATTGTATCTACGCATAGTCCAAACCATTGCTCGTAAAAGCGTGAGGTTGAGACAAAAGCTTCCTTATATAATGTAGGCATCCACTTAGAATTGATTTTGGTAAATTCAAACCTTAGAGCAAGGGTTTTAAACGTGGGGGCGCGTCAATCAGGAGGGGGCGCAGATACCTGCAAAGGAGGGCACGAACTAGTTTTGTAGTTAGGAATCTTACGACAAAGAAACGTCCGTAGGTAGGTGTAGTGTATGTACACCGAAAATATTGCTGAAATAACGTTTTGGGTCAAATATTTCACAATTTATCCCAAAATAGCAAAGGAAGCACTTCAATTGTCTTTACACTTTTCCTATATATATTTGTGCGAAAGGAGACTTTCTGCTGTTGCTGTTGTCTGCTGCTGCCAAGTACAGAAATAAACTTACTCATAACATCAATAGTGCTTTGCGTTGTGTGATTTCTGTGGTTAATTCGTGAATCGGAAATCTCGTTAAAACCATTCAAACTCATCCATTAAATTCGATTAAATAAGAAGTAGTATTATATAATTAAGTAGTTTAGTTTTATACGTGATAGAGCCATGCAGCAGCTATATTATTATTATAGTTGTAGCACGAATGGATCGGCTCGACCGAGGTAATACCACGCTTTCATAAAATACCAGCGTAAAATACCAGCTTAATACTGCTGTGTTTCGTATGGTGAGTGTAGAGAACCAGAGAACATTTGTACTGGAAAAGAGGCATTCCATCTTAGTCCTCACGGGTGACAACGCATCTGTATTTTGATTCTATAAGTAGGATAGATGTAGATGTCTATGGCTCACAGCAACGGCTTAAAAAGTTATTGTATAATATTGTGTAGCTTTAAAGTATTAAAAATTTGATGTTGTTGAACTGAACTATTTTTAAATAAAACTAATTTTACGGATTTTATCGCGTATATTAACTTATTTTTATATTCCCGACGTTTCGGGTGCTTTCCAGCACCCGTGGTCACGGGGGACTGAGGTGTTTGACGTTCTGCTGTCATAGTTAGCCCGGCTACTTTCAGTTTTTTAATATTGATTTTTGGTTCGATTTACGCAGAATGAGCTTACAGTATCTTGAAGTCTAGCAGTGGTATACTTGGGTTTGGATTTGATTTTATTAATTATGGGATCCCAAGCAGATGGCAGCACCCATCCATCTTCTTTATTGAAATTAGGATGTTTTTTAATTTCAATAGCCTCGCGAATCATCCTTGGGAGGAATCGGTGTTCTTTTGCGAGGATTTGTGGTCTATCAAATCTAATGTAATGGCGGGGACGATCTTGAACATGTTCACAAACTGCAGACTTCCCGATACGTCGGTGCTTCACGTCAGCTATATGTTCTTTAACGCGGGTTTTTATAGATCTTTTTGTTTGTCCTATGTACGAGAGACCACATCAACATCCAGCTTGTACACTCCTGCATCTTGTAGAGGGATATGACACTTGACGGATGGTAAAAATAGACCAATCTTCTTCAGCGGCTTGAAGTATGTTTTAATGGAAGCTCGCTTCAAGATGTAGCCAACCTTGTCTGTGGACTATTTTTTTTCTAACCTGATAGTAATATAAAATTATCTGAGCAAGGAGGCGCGGATATTTTTTTCGTAGAAACAGGGTGCGTCATATTTAAGTTAGATAACCACTACCTTAGAGGGTGAAATAGAGTGTTTTATGGGGTCATATCATATTTGTATGGTAAAAAAGTTAATTAATTATTGCAACTTAAAATTTTTAAAACTTTTTATTTTCCTATAAAGTGTTAAGACGAAGGTACAGTTCGCGTGGAAAAAAATTCTTTTTTTTAATTTTCAAGGCGATGGAGATAGCCTTAAAACGAAATTGTGATAATTATCGATAGTTATAACCTCACTATCATCATCGTAGGCTCTAGCCCCGGGCTTATTAAGTCTAGGTTCGTTAAAATCCTCGAGTCCCATTGTCCTAGTATCACCCACGCCAATGTCGTTTACTTCACTAAAACTTGCCGCCCCAAATCCGGGATCCGCAAAATTATCTAAGCTTTCTTCAAAAGCCGCTATGTATTCTCCTGAATCTGTAAATTGTGCACTTGCTGTTGATAAGAAAATAAATGCTGTGTTCAAATATTATATTCTAGCTGGTATATGGTACAGTATGTACCTACAACTACCATTTTTAAGCATATTGCGCTACTTACTATACAAAAGATGTATATGCCTGTATTTACTACTTAAGTTTGATTTTTATTGGTTTATGGTCTTTTGTTTGAAATTAAGAAATAGAGTTTAAAGATTTATGGAGATTTCAACCTAAAGAGGGTAATATGCCATCTATATGCTACTATTGTTTGCTATATGTTGCTATAATTACCCTATTTAATTGAAATTTCCTAGAAAGTTTGTATTAAAATACATAACTTCCATGTAAAATATTATGAAAATTTGTATTTAGGCTTTCAATTGAAAATAAAGAGAATGTTTTAGTCGTTTTGATAATTATACACTTAGAAGTAAAATTAAGAATAAAAAATTGTTTGAAATTCAGAAAAGTTTTAATTATATCTTTGATAATATTATTATACGCCTTCGAGTAATTAAGTAGCAAATGTATAAACATTTTTGGATACGCTTCTCCTAAGGGGAAAATAGGGGATAAAGCTACAATAAAATTGTAAACTCTTTTTATGCAGTTTTCAGTTAATAAATATCTCATTATCGTACACTAATACACACTGAAACAAAAATGAACCGAAAGTAATAAAGAAAGTACAATAGGCGGCCTTATCACTTGGGAAGCGTTTTCTTTCAGACCACCTTTTTACGCAAAAAAATTGTTCACAACTAAGCTAGGAGGAAGGTGTGCATAAATTATACAATCAAGTTAAAAATTAAAGGAATAACGAAAACACACGATGATATCGAATATATAGACAAAGAGTTCTGCAAGCGTACAGCTAAAACAGAAAATGATTTATTTAAGAAGGAGGATAAATATACTGGAGTAAGAAATGAAAGATTGTTAGAGCGGTTTTTTTCATTCCATTCGAAAGGGCTTGGTCTAACTAAAATCAGCGATCTATATAATTTTAAAATATGATAAAGCGTCCATGTGATAGTTTGAGCTCTCCGTTTTACGTGATCTCTTAAAAAGCGTAGTCATGATTATTTAGACGTTACAACTTAGATGCGTGTAACACCACGGGGCGAAAATCAAAGCTACATAAATTTAATACGTAAATAAATATATTTGAAATGTTAATTTAAACAAAATAATATTGGTAGCTAAGAGACTTGCATATGGAAAGTAATTATTTTCACACATCATTGTGCTCAGTATACTGATAAAAGCAAACACTGAAGCACTAACTTTATTATGTTTAATAGATCATAAAGTCTATGTGTCTCTAACACATAACACTGAAACGCTAACGACGCTTTCGTGATATGTGTTCTGACATAGGGACATGGGTTGTTATTCAATTAGGCTTGTTAAAACCAACCTGTACCCGATGAAACGCACAAATAATAAGATCAAACATAAGCGACCTGTCGAAGAAGATAAGGCATTTATATACAATTTATACTTTTACACAAATGTAACGTAGGTGTCGATAACGGGACGTTAGCAGGAGTACGTAATAGTAAAATAACTATCAATAGCAAAACAAAAATCGATTAATTGAAACGATGATAATGATGATGACAAACTTGTTTTTAATTTCTGCGATAAAACCTGATAGCATTGAATACAATTAAGATCTTGTTTAAATAAACGCACAGTCATGGAGATAAGTAATTTGTACTAATGTGAGTATGCATCTTCGTTAATTCGTAATTGCGGTAGTATAGCGTTGCGCAATGTATAAGTGTGTCGTTTTAGTCTTATTGTGTTGGATTTCGGTGATTGCGGAAGTGGAAACGCACACCCGTGAGGCGAAGTTAGTGAATATAGCCCAGGGTCCTGTGCGCGGGTATAAGGCACAATATGATAATTTTTTTGCCTTTTATGGCATACCGTACGCAACTACACCCACGGGTGATCACAAATTTAAGGTACTATTTTTTTATATTAATGTTGTACCAGGAAACATATGTCTACCTATAGTTATATGAGTCTACGAGTATCTATCCCGTCCGTACAAAAATCGTAGATAGTATGTAATAATAAAATAACATTAGCAGATACGTATTGCTCAACAGAGTATTTTATTTTAAAAATATAAAAAGCTACTTTTTATTCTTATTTAGAAAGCACTTTATTTAATAAGTTACATATGAACTGACTGGATTGATTGACAAAGTAGGCCATACAAATACATGTGTTGTTAGGAAACAGAACCCGCGATCAGCTGCGACGCAACTAAGCGCCACTGCGTTAGCAAACCCTAATTTTTGAAATAAAAATTAGGATTTGTTTCCTTTTTTAATTAAATTCTTAAAAAAATTTCGCTACATTTTGTCCGTATTATCGTATGTGTATCGTCTTTGTGCGCTGTACAAAATTATTTCCGTGCGCGACTAAAACCCATATCCTTGTAACGCTGCAACCAAACGCTTAGTAACTTCGGTACAAAGCTATCTAAGTATGATAATATAAATAAGTTCAAGTGAAAATTTATATAATAATAAAAATTATATAAACATCATTTTAAATACTCAATTTATATTACAGGCACCACTTTCTCCGCCCCAATGGACAGAACCATTCGAAGCCGTTAATAAAGATGTAATTTGCCCACAAATGGTATATGCACCTTGGGCTATAAAACTTAAGCAACAGGAAGACTGTCTAATCGTTAATATATACGTACCTGACACGGATGAAAAAGATTTACCTGTGGTTATACATGTTCATGGAGGGGCATATCAATTGGGATATGGCAACTTAATGACGGCAAAAGAATTCATTAAAGATAAGAATATCATTATAGTTAATTTCAATTACCGTTTGGGTGCACATGGTTTTCTATGTCTAGGTACAGAAGATGTGCCTGGCAATGCTGGAATGAAGGACCAAGTTACGTTGTTTCGCTGGGTGAAAGAAAATATTGCCAGTTTTGGTGGAAACCCTGATGATGTTACAATCAATGGATTTAGTGCAGGTTCATCGTCGGTTGATCTTCACCTTGTTTCGCCGATGACCAAAAGTCTTTTTAATAAGGTTATACCCGAAAGTGGAGCAAGTCTCTCTGCATTTAGTGTTCAAACAGACCCAGTAGAAAATGCTTGGGAATATGCGATACTACTTAACTATACAGATAAGACCAAGGATGTTTATGATTTAGAGAATTTTTATAAAACAGTTTCATTAGATACATTAACTTCTATTGATCTATTAAATAGGAGTGATTCTCTATTTCTTTTTGTACCTTGTATTGAACGGGAACTTGGTAAAGAAAGGTTTCTTGAGGATGCTCCATTAAACGTTTTGAAAAGTGGCCGTAATCATAAACTACCAATGTTATTTGGATTGGCTGAAATGGAAGGATTATCTAGAATGCCAGTTTTTGAAACATGGTCTAGTAAAATGAATGATAAGTTCTCCGATTTCTTGCCCGGTGATCTTAAATTTTCAACTCCAGAAGAAAAAGAAGAAGTTGCTCAGAGAGTTAAGGAGTTTTATTTTGGTAAAAAACCTGTTGGCAAGGAAACTATATTTAGATATATAGATTATTTTACAGATATATTATTTGCGTATGGCACACTAAAGTCTGTTCAGTTGCAAGTGGAATCTGGAAACAAAGATATATATCTATATGAATATTCCTTTGTGGATGATAACGTTCCGTTAGTGCCCTACACTGCTGTGCGTGGTGCTAACCATTGCGCACAATCAATGGCTGTAGGAGACGAATTTTTGCCAAATGCTCCAGCTGATACAAAAGATTTCACAAATATGAAGCAGTTGATGAGAGAACTATGGTTCAACTTTATCACAACCGGGTAAGATAATTCTAAAATATCGTCATAATCATTGTCGATATAAACAGCCCTTCAGAGGTCCACTGCTGGACATAGGCCTCATTCCTAAATTGTCACAAAGTCACCTGCATTCATTGAATCTCCACATGTCACCCTGTCTGTCACCCAGAGGGGTAGGCAGAGACTGCGGACTTCCATTTGGCGTGATCCTGACATACCTCTCTCGTCTCCTTTACATCCATATATCTACGCATACACGCTCGTCGATTAAGGGTACTCCTAATCTGACCCATTTTCAATGTATCGCCGATTTGGTCGGTTAACCTTCGTCTAGGTGTTAAACCTAGTCTGTTTTGTTTCCATTTGTTGTCTCTTACGATAACGACGGAATGATATAGGATAGTGGAAATTTTTACACAGCTACTACAAGATAAAAGAATATTAAATGTAATAAGACGTCGGAAGGCAACAAACTTACAATTGCCTTGGTGTTCCGGTTGTTCATGTGTAGCAGTATAGTCATTTACGACCATGTTAGCCGCATGCTCGTAAGTTTTTATAAAAATAACAAGTTCTTAATTATCTTTGATTATTACAGAAAACCGTTTCCAGAGGGTTCAGACCTTCCAATGTGGCCGCCTACCGATGCAAACGGTAGTCCTCATATGTCTCTCGATAAGACGATGAAACTGCGCGGACCTCTGATACAGCAACGCTTTCTTTTTTGGGATGCTATTTATGAGAAATATTATGCAATGCCAACCGCACCTCCTCCTCCAACACCCAGAACCAAAACTGAATTATAAAACTAGAAACAATTAATTAATAGATATTATTAGTAACAAATTGTATACATTTATTGTTAAATATTTATATTTTATAGTAAAAGAATGAAGGTCACATTAGTGTGTGTAAATAAAGGAGGATGTCTTGAGTGACTATCTTATTTATCAACGCATACCCCAAACCGCTACATGCAGAAATCTAAAATTTGGACAGTAGCTGCCTTACATAACGCAGGCATCTACTAAGAAAGGATTTTAAAATTTCAACCCCTAAGAGGATGGAGTAGTGTGTTACAGTTTGTATGAAACATATAATTCCGGGACGATTGTCTGGAAAATTACTTCAAATTTCTCTGTAAATTAAATAAATGAATACGGATTTAGCGATTTTTCATAGCAACTCTTCATGAGTGATTTTAATTTCTTAAAATATCTACCCTTAGGATTTTGAACCAAGGGTGCAAAATTTGTATCCAAAATATTGTATTAATACGCATAGCCCATACCGCTGAACGTAAAAGTCGGAAATTAGGACAATGGCTTCCTTTTATAACGTAAATATGAATTTTGAAAGTTCTAACCATAAGAAGGGGAAATAGGTTTGTTAGTTTGTATGAAACTTTTTATTTTACAGCGAGATTTTATGCGTAGTAGATCCATGCTGCAGCTATATTATTATTATAGTTGTAGCACAAATGGATCGGCTCGACCGGGGAGGGACCATGCTCTCACAGAATACCACCAGCGTAAAATGGCAGCTTGAAACTGCTGTGTTTCGTATGGTGAATGTAGAGACCGGAGATCTTTTTATTGGAAAGGAGGCATTCCATCTTTGTATTCACGAGTGACAACGCATCTATATTTTAAATTGTAACCGAAGAAAGATGTCAATATCTATGGGCCACAGAAACCACTTACCATCAGGTGGACAGCGTTTGACACTATCCTATAAAAAAAAGATATTAACTCGAAACTTACTGAAAGACTTTTGATAAAAAGCCATTTGAATTGTTAGGTGTAGATAGATTATACAATTCAGTTGAATATAAAATTAAACAAAAACAACACGATGACGACAATCCGTATGTGCAGATGCAATATGTAAATATTATGAGCCAAGAGCATGCTAAAGAAAGACATACTTATATACTATCGAAAAACAATACCCTCCCCTTCTGGGGCAGTCGGGTAAAAATATTATTTTTAACTCCCGGAGCAAAAAGAGGGGTGTTATAAGTTTGATCGCAATGTATGTTTGGCTGTGTGTTTGTCTGTGGCACCGTAGCTTTAAAACGGGGGAACCGATTTAGGTGCGTTTTTTTATTTAAAAGCAAGTTGTCTAGCGGTGTTTCTTAGACATGTTTTGAGGACTAAACTGGAATACCTTGTTAGCAGTTAAATAATCTCCATAAGAATCACTGCAGCATAATGCAGTGAAGCGACCACACTGGAACCGGTTTGCATACACGACGCTCTCTTACAAATTTCGACAATTACCGTAGCATAATGACCGCATATGAAATTAGTAAATATTATGTATAACTAGCGATCCGCCCCGGCTTTGCATGGGTAATTTCCGGATTTCCACAACAACGCCACCTACCAGGTCCAATTGAGTTTATAAACCATCGTTCGAGCCGTTTTCGAGTTTTAGAGAGATTAACGGACAGCAAAATGATTTTTATATATAGAGTTATATCCTTTTATCTTTTTTTATATAGAAGAGAGGGCAAACGAGCATGCTGCTCACCTGATGGTAAGTGACTACCGCCGCCCATGAACAACCGCAAAACCAAGGGATTTGCAGATGCGTTGCCGGCATTTTAGAAAGGTGTAAGCTCTTTTCTTGAAGGTTCCTAAGTCGTATCGGTCCGGAAAATTCGCTGGTGGTTATTAATTCCACAAGGAAGTTGTGCTAGGGAGAAAACTTCTTCTAAATCGCACATTGGTGGACTGCCAATCATCCAGATGGTATGGATGGTAACGCGAGCTTTGTCGCGGTTTGCGATGGTGAAATTGAGCGGCTGGAATTTATCCGAACAATTCCTCAGAGCACTCCCCGTGATAGATGCGATAAAATACGCAAAGAGATGCAACATCTCTACACAGTGCCAGTGTATCTAGCCAATCAGAAAGAACTCGGTCGTCGACGATTCGAACAGTTCTGCGCTGGATGCGATCAAGTGGAAGGAGCTGGCACTGGGGTGCCCCGGCCCAGAGATGAGAACAGTATTCCATGTGAGTCCGAACTTGCGCTTTGTAAAGTTGCAATCGATGTGCCGGCATGAAATTCTGTCTTGCTCTGTTGAGCAGGCCAAGCTTTTTAGAGGCCAATTTGGCCTTCCCTTCCAAGTGACCACGAAACTGCACATTACTTGATATGTCAACGCCAATGATTCCGATGCTAGCTGAAGCAGCAAGGGGAGTGCCTTGAAACTGAGGAGATACGACAAAGGGGTGCTTTTTAGCGGTAAACGCGCAAACTTGTGTCTTCTGAGGATTGAACTGGACTAGATTTAGTCGCCCCCAATCCGAGACTTTGTTAAGCAAAGACTCAACTTCAGACACCAATTTGTTCCGGTACTCAGCGACGTTTTCCCGAGAAATATTGGCACGCCCGGTATATAAGGCATCACCAGTGCTGTCGTCCGCATAGCAATTAATGCTACTAGTTTGCAACATATCATTGATATTGTAACGACCCCCCCCCCTCTTTTCTTCTATATATCTACTTATACTTGTATTTCTTTAGAATCTATATCTATAAGATATATGAATATAATCTAATTTACGAAACCAGTATATTTTGATCTTTCTAAAGGTTTAAATATAGGCCGTTTAATAAATTTATGGCGTGACCATCTTAGTTAGGACCCTTATTTACGTTGTGTTTGTATAGTAACTTAGTTCTTTTAGGTGCATCTTGTAAGAATGAATATTCACGAGAGCAATCGAAAGCTGTTGGTAGCGTCTTATAAGTTCTACGAAGAACTATATAGTTCACGAAGACAGAGCTCAAAAAAGTTAAGAACAATAAATTGTCCCTATTCCACTTGTATCAGGTTCACAACAGTCAATTCTTTATTAATTAATCTCTTCTCGCTTGGAAAAGGCTCACAATAATTATATCAAATACCAGGTACAAGGGCTTCGCTCTCCCACATTAAAAAAAATGTGGAGGAGGTACACGACTCCGCACACGCCGTCCACGGTGAGCACCAACCCTTTTTAATGCGCTCCCCCCGAAGGGTACGCTAAGTTGGGAACTGGACCGTAGTCCACAGCAAAATGACTGGCGAACCAGTAAAAGAAGACTTGGCCCCTTGATAGTGCGTAAGCATAAACATCGACCGAAGTCGCGCATGTCAATGCGAGTAAACGCCATACAGAATACGATCAAATCCAGCCACAGTGAATGTACGTCACACGGGTGAGGAAACAAAAGGTTCACTGGCCATAAAAAGCCCTCCGTGAGCGCCACCACCTGCCAGACCGCCGTTCCTGCAGACGTGATGTAAGTGTAAGGCATCACCACCAATTGCATGGTCAGCACGGCCAATTGGCCGCAGAGCGTGTCATGAGTCTACCGCTCACCTCAAGGGAATGGGGTCCCAAGTTGCGCGGCTTTCGGCCGCAGCCTTGAGAGCCTCCTCAGATTCTCCCTCCAGCTACCACCCGCATGAGGTCGACACATATGCTCTACCAACCAATACAATGGCAGATATAGCCAATAGGCAGTTATAAGATAATATTAATAATTCGCCATCAGAAAGGCTTTGTGTCACTGACGTTGAGTATATGCATTTTTCGATCATGTTTGTCTCACCCACCAACAAGTTGCCTTCAATCTTTTAAAGGTGGGAACTTTATAGAGATATATTATTAAGTTGTTATATAAAACATCATGGAGGACAGACAGTGTGCAGCCTCGCAATGAAGGGACCCGACTTGGGCAAAGCTACTTAGGTTGTGAGTCAAACCAAGACGCAGCGTGCGCCATTGAGAATAGCGACCCGCCAAACAACCATCGTAGAGACGCAATGCTGCAGAATGCAACAAGCATAAATACGACTATCGTCGGGCTTACACCATCCCAAGGTCCCCCATACAGTTCCAGCAGACAGCACCACCCGCAAATTACCACTAACGTGTCACAATAACATGCCACTAAGACGTCAGTAACCAAAACTCCACGTGTCATAGCGCTATTGCACTAAGACATGGAGTTGAGTATACTTGCTTCACTTAAAAGTACTACCAAACACACTCACCCCAATCCGAAAGATAGCCGACGTATCATAACGCTATGCGCTAGGACGCCGTCCATAAACAGTAGGGGTGTGCGATGTCCACGGGCAAGTCGTATTGCTACAACAAACCCGCTTACCACCGACACTAAGATGATATGTCTAGGACACATCGGTTAGCGAGTCCAAGTTTACCTTGGTCTCGGAGGCTGCGAAGCAACCTACACGCCACTATAATAATCCTTTTCAAGTCCCATTTCTTTCAATATAATGCTTTTGCATATTTGAGACCTTCCACATATTTGCTTTATTTCATAAACCATACTATTTTATGTCTTATTCATATGGGACTTCAAGTCATAACTCTGCTATCATAATGCTTATGCATCATAGACCTTCTATATTAATGCTTTGGTTCTTTAGACCTTACTATGATAAGTCCCTAATATAGGACTTGTTATTGTGCAACCTTAGTACTAGCAGTCGGTCAGCCGACCACCCCATATATATGTACAACCTTGGGTATGCGTCTCCGGCAAGTATAAGGGAACATTACAAGAACACGTTCATCAACTTAAGAAATTTTCCGATTATTACAAGAACACCTTCATCAACTTCTATTATATTACAAATGTTATTTATCTTTATTATTGCAATATAATCGACTTGTATTTATATGATTTAGTACATTTTGAATATTTTAAGCAGTATTTTAATAAATTTAGAGATTTTTAGAGACAATTTATGCGTTTATTAATACTATAATATTCAATATTCCAAATAAATATATTTGAACTTTATGCTTATTATTTGCATTTTAATAGTTTAAAATATAATTTCTAAAACATTTTTAAATGTTTTTAAAATGAATTTAATTATTATTTATTAATAATAATTATGAAGCGTCAAAATATGCAGGAGAAATAGCGTTGGTGATAGCACGCAGCCTTGTGGAACACCAGCGTTGATAGGCTTGAAATCAGAGCATGCACCGTCTACTACAACCTTGATGCTCCGATCAGCAAGGAAACTGGTGACCCATTTGCACAATTCCTCGGGAAGCCCATAGGAAGGAAGCTTCGAAAGAAGCGCTTTGTGCCAGACCCGATCGAAGGCCTTCGTTATGTCCAAACTAACGGCCAATGCCTCCCCCTTGGACTCTACTGCCTCCGCCCATCTATGAGTCAGATAGACTAGAATATCACCAGCTGATCGACCCCGACGAAAACCGTAGTGGCGGTCACTAATCAGCTGGTGATCCTCAAGGTACCTCATGAGCTGGCAGTTTATAATGGATTCCATTATTTTGGAGAACAAGGAGGTGATAGCGATAGACCTGTATGTGGTCGGGTCTAAGCGGTCGCCTTTTTTAGGTATCGGGTGGACCAAAGCTGTCTTCCATGAAATCAGGACTACGCCTTGGGAGTAGGAGTACCGGAAAAGACGCGTTAAAACCGGTGTCAACTCCGGAGCACACATCTTCAGCACAATGGGAGGGACTCCATCGGGCCCACTCGACTTGCTGATACCAGGGAGAAGAGTGCTTTGCGAACCGAGCTCTGTGTAAACCGCACATCCGGCATGGAGCACTCACATCGCGGTATAGTCGGCAGTGTGATCCTCCCGTCATCTAGAGTCGAGTTGGACGCAAAGAGAGAGCTCAAAAGATCGGATTTCTCCTTTGTGGCATAGGCCAGTGAGTCGTCCTCTCTGTGCAGAGATGGAAGAGATGGCTGACAGAAGTTTCCTTGGACAGCCTTGGCGAGAGACGAGAATACACGGGTTCCCGAAGGAAGGCGAACTAGTTTCTCGCCAATTCTGCCGATGTGCTCAGACCTTGCCTTGGCAATGACGCTTTTGAAGAACCTGGAGGCAGAATTATACTTCTTTTTAAGTGCGCTGCTGTTTACATCCCGAGACGTTGATGCGTCAACCCAGGCCCGGTAGCACTCCTGTTTATAGCGTGATGCTATTTTACAGGAGCGACCAAACCATGGCTGGGATCTGCTTCCGATGGGCACCACAGAGGATGGAATAAAAAGTTCCATACCCTAAAGTACCACATCAGCAACAGAATCGGCAACAACGCTGGGCTGATATTCCGGCGAGAAGCAAATCCGCAAGGGTAGGATGCAAAAAAAGACCGCATCCCGTCCCATTCGGCTGACATATAGTGCCAAACACGGCGGCAAGCTGCAGATCGCAACTACGATTGGACTGTGAGTGGCACCGTACTCCGAATCAGACAATGGTCCGAAGAGTCCAGAGGGGCATCGACGGAGACCTGATATCCGTCCGGATGAGAGGTCAGCAGAAGGTCCAACAGGGAAGGTACATGGTCTTCCACATCTGGGATTCGCGTAGGCGAAGTAACCAGTTGTGTTAGACCATATGCCAAGGCAAAGTCATAGACAGATCTACCCGCATGATCGGTTAAACGACAACCAAGCCATTCAGCGTGGTGGACGTTAAAGTCACCGAGTATCACGATATCTGCAGATGGACCCTATTCTAGTACGAAGTCTGCAGCCATTTGGACGTGGTCGATGAGTCGGTCTGTATCGGCATTACCGCTATGGTACCTATAGAGACACCCGTAGACGCTGTCTACGCTCAGCCATAGGATGAACAGGTCCGTAGACTGCCGAGGCGTCGAAAACAGATGTCTTCTCTGACGTATACGCAAACTCCAGCCCGGGGCACAAAGGAGTTTTGTAATTTGTACCCCGGGTAGGAGAGATATGAAGTATCAGCCGGAGAGGACACCTGAGTCTCGGTTAAAAAGAGCAAGGCCGGCTTTGCCGTCCCTAGATGGTAATGGACAGCGTTAAGGTTGGAATGAAGTCCCCTGATGTTGCAAAAATTTACGGATAACGTGACAGTGGTCGCCTTGGGTGTATTGCTCCGCTTGCCAAGAGCAGCATTTTGAAGAATTTTGCCCCCCCCCCCCCCCCCAGAATACGCGGGGAAGCCTGAGCACCCACGCTCAGGAGTGAAGTAGTTTGGTCGTGGATGCTCAGCGAAGGATTCTCCAGGGATGCTGGTACCCTCCTAGGGTTGTCTTTTATTTAATTCCACTGCCACCTCTATATGTGATATATTGGTTTACCTATTACACTTGCTCATTTAACGCAAAAATATATGGTCCTTCGACAAAAATTTTAAGGGTAGTTCCAATTTCCTTATTCTTCCGACATCCCATTTGAAAGTGCAATATTAGCATGTAGCAACTAGCTAGATTCTCTTTAGACTTCGTATTTTTATTTTAAAATCATTATTGCATTCCCTTAGAAAAAAAGGAAACAAAGGGCGGACTTTATGCTTAAAGGCATTGCCTATCAGTCAACCCTGATAGGCAATGGAGTGGTGAGAATTTGACGTAGGTGTAACAATTAAAAGAAAAAAAGAAAAGAAACTAAAATAAATACACATTATATGTGTAACAAAATATATTATGACATAATATTGCTTATATTATTTATAATATAAATTTAATTTTTTTCATTAATTCCTTAACAAAAAAAACGTACGATAAGTACATTATTAGCAAAATATAATTGATTAAATAAATACATTCTAAACTTTATTGTAGTATTGCACAAGCTTATTTACGCTGGTGTTGCAGCTGAAAATTTCCTATGTGATAGTCTACTGGTCCTACAGTTTATTATAATAGGTCTTATAGTATACTTAAAGTTAAGTTAAAGTTACTAACTATATACATACTACTGCCGGGTACAGGCCTCCTCTATTTATGAGAGGGTGTTAGGGCAAGGAAATGTCTGCCGCGCTGCCCCAATACGTGTTGGCTAACTGCACATATTTTCGAAATATGTTTTTTTTTATTTCTCAGACATGCAGGTTTCCTCACGATGTTTTCCGTCACCGCCGCGCACGTGGTAAATCAGCACTTAAAAGCAACTCTCTTCTAAACGTTACGTTTAATTAAAATAGTTATATTGTTTAATTAGGAATGATAACATTTTCGTTGAAATTGAATGATATATGACTTTCAAATACATGTCTAGAACAGGTAAATGAAGTTGTATACTTGGGGAGTGCTTTTAGGCGGGATGGAAGATGTGATTTAGATGTGGACAGGCGTGTCGCTGCCGGGAACAAAGTCAATGGTGCCCTGACTGCGTTAGTCAAAAGGCAAGGCGTAGTGAAGAGTGTGCGCCTTGCAATACATAACGCAGTGTTGGTACCGACTTTGTTATATGGCAGCGAAACCTGGGTATGCCAGAAGAAGCATAAAAGCAAGTTGAATGCAGTGGAGATGCGATCTCTTCGTAAAATGTGTGGCGTTACCATGGCCGACCGAAAGCGAAACGAAGAGATTCGCAATATGGCAGGTTTGAAAGATGACCTTATCACAAAAATTGATAAGGGCGTGCTTCGGTGGTTTGGGCACGTTGAGCGAATGAGTGAAGACCGAATGGTGAAGAAAATATATAGCGCGAAAGTTAGAGGGTAGGGTCAAGAGCACTCGGATACCCAGACGTGCATGTATGAAGAAGATAATGAATCTGAAAGAAGCGAAAGAGGTATGTAAGGATCGTGACACTTGGCGATTTGTTCTCTCTGGCTACCCCGTCAGGGATTGTGCGTGAAGATAAGTATAAGTATAAGTATAGTAAATACATTTGTTGGTACGATACGCCTTAATTGTACTATGCCTATAAACTTCGCGCAAGTACGAGCAATAAGTTGGTAAAGTTTTAGCACAATCTGATGAATGGTTTGGCAGCACATATAATACGAACAAACAAACATTATCATTATCATCATCATCATCATTACAGCCTTTCATAAGTCCACTGCTCAACATAGGCCTCCCCCAAGGAATGCCACAAAGCACGGTCCTAAGCCACCTGCATCCATCGACTTCCTGCATGTCTTACCAGGTCGTCACTCCATCTCGTGGGGGGTCGCCCTACACTTCGCCTACCGGTACGAGGCTGCCACTCAAGAACTTTCTTCCCCATCGGTTGTCGGTTCTTCGAGCTATATGGCCGGCCCACTGCCACTTCAGCTTACTAATCCGTTGGGCTATGTCGGTTACTCTGGTTCTACTGCGGATATCCTCATTCCTAAGTTTATTACGCAGAGAAACTCCGAGCATAGCCCTCTCCATAGCTCGCTGAGCGACCTTGAGCTTCCTCATACGGCCAGCAGTGAAGGACCACGTCTCAGTTCCGTATGTCATCACTGGCAACACGCACTGGGTGTACAGTCTCGTTTTCAAGTTTTGAGGTATACCAGACGAGAAGATGTGCCGTAATTTCCCGAACGCTGCCCAACCGAGTTGAATCCGTCGATTGACCTCTCGTTCGAAGTTGGACTTACCTAGTCGGACTATTTGTCCCAGGTAAAGATACTCGTCAACAACATCGAGCTTAGTCCTCTCAACAATTACTTACACCTCCTTGCAATTGGACAGGTTGCGTACTCTGTTTCTGTACTCGGATAGCCGTCGTAGCCCTATTGTACAAGCTCTTCAACACTTCGATATACCGACAGTCAACTTGGCACCGCTGAAGGGATTGCAGCACCGCCCAAATTTCGACGGAATCAAAGGCTTTCTCATAGTCCACATACGCCAGGCATAGTGGCAAATTGTACTCCTCGGACTTCTGTACAACTTGACGAAGAGTATGTATGTCGTCTATGGTGCTAAAGCCCTTTCGGAAACCGGCTTGTTCGGGAGGCTGGAAGTCGTCAAGTCTGCGTGCGAGACGATTCGTAATGACTCTCGAAAACAGCACGTAGACGCGGCTCAGAAGGGAAATCGGTCTGTAGTTCTTCAAGAGAGTATTGTCACCTTTCTTGAAGAATAAGACTACGGCACCTCTGCTCCACGCCTCCGGTGTAATGCCACCACGAAGGACGGAATTAAAGAGCCTCTGAAGGACTTCCAGTACCGGTTTTCTACCCGCTTTCATAAGCTCTGCTATAATTCCATCCTCGCCTGAGGCCTTGTCGTTTTTAAGATGCTGGAGAGCCATTCTAATCTCGCTAAGACTGACGTCCGGGATATCTTCGGAATAGTGTCGGATAAGACTCGCTCTTGGATCGTTACTCACACTTGCGTATGGCTCCAACGATGACGTCAATCTCACTCAAAATTTCAGGTGTCTCGGATGCTGCAACACTCGGTCTTCAGCTTTGGCAATTGGCTCTTTATGGCACACAGATCTCTGGCAAAGACTTTGGAGCATTGGTTCCGCTCGATCGCTTCTTCAATACAAGCTGTATTGAAGTTGCGTAAGTCCCGCCGCATGCATTTGGAGATCTGTCTGTTCAGTTGCTTGTATGCTGTCAAATCTGTTGAAGAATGTAGCTTCATCTCCCGCCTAACAGCCTTGAGATTAAGAGTGTGATCGGAGTTTTTGTGTTCTTCTGCGGTGGGTCTTGCTAAACTTAGCTCCGCCCGCATGGACAGTTTCCACGAGCTTGTCATTCATATCGTCCACTTCATTACAGTATTCTAGGCACTGAATACGGTTTTGTAACTTGAGCTGAAAGGTTTCGGGACTTTGGAACAGAGCACGAGGGGGACGGAGCGTTGACTTCATTAGACGAGACCTCTCCAACTTAACGTTTAGGTTCAGTGTGCCTCTAACCATTCGGTGATCGCTACCAGTTTTCTCCCTCGCGATCACGGAGACATCACTGAACAGTTGTCGTCTGATCGTCATAATGAAGTCAATTTCATTTTTTGTCAGGTCCACTCCTTGTGGGGCCGCTTCTGGAAGAAAGAGTTTATCATAAAGAGTCCCTCTTTCTCCATGAAGTCGGCCAGCTGCTGGCCCCTTGGGTTCCGTTGCCCTATTCCAAATTTCCCTACTTTCAGCTTACCATTCTCTCTTGTGCCTAGTTTTGCATTGAAGTCTCCCATTAACACCGTATATTGGGTTTTGGAGGAATGCATGGCTCTAGAGATATCCTCATACATTTCCTCCACCTCCTCATCGGGGTGTGCCGAGGTTGGTGCGTAAACCTGTATTACCTTCAGCGAATACCATTTGGTGATTCTGAGTATAAAGTACGCAACCCTCGTCGACACACTCCCGATCTTTACAACGTTGTTAACGAGAGACTTGTGGACGATAAATCCGACACCTCCTTGGGACAGATGGTCGCCCTTCCGGTGATAGAGCAAGTTGCCGGATTCGAGGATTACCGTGTCCTCTCCCTCTCTTCGGACTTCGGATAATCCTTTAATATGCCAGCGCAACTTGTTTATCTCTTCTTCCAGCTTCACGATTTTGTCGTCAGTCCTCAGGGTGCGTGCGTTGTACGTTGCCAGGTCGAGTCGTCTAAGGTGGCAACCGAACCGCCACCGGAGATTCTTAGCACCCCCTGCCCCGCCGACCATGGGGTCGCCACCGTAGCCAGGAATAGCGGGGCCGCCGGGGATTGGGGGCCGTCTGTTTGTTGCTCTAATCATTGGGGGGTATTTGCCATAGTTGCCACGCTTGGAGAGCGGGTTGGCAATCGCAGTTTTTTTATTGTAATTTTGGCTATTATCAGGAAGATGCTACTGCCTATCTCTTGCCTGTTTCCCTTTGTCGCCTTTTATGACAGCCACGGGAAGATATGGGGTAGTGGATATTCTTGACCGCCACTACACGGCACAAACAAACATTAATTTTTATATATTAGAAGATATATGTGAAAGTTTTTGAGGATGTTTGGATTGTTTGGACGCCACTGGTTGGGAATCACTGGTATAGAAGAAAAAAATTAGCTTTCTACCCACCTTCTCCATATAAACTTCAACAATGCCAACTCTCACACTCCTCCGTACGCGCATGATGCTTAAAAAGGGGTACAAAGTTTTCCCCTCACGTAATATTTTATTGATTATAATTTAATATAAAGATAAATTATACCGCAGAAATACACAAAGATACTAGTTTTTTTTTATATTTACCAAAACGTTTTAAATTTAAAACGAGTATTATATTATTAGATTAAATAACACAGGAAGTACGAGTATGTATATGATACATAGACGTAGTATTTTTTAAAGGATATGGGTGATAAAAGAGCACACAGTTCACCTGATGGTAAGTGGTTGCTGACACCCATAGACATATACATCTATCCTTGATTACGAATCTAAATGCAGGTGCGTTTTCACACGATAGGACTAAGATGGAATGCCTCTGTAGTGTGTCTACAGTTTACAAGATGAGCGCAAAACGAGATGTAAGGGAAAGTTAATGTACGAAACAAACCCAATGAAATTCGTTCTAACACTGATTTTTATTGTAAAGGAATATACTTTATATAGTTATATGATTATTATAAAAATGATGTATGACCAGAGGTACAGAAGTTATACATGTGTGCGTAATTAACAAATAATACTGTTTCTATGTGACCTAACTTGATGAGTAAGTACGAGTAATACATATTTTATTCACTATTGTGCGGTAACGCGTACATCCTGTAGGACCAAAAGAGGGAAAGTAAGAAGTAAGTTCATAACAAAAAGAATAAAACAATCTAAATAAAAAAAAACAAAGTAAAATAATATAAATCTTTAAATATTTCATCACTGCACTACACTTGTGACGGAATGTCCAGTCGCACCGATCGCGGTCGGGTTCTCACAGGTTCTCAGGGGTGTGACAGCTTCTTGGTCTCCGCTCTTTACCGCTGCCGGTGTTCGTTACAGCCAATTTCAGGGCTCCCTTGCTCCTGCTACATCGCATGATCATGTAAACACATGACGTTATAACGATCAGTCCCAGTATTGAATAGATAACTGAGTACTGGTGTACGTCATGTACCTCCTCGTTTAAAGTAAAAAGGGTCTCCGGTTCTCTACACTCACCTTACAAAACACAGCAGCGTTAAACTGCTATTTAACGCTGGTATTCTGTGAGAGCGTGGTCCAGCATGGCTCTATTACGTAAAATGGCTTTACCATGTCTTTCCTAAAGATATTATAAAATCTATTCATTTTGCACAAAAATCTTGGAGAATAGCGTCCATTCAAAAGTTTTAACTTCAGTTTCATTTCACAGTTCATTGAAAAATTAAAATCTTCAGAACAGGAAATGTTCACTTTATTTCGCTTCGCAGATTTAAAAAAAAAAGTTAGTGCTTTAGTATTCTATACTGTCGTACACACATAAACGTGATGGAAACCACTTGGTTCGAATGAGTGGAATATCGGTACCAAAAATGTGGAGACCAATCGCAATCTGGTTTTACTAACATTTTCTACTTCCTGTCCCTGCGGACACACTCCATAAGGTATCCTGTAAAATACCGGGATGCTGCGCTATCTTCTCTACGCTTGTGCTCGATGCTGACTGATTTACTTAATTTAATTTTGAACTTCAACTAAAACCGACGACGCATAAAACTTATACTTAATATAAATGTGTAAATTGTTAAAATACTTCATGTAAAAGCTGAATGTCATCCGACAGGCCACAAGATTTACGCAATAAGTTAATAAACCCACATCCTTAAACCGTTTGTGATAAGAATTACACAATGCAACTTAGTAAAACAAACCATCTGGAGGGTTTAAACCATATAGAATATTTAGGTATGGTTCTAAGACAAATTCAGGTACAAGAACTGGAAATTTCTCAGAAGAGATCGTGCACCACTATGTACACTGTTTTTGAGGCTGAACGAATGCGTATAATTTAGGCGATATTAGAAATAGATCCCAGGAATATAAGGAATTACTCCATTCGAAGACTGACCGATAGCATGGGGTTTCTAATATACGAATGCCACCAACGCCTAAACGAGGTATGTAAATACAACAATGTGACCTCACAACACAATTAGCATACAAGCAAGACACTGTATCGCTCTCTTGCTGTATAATGTATCTTTTTAAACCTGTATACAGGGTTATTTTTCAAAGAGTATCATATATATATATATATATCGTTAATGCAGTTTTTGAAAATACGATTAAATAAGGCTTCTATTTTTATTTGAAATTATCCCAAATAAAATGTGATTTATGGGCAACAACATTTTTGCCTTCCGTTCGACGCGTACAAATGTAGGCATGCGCAGTAAAATCAGTTATAATAATGCATTATCACGAATTTTTAATTTAAAAGATAAAAAGGAGAGAATGTTTGAGATTTTTTTAATAAGTTTTCTTCACCATGTGCCTATATTACTTATTCTGAACCTTCTCTGCAAAGGCCGGTTATTGCAAAATATCCCTGTATAACCGATTCTTATATATCTCTATAAAATTAGAGTGATAAAGTGGTCGTTTATTAGTGACGATAATGGCTTTGGAGACAAAAAAGGGGTTTGAAGAGCTTTTGTACAGGCGCTGGATATAAAGCCGAGTTATAAATATACTTATTAACAGTGTGACATCTAAAAAAGAGGATTAACGAAGATAAAAGCGCTTCAATTGAGTTATAAATATTGCATATTATAGCACTCTAGATAATACTAAGTTGTACTGTGTAGTCTATAACTTTACAATAGGTTTATGAGAATCTAAAAAAACACTTTTACCGTATTGAAAAGTTATAGCTTGACAGAAGCACTAAAAGCGGTAAATTTTTGAAATATAATGTGTAACTATAGCCACTGTCTGCTATAAGAATTTTTAATCTATCCTGTATTATAACGAATACAGTAAAGTCTGTACAAGACAAGACCTTTAATAATTTCACGAATTGTTAATTGTTTTGTCTTGCATGTGTTAATAAAAGTAATTCAAGTTATAAACGGAACCAAAAATGTTCCGATAGTTAAAATATTATTAAAGTGCTTTTATAGTAAAAATACTCCATAGTTCAGTGATTGTAGATCTTAAAACTAAAATAATTATCCCCAGCGCCGTACTACTTCTAAAACAGTTATAATGTATGTATATAGTAGACGTCTAAGGCTTTTGTAAAAACGGCCATTACATGTCTTATAGAGCATACTTTTTTAGATATTCAATATGGATTATTACATAATACTTATTGAAAGTCATTATTTTATTTACTACTGAATCAAATCCAAATCAGTGTTTGTTTTGAGGCTGGAGCTATTATGATCGAGTTTCTATATTTTTCATGAATACTTTGTACTTCTTATCATGCAAGCCTTACATTAGATATAAATAATTGGAAAGTGCATTCGCGTTTTACTTAAACTGATGGTACTAAAAAGTTCTGCTTTTTAAAATCATCTAGTTTCGTAATTAATAAAATTTACGATCAAACTTTTTCCTATTATTTTCCCCGTCTTCAATATTCTATAAATATTCAATTGTTTAACTTCAGTCACTTCCTTTTACGGAGTATTTTCTTAAATCTTTACACTTAACAACATACAAATTTAACGTTGCTTTCCGCTGCTGCTCTAAGTATATTACATTCAGTACCAAAATGCCATATATTGGATGTTACAAGATCATCCTGGCATTTTTCGTCTTACGACACCTATGGGCCGAGATTGGGTGATGGAGTTTTTAATGTCACTACCACGACAGAAAGGCAGACAGACAGGTGTAGGGTAATTTCTGAAAGGTAATTTTACTGCTTCGTAATAATTTTTGTTCTAAAATTAAGAATTTTAAATGTAAAAAACAACCTCGTGACATTCTGATTATTGCAGAAAACCGGTTCCAGAGGGTTCAGACCTTCCATTGTGGCCGCCAACTGACGCAAACGGTGGTCCTCATGTCTCTTGATAATACTATGAAACTGCGAGGACCTCTGATACAGCAGCGCATTCTTTTTTGGGATGCTATTTATGAAAAATATTATGCAATGCCATCCTCCAACTCAAATAAAACTGAACTATAAATCTAGTGAATATCAAATTGGAATCAAAAGTGAAGTGGAGAATTGTAATGAAATAATTCATTATGTTACAAATTACTCGTATTATACATTTTATGTTAAATATTTATATTTTATTGTAAAAGATAAAAATATTTATTGCCATTTGCATTATGTATTAAAATATAATATAATTTAAATAGATTATCGTTAACTTATTTTAAACATTAGCAGAAATAAAATACTATTGCTTGTTATTTTTAAAGCAAAACATGTGAGTCAAGTTTAGGACAATATTGTGAAGCCAATAAGTTGCGTATATAATAAATATAATTAAAATGAATGAATTAAATAAATTCATTTACAATAAACATATATGACATTATCACAAAAACATACACATTTTTAAGTTACGTATCTAAATAAAAATCCATTGAAAAAAAATATATCCACTGGTATTCTGTCACTTGGTGCCGATTTGCCACATAGACAGTGGGTGAATGTTCCTATCGGCATGTCTTTGTTACAGTGGTTTAAGTAAGTAATAGTCCGTTGGTCGGTCAGTTGTTTGGTGCCAAATTGTCTCAATTGCAGCGGGTGAATGCTATTGGCATGTCTAGGTATCTGGCAATTATTACTTGACCGCAGGTCATCAGTTACTTGGTGCCAATTTGTCTCACCGTCAGCGGGTGAATGCTACAGGCATGTCTGGGTATCTGTAGCCGCTGATCGTTAGTTACTTTATGCCATCTTACCGGCAGCGGGTGAACGCTATTGGCATGTCTGGGTATCTGTAGCCGCTGATTGTCAGTTATTTTGTGCCGTCTCATCGGCAGCGGGTGAATGCTATTGGTATGTCTGGGTATCTGTAGCCGCTGATCGTTAGTTACTTTATGCCATCTCATCGGCAGCGGGTGAATGCTATTGGCATGTCTGGGTATCTGTAGCCGCTGATCGTCAGTTATTTTGTGCCGTCTCACCGGCAGGGGGTGAATGCTGTTGGCATGTCTGGGTATCTGTAGCCGCTGATCGTCAGTTATTTTGTGCCGTCTCATCGGATGCGAGTGAATGCCATAGGCATGTCTGTGTATCTGTAGCCGCTGAACGTTAGTTACTTTATGCCAACTCACCGGCAGCAGGTGAATGCTATTGGCATGTCTGGGTATCTGTAGCCGCTGATCGTCGGTTATTCTGTGCCAATTTGTTTCGCCGCTAGCGGGTGAAAGCTATTGCATGTAAGTAGGTACCTGACTAATGTTCGCTGATCTTACTTGTTTGGTGTTGGGTCTATCTCAGTGTCAGCTATTGAAGGGGATCAATATATCTATGCAAGTAGAAATATTTATATATTTATTAATTTAAACTTTATTGTATATCATAAAAAATATTTTAATAGCTTCGTTTTATACACATTTAATAAATATAACAAATCTGTACAAAAAACAAAACGATTTGATCGAACTTGTAAATTTCAGCTTGTCATTCTTAATGATATTTTTTCTTTCTTTCACCGCTTTGGTTTGAAAGAAGCTTGCCAAATTATAAGCTTGTCGGAGATTCAACAGAGGATCTCATTTTAGATCTCGGTAATACATCAGGGTAGCATTAATTGTTAAAAATAATAAAAGTGTGAGAGCGACTGTTCAACTTGCTCTCTTGCTTACGTAATAAATCATTATCAGTAATAAGACAACGTAACGCACTATACATTCAGCATAGTGAAATTACAGTTCGAACACACCGTAACACGTCTCCACCACGATCACACACCAGTGTAACTTGAGGTACGTAATTACATGATAACACCAAAGTATGCATACCAACAGCAATACTACTTATCTCAGTGTAACACAGGGCAGCCTCTCAGCAACATCAATCCTCCTTGCCTGCACTAGGAGAATAACAACAACGAACAGAACCACGACACTACTACAGCACTCGTAGAATAACTGCACTTGTAGAATGACTTAAGCGGAATCTCTCGCGCACGGCGCCTACAGTGAACTTTATACTGCACAAACGAGTGGTTTTTTTTTATAGAATTAGGGTGACCAACGAGCACACAGTCCACCTGCTGGTAAGTGATTGCTGCGGCCCATAGATATCTACATCTATCTTCGTTTGCGAATTAAAATGCGGATGCGTTGTCACCCGTGAGGACTAAGATAGAATGCCTCTTTTCCAGTAAAATAAGTCTCCGGTTCTCTGCACTCACCATACGAAACACAGCAACATTAAGCTGCAGTTTTAGGTTGGTATTCTGTGAGAGTGTAGCCCTTCCCCGGTCGAGCTGACCAATTCGTGCTACAACTATACTATTAATATAGCTGCAGCATGGCTCTACCACGTAAAAAATATATTTTTCTCTTGTTTTTAGGTTTCTCGATATACCCTCAATTCCACTTCGATCCATCCGGTATTTTATAGACGCTCCGACAAGCTTTTTGTCTGAACTTTACTGTAAATTTAACAATGATCGTATAGCATCAGTTCTTTAATTTACTGTTCGATTATATGCTATTACCAAATTAAAGCACTAATATAAATATAAGGCTCTTCGAGGACGAAGTACAGTCAGTATGGCCGTGTTAGATAATAAGATGGGTGGGTAATTTGAATACTTGTTTGTAAGGTAGTTGATATATTTTATTTCACTACCTACCCAAAAAATAAGACGGTTAGTTCTTACGATAGATATTAAGTTTTTATCGGCATAAATACGTCCTTCCTAGTAAAGTAACCTGTTTATTTTCTGCCGACTTCCAAAAAGGAGACGGTACTCAATTCGACTGTATTTTTTTTTTGTTTTCTTTTTTATGTGTGTTACCTCATAACTTTTTACTAGGTGAACAGATTTCGATGATTCTTTTTTTATTTGAAAGCTAGTACTTTTTATGTGGTCCCATATGAATTTGATCAAGGTCAGACCAATAGTTTTTGAGTTATTCTTAATAACTTATATTGAAGTCAGCTGTACCAAATTTGACTGACTTAATACAGTTAAAGCAAATTCTATAAAGAAACATTTTTAAGGCTTTTGTAGTTAAAGCTGCAAGTATTAAATTTGCTCACTCCTTTGTGAAACTAAAATAGTAAAGAATCCTTCTTGGAAAACAATGCCACAAACTACTAAGTTACAAAGATTTTATTACTACACAATTTATACATATAATACCTCCGTTACTTTTATTTAATTTAAAGTAGAGGACATTTTATAATGTCCTCTAGTCCGATTTTGGTCACGGCGGCCAGGACTGGACTGAGAGGACTGGGGAGAGATCAGGTGCCGTCTAAACGGCTTTACGTGCAGCTTCCTACTGATGTTTCCTCAATTACATTGGTGCCGGCGGCGGGGTCAAACTCTTTTCTTGGCATAATCTCAAATTTAGATCGGCAAATACTGGTTCCTAGCAAAACTCAATATACTCATACTCAATTCTATATATACTCAATAAAGAATTGAGCATTTTCTGGAAAATCGTAGGAGGTGACTTTCAATTGAGTTTTTTCAACTGTTATTTGTTATAACTTTCATGTTATGCTTGACACACTAAGAGTGGCACTCGTAAACTCTCAACAGTGAACTATTTAAGTTATTTAATGTTTTACTAATATAATATTGTTGTGATGCATTTGTGCAATAAAATAGTGAAATTAAAACTTCTTTATTTAGTTTATTATCTGTGAAAAAAGTTAAATTGTTATTTAGCTAGATACTAACAATTGTTTACCCGACTGCTTCAGAAGCATAGGAAAAAGTATAGTTTTTTTTGGATGTCTTTCATTCCATGCCATTACTGCCCTTCACAAGTCCCTACTGAACTCAGTAGGATTCCCCCAAGAAATGCCGCAAAAACGGTCCTGTTCCTGGATGTCTAACCAGGTCGTCACTCTATCTCGTAGTGGGCTGCTCTACACATTTTTTATTGTAGAAGAGTGACAACGATGAGCATACAGTCCACGTGATGGCAAGTGGAGGGTGCGGCCCATAAAATACTACGTCTTACTCGATTAAGAATCTAACTGTAGATACGTTGTCACCCCTAAGGAGTAAGATGGAATGCCTTGTAACCGGTTAAAACAGTTTTAACACCCACCATATACATAAATTATAGCAGCGTGATGTAGCTACTTTACGTTGATATTATGGGAGAGTGAGGTTTCTTGGTCCAGCTTACCCATGCTTGCTGCAGCCAAAAATCTTCCATGTGATACCACTAAACGACTTTAATTTTCATGAAAAAGCAGGTAACTGGTCTTATTGTTCATTATAACAGGTCTTATATTAATAATAAATTTTTGCATTAATTTTTACTAGTGAACGCTAAGTGATCGAAATTCGACTGTAATTTATTAACCGCACCATAATATAAAAACTTTCAACTTCACAATAATATAAAAACGTAGATATCTAATATATTAATAAAATAAACGTTTTTTGCCTCGACATACACTCCACACGCTACTAAAAAGAAACTTTTTTTTATAGAAGGGATTGCAAATGATCACTGTCGCCCATGAACATCCGCAACACCAAGGGCATTGCAGGTGCGTTGCTAGCCTTTGAGGAAGGAGTATGCTCTTTTCTTGAAGTTGCCTAAATCGTACATATATTGGTCTGGAAAAACGACTGGCGATAGTATATTCCACAGTTTGGTTGTGCGAGGCAGAAAATTCCGCGTAAATCACACAATAATAGTCCGCAATCTATCGAGATGATGAGGATGGAATTTCGAGTTCTATCGCAGTGTACTATTATATATATAATCCGAACAATTCCTCTAACCTTTCACCGTGATAATAGTAGAAGATGCACGTCTCTTAGAAAGCCTAGTGGTTCGAGCCGATCGGAGAGAACTTGATCATTGACCATTCGAGCGGCTCTCCGTTGAATACGTTCAAGTGGAAGGAGCTGATACTAGGGTGTCCCGGCCAGGAGATGAGAAAAATATTCCATAGGTGGCTAGAGCTGTGGTTTGTAAAGCTGAAAGCGGTGGGCCAAGCAAGAGACTGCGGAACCGTACATCTCTCGAATGTCGACGCCCGAATGCGAGGAAAGACGACATAGGGGTTAGTTTTTAAATGCTAAATATTTTTACTTAATCTTATATTACCTTTATACGTGGTAGAGCCATGCAACAAAGCAACAAAGACGGCTCCGTGGCGCAGTGTCTTAGCAATCAGTTGCAGCGTTGAGGGCTGCAGGTTCGAATCTTACACGCAATAAATATTTGTATGGCCTACAAATAATTATTCTGGGTGTTTTTCTTTGTGAAATGTACGTATGTAAATTGCCCATGATACAGAAGAAAGTCCTAGTGTGGGGGTAAGTTACTTAAAAAATAACAATAAGGAATTCCCGGGAACCCGTGCATTCTGGTCTCTCGCCAAGGCTGTCCAAGGGAATTTCTGTAAGCCATCACTACCATCTCTGCATAAGGAGGACGACTCACTGGCCCACGACGCAAAAGAGAAGGCCGACCTTTTAGGCTCCCTTTTTGCGTCCAACTCGACTGTTGATGACGGGGGGAACACACCGCCGACCATCCCGCGGTGTGAGTGCTCCATGCCGGATGTGCGATTCTCACAGCGCTCGGTTCGCAGAGCACTCCTCTCACTTGACATCCACAAGTCGAGTGGGCCTGACGGAATCCCCCCAATTGTGCTGAGGACGTGTGCTCCGGAGTTGGCACCGGTTCTAACGCGTCTTTTCCGGTACTCCTACTCCCTAGGCGTAGTCCCGAAATCATGGAAGACAGCTTTTGTCCACCCGATCCCTAAAAAAGGCGACCGCTCAGATCCGTCCAACTACAGGCCTATCGCCATCACCCCCTTGTTCTCCAAAATAATGGAATCCGTTGTAAACTGCCACCTCATGCGGTACCTTGAGCATCACCAGCTGATTAGTGACCGCCAGTACGGTTTTCGTCGGGGTCGATCAGCTGGTGATCTTCTGGTCTACTTAACTCATAGATGGGCGTTGGCAGTAGAGTCCAAGGGGGAGGCATTGGCCGTTAGTTTGGACATTGCGAAGGCCTTCGATCGGGTTTGGCACAAAGCGCTTCTTTCGAAACTCCCTTCCTATGGGCTTCTCGAGAAATTATGCAAGCAATCAGCAGAGCGGGACAGTATTTCATGCCGGCTCAACGCCTGCAACTTTACAAGGCGCAGGTTCGGCCTCACATGGAATACTGTTCCCATCTCTGGGCTGGGGCTCCCCAGTGTCAGCTTCTTCCACTTGACCGCATCCAGCGCAGAGCGGCTCGAATCGTCGACGACCGAGTCCTTTCCGATCGGCTCGACTCATTGGCACTGCGAAGAGATGTTGCATCTCTTAGCATTTTCTTTCGCATTTACCATGGGGAGTGCTCTGAGGAATTGTTCGGATTAATCCCAGCCGCCAAATTTCACGAACGCACATCGCGGCAGAACTCCCGATACCATCCACACCATCTGGATGATTGGCGGTCCACCACTGTGCGATTTAGAAGATGTTTTCTTCCTCGCACAACTTCCTTGTGGAATAGTTTACCACCAGCGATTTTTCCGGACCGATACGACTTAGGGACCTTCAAGAAAAGAGCCTACTCCTTTTTAAAAGGCCGGCAACGCATCTGCAATTCGCCCGGTGTTGCGGTTGTTCATGGGCGGCGGTAGTCACTTACCATCAGGTGAGCCGCATGCTCGTTTGCCCCCTCTCCTATAAAAAAAAAAAAATTAAATTTATCTTCGGACTTCAATAATCCAGAATTAATTATTTTTAGGATATTCCAGGTGGTAATAATATTGATCTACATGAATGCGTTGCAAGCTATTCAAGAAAAATTATACTTAATTTGAAATTTAATGCGATTGTATCTGATATCTAATATCTTATATCAAATATCAAATGTGATAAAATTACCAATCAATCTATGCCTTTACCTACTACTTATATATTTATGATAATCATGCTTACTATTCTATTTATTTGCCTATAAATACATCAAACAAATCACAAAATTATGCCTCGGGTGTAGGAAGTTTTATTTTAATTAAATTAAAAGAGAATCTTTCTAATACCTTGTGGGATTATTGTAATCACATTGTAACCGGCTGCTACTCAGTAATTCATAGATAAAGATCACTGCTATTTACTTTCTTTTTCTGAAAAAATCAGCGCTTGAGCTAAACCAGATTTTAAACTCAGTGGATCCATTTTGACAACACTCGAATTTACTTAACTAGGACACACTTTTGCTGTCGACGAGTAGTGGATAATCCATGACTCGTTGAAGTTTTTTTCTATTAATTTGCCAAAAATGTTTCAGTTTTGTAATATTTACATTTTTATATTATTTTGTTTAATTAACTAAAAATAATAATTCGGCGATTAAAAATTCTTTAGGTCTGAATGCAAAACAAATTTCAGCACTTTCGTATGATTATTTTACCAATACTGAGCTATACGCACCTTTATATCTTTTGTTCCCATGACACAGTGTCGGCATCTAATGTCGAATATATTCAATTACATTTGAAAGGCGACACAAAGATTTTTCTAGAACTATTTTGATAAATTAGGTATAAAATTACTTACATATGAAATATGATGGCCATGTAGTGGCGGTCAAGAATATCCACTACCCCATATCCTCCCGTGGGTTTCGTAAAAGGCGACAAAGGGAAACAGGCAGGAGATGGGCAGCAGCAACTTCCTGATAATAGCAAAAATTACAATAAAAAAACTGCGCTTGCCAACCCGCTCGCCAAGCGTGGCAACTATGGCAAATACCCCCCAATGACTAAAGCAACAAACAGACGGCCCCCAGTCCCCGGCGGCCCCGCTATTCCTGGCTACGGTGGCGACCATGGTAACGGCAGGACAAGGGGTGCTAAGAATCTCCGGTGGAGGTTCGGTTGCCACCTTAGATGACTCGACCTGGCAACGTACAACGCACGCACCCTGAGGACTGACGAGAAGATCGTGGAGCTGGAAGAAGAGATAGACAAGTTGCGTTGGCATATTATAGGATTATCCGAAGTCCGAAGAGAGGGGGAGGACACGGTAATTCTCGAATCCGGCAACTTGCTCTATCACCGGGAGGGACCATCTGTTCCAAGGAGGTGTCTGATTTATCGTCCACAATTCTCTCGTTAACAACGTTGTAAAGATCGGGAGTGTGTCGACCAGGGTACCTTATACTCAGAATCACCAAACGGTATTCGCTGAAGGTCATACAGGTTTACGCACCAACCTCGGCACACCCCGATGAGGAGGTGGAGGAAATGTATGAGCATATCTCTAGAGCCATGCATTCCTCCAAAACCCAATATACGGTGTTAATAGGAGACTTCAATGCAAAAATAGGCACAAGAGAGAACGGTGAGCTGAAAGTAGGGAAATTTGGAATAGGGCAACGGAACCCAAGGGGCCAGCAGCTGGCCGACTTCATGGAGAAAGAGGGACTCTTTATGATGAACTCTTTCTTCCAGAAGCGGCCCCACAGGAAGTGGACCAGGTCGAGCCCCGACGGTTCGACAAAAAATGAGATTGACTTCATTATGACGACCAGACGACAACTGTTCAGTGATGTCTCCGTGATCGCGAGGGTGAAAACTGGTAGCGATCACCGAATGGTTAGAGGCACACTGAACCTAAACGTTAAGTTGGAGAGGTCTCGTCTAATGAAGTCAACGCTCCGTCCCCCTCGTACTCTGTTCCAAAGTCCCGAAACCTTTCAGCTCGAGTTACAAAACCGTTTTCAGTGCCTAGAAGACTGCAATGAAGTGGACGATATGAATGACAAGCTCGTGGAAACTGTCCATGCGGTCGGAGCTAAGTTCTGCAAGACCCGCCGCAGAAGAACACAAACACTCTCCGATCACACTCTTAATCTCATGGCTGTTAGACGGGAGATGAAGCTACATTCTTCAACAGACTTGACAGCATACAGGCATCTGAACAGACAGATCTCCAAATGCATGCGGCGGGACTTACGCAACTTCAATACAGCTCGTATTAAAGAAGCGATCGAGCGGAACCAAGGCTCCAAAGTCTTTGCCAGAGATCTGTCTGCCAGAAAGAGCCAACTGTCAAAGCTGAAGACGGAATGTGGCAGCATCGTTTCCGGGACACCTGAGATTTAGAGTGAGATTGAGAGGTTCTATGGGCAGCTGTACACGTCATCGTTGGAGCCACACGCAACACACAAGTGTGAGTAACGATCCAAGAGCGAGTCTCATCCGACACTATTCCGAAGATATCACGGACGCCTGTCTGAGCGAGATTAGAATGGCTCTCCAGCACCTTAAAACGGTAAGGCCCCAGGCGAGGATGGAATAGAACATATAACCATAGAACCTCTCAATCTCACTCAAAATCTCAGGTGGCCCGGAAACGATGCTGCCACATTCGGTCTTCAGCTTTGACAGTTGGCTCTTTCTGGCAGACAGATCTCTGGCAAAGACTTTGGAGCCTTGTTTTCGCTCGATCGCTTCTTCAGTACAAGCTGTATTGAAGTTGCGTAAGCGGGACTTGCATTTGGAGATCTGTCTGTTCAGTTGCCTGTATGCTGTTAAATCTGTTGAAGAATGTAGCTTCATCTCCCGTCTAACAGCAATGACATTGAGAGTGTGATCGGAGAGTTTTTGTGTTCGTCTGTGGCGGGTTTTGTAACTCGATCTGAAAGGTTTCGGAACTTTGGAATAGAGCACGAGGGGGACGGAGCGTTGACTTCATTAGACGAGACCTCTCCAACTTAACGTTTAGGTTCAGTGTGCCTCTAACCATTCGGTGATCGCTACCAGTTTTCACCCTCGCGATCACGGAGACATCACTGAACAGTTGTCGTCTGGTCGTCGTAATGAAGTCAATCAAAGTCAAAGTCAAGAATTCACCATTAAAAATCAGATATTGATTATAAGTTTTAATCAAGTCACAAGTAGGTATATAATTTTTTTGCAGTTCCTATAACTAATGCATTAATTGCACAAAATGGCCCCCTCGATGCTGGAGGCACATTGCCGCACGAAGATCAATTGGTTTTGTAGTTCCACGCACCATCCCTGTCTCACTTATTATCTCATTCGCACATTGAGGAATTCGATCTTGTAATTCGGCCTCGGTGTTTACCGTGGTTCTGTAGACTTTGTTTCATGGCACCCCACAAAAAGTAGTCGAGAGGTGTCAGATCAGGTGAACGCGCTGGCCAGTCCACTGGTCCTTCACGGCCAATCCATCTGTTTGCATAGTTTTCATTTAAAAATCTTCGCACATTTCGCTCGTAATTAGCAGGACATCCTTCCATCTGCAAAAACATATACGCCCGTCGTTTTGTGGCCAGCGAAACTTTTTCGAGCAAAAATGGTAGTTCGTCTCTTAATAAAGTTAAAAAGCGTTCAGAGTTTAATGTAGTAGGTAAAATACCTGGACCAATTAAAACATCATCAATTAGAGCTGCCCATACATTAATAGAGATCAGAAAACAGTCACAAAAAATAGAATTTCATGCACAAAAAGCAAAGTCATGATGCCACTGTTTTGCGCGCTAATTGTTGTTTATCCTTACTGCGAAGTACGTGTCATAATATTTATTTTAATTTTAAAGTAATCGACCAAGTACTTTGGAAGAAATCGTTATTTTTTATACATAGAGTATACATAAGATATATAGTTTTTAATTTTTTTTCTATTTTTGGCGATAATTTATGGTCTAGCTTCACCCCTTTCAGGGTTACACTTTACCGTGGGACAAACTGTATAATCTCACTACGTTTTAGTTATTGTTTGAAGTAAAGACTAGAAATGAGGTAGGGGGGTGGCTCGAACTTTAGGAATAGTCAGTTTGAATAGCTTATCATGTAGAGGATATCATGGTTGAATAGGGGAAATAAGTTCTCATTACATTCCTAGGGGGTCTAATGGCCAAAAAACAAAAAAAAAAAATTCTTATTTCGGCTATAACTCCTTCTCCTTCGGAGGCTCCTTACAGTCTTTACTTCCCGCATCCCACTTGTTGTATGTAAACACATTTATATATAACAAGTGGGAGTTTTTGTGTAATTTAGTGTAATTTATATATAACAAATACATAAGTTTGAAATTTGTGCTATGACTAGGTCAGGTCATCACAGCCATGGTGGTATAGTTTTATTGCACAACAAATATGTTTAAACACCGTTCTTAAGTAGTGCAATAATATATTCTGTATTGTAAGTGTACTTGTTGAATAAATGAAAAATAAAAAATTAAGCTAAAATAAAATCTTTCTTTCTTGAAAAAGAGATTTTAATAAAAATAAATATGAAATATGTCCAGTTCTTACGTAGAGTATAGTATAGTCTGATTTTACTGGATATGGGTGTAATTTGACTGAATAAAGATGATGATTATTATTATTATTATTATATAGTGCACGGGCGATTTCCATCTCTTGTTAAAGCGAATTTGCCTTTTATTTCACGAGAATCAATTCTCAGTGTACAGCTTTGTTATATGTAAAGATATATTTATTATTATATTAAATGGGTACATATATAATTTTTGTTATTTACTAGTTGTAACTATTCGAAATATTTCTAATGACCTTACTTTACCAAATAATGTTTGTTTACTCACGTTCTTACATTCACTTATCATGTTTAAGTATATGAAGTCTTGTTGCAATGAAGGGGACGACTCTACTAAGCAGGCATTTATGAATGAACCTCGAGGAGGATTATTTAATTGAAGTACCACCAATGCTGTTTCTTTTGCATATCAATGATATGTTGAAAATCAGTAAAATTAATTGCTATGCAGACGACAGCACTGGTGATGCCTTATACACTGGCTGTGCCAATATTTCTCGGGAAAACGGCGCCCAGTATCGGGACAAACTTGTATCTGAAGTCGAGTCTTTGCTGAACAAAGTCTCGGATTGGGGGCGGCTAATTATAGTCCAGTTCAATCTCCAGAGACACAAGTTTGCCGCTAAAAAGAAGCCCTTTGTCGTATCTCCTGAGTTTCAAGGCACTCGGCGTCTACATATCGAATATTGTGCAGTTTCGGCCTCACATGGAATACTGTTCTCATATCTGGGCCGGGGCACCCCAGTGCCAGGTTCTTCAACTTGACCGCATCCAGCGCAGGGCAGTTTGAATCGTTGACGACCGATTTCTTTCTGATAGGCTGAATTCACTGGTGCTGCGTAGGGATGTTGCATCCCTTTGCATTTTCTATCGAATCTACCACGGGGAGTGCTCTGAGGAATTGTTAGGATTAATTTCAGCTGCCAAATTTCATGAACGCACATCGCGTCAACATTCACGATAACATCCTCTGGATGCTTTGCGGTCCAACACCATGCGTTTTACTAAGAGTTTTCTTCCTCGTACAATTTCTGTGTGTAATTTTTTACTACTGGTGATTTTCCGGACTCAATACGACTTAGGAACCTTCTAGAAAGGGCTTACACCTTTCTTAAAGGCCGGCAACGTACCTACAATTCCCCTGATGTTGCGGTTGTTCATAGTCACTTACCATCACGTGAGCCGCATGCTTGTTTGCCCCCTCTTCTATAAAAAAGTAAGTAGTAAATTGTACACATGGATCTTTATAGTCTTATGTGTATTATTATAATTATATAATATTTACTAGTAGTTGTTTCAATAGAAATAATACAATATAGAACATAATAAGGCTGTAAGGCTCAGAGACAAGAATGTAAAAAAACAAAAAAATATTTTTTCAGTGCCTTTGGATATAATCGTTCCTATTTAAAATGTCAAAACAGTAACAAATTTTACATAAAACGTGACCTAAATGTGACCCATTTATTATAATATCCTAGTCCGCAGCATGGGGCAAATGTACCTCGAGTGTCCTCAGCGGCACCACGGAGCAATGTATGCTTGTCGACATCATTTCACGCGTTTGAATTGGCCTTAATGATTGTGCTCTCATTTTTATATTTATTTATTTTCATTCAACTCATAGGTGTAACCTGGACGTTACACGTGACTTTTGTTTTGTCCATGTTCATCTTAAGGTCTTTTCAGTTGAGAGACATTATTAAGGTCATTGAGGATAGTACTTAGGTCCTACAGTGATTCTGCCTTAAGGACTACTCATATATCGTCGGAAAATCAAAAGTGAGTGATGTACTCGCCATTGACGTTAATACCGTATTCTTTCTAGTCCAGTAGCTTGAAAACGTCTTCCAATGCAGTGGTGAAGAGTTTCGGAGATATAACATCGCCCTGTCTTACACCTCTCTGCAGTAGGATAGGTTTTGTTTTTATGAGGAAGCTTAAGTTCGCTTAGCAAGCTATGGTGAGTGCTATGCTCGAGGTTCCTCTGCGTGATAAACTTAAAAACGAGGATATCCGCAGTAGAACGAGAGTAACAGATATAGCCCAACGTATTAGTAAGCTGAAGTGGCAATGAGCTGGCTTTATAGCTCGAAGAACCGACAACCGATTCAAAGCAAGTAAACCTCGCACCTACATCGGCATCTGAGAAATGTGAAATATAGAACTTGCTCAGACAGGAAAATGTTTCATTTTCAGAGTCACGGAATATCCATCCAAACAAGGCGTTCCCGAATCCAATAGAATGGTGATAATGAGTAGTGTATATTTCATCGATAACATTGCCAACGAGCGTATTGTTAATAATAAAAAGTAGATTTTTTTTATAGGATGGGGTGACAAACGAGCACACAGTCCACCAGATGGTAAGTGGTTGCTGTGGCCCATAAACATCTACATCTATCCTCGTTTGCGAATCAAAATGCAGATGCGTTGTCAGCCGTGAGGACTAAGATGGAATGCCTCTTTTCCAGTAAAAAACGTCTCCGGTTCTCTACACTCACCATACGAAACACAGCAGTGTTAAGAGTCCGTATAATGCTGTTTTGATGATATTGAGCGATCTGGATCTCGCTATCTATAAGACCTAAGAGTTTGCTATTTGGACACATCAAACTTGAACTTATAATCTTCAAATCTGTTGAAGCAAAAACATGATCCGATAAAAAATTCTCGATTAAAAAAAAGACGAAAAAACCTCGTTTTGCTCTTATTTTGAGTTAGATCTCTGAAACTTTATAGAATTGAATGATGATTTTTAAGCTAATAGATAGGTAGTAATATTATCTCAAATCGTGACGATTTATTTTTCTATTTTTCTACGTGGCATTTTCGTAATTAGCAATTATGTAATTTGGCGCTTGCGTTATTTTATTCTAAGCGAGCACACTCTCTTTCTGTCTCTTGTTTTGCACGCGGTAGTAATAGCGCTATCCTTTTCCATTTGTTCAATCAGTCTGCTGTGGTCTGCTGCGGAACATGTTGCAGGACGAACCTATGTTTAGCGACATTACAGAGAGACGACTATTTATTCATATAATGACAAGTTATGATTGATAATTTTATTACTTAGTACTCTCTACTCTCTTTACTCTAACAAAATCGCTTTGAACTCGTGTTCCCGCGTGACTGCGAGCAGTAGTGTGCTAACGAGTGGCGCGGGGAAGTGGGGGCGAAATTAGAATTTGAGCTAAGGTAGTATAGGTTCTTAATCTGCTATTTTACGCTGGTGTTCTGTGAGACCGTGGTCCTTCCCCGGTCGAGCCGACCCATTCGTGCTACAACTATACTACTTATATGGTAGCATGGCTCCACCACGCATGACGTAGATTAAAAATTATAAACTTCAAATTCTTTAATTTTTTTGGATAACATCTGTTGTAAAAATATCACCGAATCATATTGATTTCATTTCCAAAAATATTAAATTTAAAAGAAAAAAGAAAGAAATGGGAGTATAAATGTCCCTCATTTTGCCGTCATTAGCGCAGGCTGAGGAGACATTGGAATTGTATGCAACGGTGTTGACAAGCGTCATCTACGCCGTGTTTGCTGCTGAGGGCACTTGTAAACATTTGCGACTATACGAGCGCTGTGAGAAATACACCAAGCGAGGGCAAACTGAATGAGGTCAGGGGTAAAGTCCTAAGTGTTAGTAAAAGCTGTTTTGTACACTTTACACTACAGGTATTTTATTTTATTTATATTTACGTATAGATATGCAATGGTAGTTGTTTAGGCCAAACAATTAACATTTGAAATTCGCATTCAACACTCGTGTCCACCCGCAGACTTTGTAAAGGTCACCGTGCCCCACTCTCGAGCGCGTCGCCCGGCAGAGGGCGCGGGCGCAGAACGCGAGTGCGAAGAGTAGCTTGAAGGCAGTGCGGTCGCTAGCACGGCTTGAGGTCGCCCGGGATAACCTCCATTTTATAGTGTCGATTTTGTTAACAAATTTCTGCAACGACGAGGAATTGTAGTCTAGAACTAGACGTCCGGTTGACTAATTGTTAGGAAGTTAAAATTGATTGCGATCAACGTCTGAATTTGTGTGTTGTATGCGCCTAATTTACCGCGAATTTGGTTATTATAATTTGATAGCGTATATAAGTGCATTTGATAATATTAATTTGCTCGTGCGGCATTTGATATAGTTCGGAGACATTTTCCGTTGTCGGTTGAACGCTGAACTTTGTGACTCTAGAGAAGGTCGTGTTTGGTTCTAGAAATAATTTGTTGCCACGTGAAACGGAAGTGACCTTTGATCCGAACATTCGGAATTCGTGCTGAGTGTTACGTTTTTGATTATAAGTAACGGGATTTAGTTGCGTTTTGAAGTTAGTTAAATGTACCATAAAGTTGATAGACTGAATTAGTGAATGGAAGGAAGAAATTGACCGTGAGTGAGGCCGCTGGAGAGTACTGCACACTGGGGCGGTGCCGGATTCAGGGCTGCTGCCGACTTCAACGGTCCAGTCAGGTCAACCACAATACACACCACTAAAACACCACTATACATGCACCTACACACCTTCGGCCTGACCGAACCTTGGGACAGTCTTCGCCTCAGATCCAGGTACGTACTATTTATTTTCCTAGCCTTCTCCCGATATTGTGGTAGGATAGGACATTTTTCCATAAGGCCACTTGGGCTCCGTCCTAGTTGTCCGTCGAATCTACCGCTGATGCGCCCCGGGATATTTGACCTTTGTAGAGACAGCTAGGAGCGTGAATAGTAGTACTGATAAGACAGTAGGGTTCAAAGTAAAGTAAGTAGCAACTAAATTTAATAGAAATTACATAATAGATTTTGATAAGGTTTAATAAAATAAAATTTACAAATAAAAAAAACCAATATTAGTATGTATTTACTTACACTAAACCTAATATTTATCTATTGATATACTTGGTAGAGTCACTTGAGTAAAGAAAGTAGGGCCACGCTGTAAGGTATAATTGCTACAACACGAATGGGGCAGTTCGCCTGAGGAAGGACTACGCTCTTAATACCGCTCTATCGTATTAGTGAGCAACGACGGAGATCTTTTAAACGGGTAACAAAGTATTCAATCTTAGTCCTTTCTCATAATTAACACACCTGAATTTTGATTCTTAATTCAGGGTAAATGTGTGTCTCCATGTCACACAGCATCCACTTAACATCCGGTGGAAGGTATGCTCGTGTGTTAATATTACTTCTTATTAAAGTAAACTATAACATAATTTTTATGTTTTGTGTAAGGTACCATTGTGACAATAAGAAAGTCCCATGGTCTGATTGCAGGAGTATTATTATTTAAGGGGTTACTTAAAATTTTGCAAGTATCGTGTGTTTCATAAAGTACATAATATATAATGTTTTTGTACATTTTTACTAATATAAGCTCACGTGGTCGAACCATTTATAGTGCATAATTAATATATATATATATATATATATATATCCAAAGAAAATCTTTCCCTCCAATGTCCTGTGCACTCCTCGACTTATTATGACAAATCATTTTATGTACTTGGAGTAAGACTTTGGAACTCCTTACAGTCAATTAAAAGTGCTCCATCTTTATATGTGTACTAGAAACAGGTAAAGGAATACTATTTGTCTCTCTAACCGCTCTCCTTTCCTCAGATTAATTATGGTCATTGATCTACCTGAACGGTGTTGTGTTTTTAATGCATAAGTTTGTATATTTATTTTAATTTTATATATTCTTTTATTTTTTATTTCAGTGCACCCTATCTATTGTTCTTTTTCTTATTATTTTATTTATTTTTTCTTCTGGGTTGTCTGAAACAGATTGCTATGTTTGCTATGTAGCAATAAGACGGTCCCTTTGTATATTCCTCAATAGTTGTTTATTTTTTATTTTTGATATTTTTAACTTTTCTTGGAGTATTTTATTGTATTGTATTCTTTAAAAACAAATATGTTCGGTCTTTTAAGCTTAGAATCAGATGTAAGTCAGAGTATTTTAAAACCACAAACGTAAAATAGATTAAAATAGAGAACACAACAAAATGATTTAAAATAGCTACATGATCATTTTTTGGAGATAACGTATTTTATTCCAATATGTTTAGCATACATAACTTACAAATTGAGCAGTATTGAGTCGACCCATTCGTGCTACAACTATAGTATGGCTCTACCACATATAAGATGGAATACTTATAAATAAACTGGCTCTATGTATCCTTTAAAGTGGTACATACATAACTAAAGGTATTTGCAATATAATAGGGAAGAAAGTGGTACCTCGGTGTATCGTGTCGCGTAGCGTGTCGGACTAATGACCCTATGACTCTATGGAGAACTGTCATTAAGCTAGAAATCAATGACAGTATTTTAGAATGGAGTTAGCTTCGCACATAGGAAGAGTGGTGAATTTATCATTGGTCAATGACCGTTTAAAGCTAGGAGTTTTACAGCTCTTATAGACTCGGAGTTGATTATTAAAGGAGAAAGTACTAGCAATATATTAAAAATCTAATTTTCCCATTAATTGCTAAAAGTTAGCTTAAATTGCATGTGCTTTGATGCAATATCAGTCATGAACTAAAATAAAGCGAGCTATAACTTAAGGTTTTTGAGTTCACAGTCCGCTTCTACTTGGCTAAACATGCACCCCTCCCATAGAAGGGATATTTAGCCTTAAGCGTTACGCCTGGCAGGCGGATTGGCAATTCCAGTACCTAGAGATTTCGCCCCGGTAGAACCATCATCATCATCATCATCATTACAGTACTTCACAAGTCCACTGTTGTACATAGGCCTCCTCCAAAGAATGCCAGAAAGCACGTTACTGAGCCATCTGCATCCATCGACTTCCTGCATGTCTTACCAGGTCGTCACTCCATCTAGTGAGGGGACGCCGTAAACTTCGTCCGACGGTACGAGGCTTCCACTCGAGAACCTTCTTTCCCCTACGGTTGCCGTTTCTTCGAGCTATATGGCTGGCCCATGGCCACCTCAGCTTACTATTCCGTTGGGCTATATCGGTCACTTTGGTTGTACTGCGGATATCCTCATTTCTATGTTTATAATGCACAGAAACTCAGAGCACGGCCCTCTCCATAGCTCGCTTAGCGACCTGAGCTTCTCATCCGGCCAGTAGTGAAGGACCACGTCTCAGTTCCATAGGCCATCACTGGCAACACGCGCTGGTTGTACAATCTCGTTTTCAAGTTTTGAGGTATATCTGACGAGAATATGTGATTTCTTAAACGTTGCCCAGCCGGGTTGAATCCGTCAATTGATCTGTTGATCGAAGTTGAACTTACCTAGTCGGTACTATTAGTTCCAGGTAAACATACTCGTCACTGGATCTAATGGGGGGACGCCCTACACTTTGTCCGCCAGTACGAGGCCGCCACTCGAGAACCTTTCTTCCCCATCGGTTGTCGGTTTTGTGGCATTCCTTGGGGGAGGCCTATGTTCAGCAGTGGACTTGTGAAAGGCTGTAATGATGATGATAATGAAACGTACTCGTCAACAACTTCGAACTTAATGCTCCCAACAACTACCGGCATAGGTATCACATGGACGTTATACATGATCTTTGTTTTGTCCATGTCCATCTTAAGACCTATCCGTTGGGAGGCACTATTGAGGTTATTGAGCATACTGCTTTGTTTCTACAGCGATCCAGCCAGATTATATCGTCGGCAAATCGAAGGTGAGTGATGTACTCGACGTTGATGTTAATGCCGTATCCTTTCCAGTTCAGAAGCTTGAAAACATATTCAAATGCAGAAGTGAAGAGTTTCGGGGATATAACGTTACCCTATTACACCTCTCTGCAGTTGGATAGGTTTCGTACTCCGGTTCTGTACTCGGATAGCCATCGTAGCCCTACTGTACAAATACATCAACACTTCGATATACCAAAAGCCAACATGGCACCGCTGAAGGGACTGAAGCACCGCCCAAATTTCAACGGAATCAAAGGCTTTATCATAGTTCACGTACGCCAGACATAGTGGCATATTGTACTCCTCGAACTTCTATACAATTTATCGATGGGTATGTATGTGGTCTATGGTGCTAAAGCCTTTTCGAATACCGGCTTGTTTGGGACGCTGGACATCGTCGAGTCTGCGTGCGAGACGATTCGTAATGACTGTCGGAAACAGCACGTAGACGCATCTCAGAAGAGAAATTAACCTGTAGTTTTTCAAGAGAGCGTTGTCGCATTTCTTGAAGAAAAAAGCACTTCTGCTCAACGACTCCGGGATAACATGGACAATTTCCACTAGCTTGTCATTCATATCGTCCACATCGTGCATTGCAATCTTCTAGGCACTGAAAACGGTTTTGTAGCTCACACACCGAGACATTACTGAACAGTTGTCGTCTAGTCATCATAATGAAGTTAATTTCATTTTTGTCGAACCGTCGGGGCTTGAGGTCCTCTTCCTGTGGGGTCGCTCCTGGAAGAAAGAACAAGTTGCCGGATTCGAGGATTACTATGGGGATTGCTATGGAGGATTTTTACATAATATATTGATTATTACATAATACTTATTGAAAGTCATTTTTTCTTTACTACTGATTCGGAAAATACCTCTGTCCTGGGAAGAACCAGCAAGAAACCCAGCGGGACTTAAAAAAAAACATATTTCACTTAACAAAAATTTTGTTTATACAATTTTCAAATGAATTTTTATATAACCAGCATAGTGGCGATCACCTTATTCCCAGGAGTTACTTGATATTATAATAACCCTTTTTGTACAGTTTTCTTTAATAAAACTTTTAAACTTGTTTATTGACAAACTTTGAACATGTTCTGGGATTTTGTTGTAATAGCATATACATTGCCCCATAAATGAATTACTGATTCTGTGGAGTCTAGTAACTGGCATTACAAGCATAGGCAATACGTTATCATAATTTAACATCTACTTAAGTCAAAGGCGCGACGTTAGCATAACCTAAGCTAGACGCGACTGAGGCACGAGGTCAGCTTGTCCGCCTTCTACCTTTGAGAAAGCGGCACAACGTTAGCGTATCCCAATATTACTCTTTCAGAACTACTCACCTTTAAAGTAAGCATGGGGCAAGCACAAGTCTAGTGTGGAAGCTAAAGTAACATTACTGGCTTAATGTAACTTTCCCGTCTTGGCCTTTTCTGACCATGAAACGATAAACTCTTGTTTTCAAATGTTTACCAATTTTTATTCAACAGCACACAATGTGTGAGATCTTGAATATGTTTCATACAGACTAAGCTTATACAGAATTCAAAACATCGTCCAAAGGGAGTGCTCTGAGGAATTGTTCGGACTAATTCCAGCCGCTCAATTTCACTATCGTACAATGCGACAAAACTCGCGTTACCATCCATACCATCTGGATGATTGGCGGTCCACCACTGTGCGATTTAGAAGAAGTTTTCTCCCTCGCACAACTTCTTTGTGGAATCAATTACCACCAGCGAATTTTCCGAACCGATACGACTTAGGAACCTTCAAGAAAAGAGCTTACACCTTTCTAAAAGGCCAGCAACGCATCTGCAATTCCCCTGGTGTTGCGGTTGTTCATGGGCGGCGGTAGTCACTTACCATAGGTGAGCCGCATGCTCGTTTTCCCCCTATTCTATAAAAAAAAAACAGATTTTAGTATACAACGCTTCCTACAAGAGTTTAACGCACATCTTAGATAACACAATTTTTTCTGAGGAATACTGCGCACATGTTACAATTCGTTCTATACACTGAAGAAATAGTTTCCGCTGCGCTTGTGCCAGCGAACTGTCTCACTGCACTATCACCAGCATGCTCTGCGCCACACCAGCGCCAGCGAGCTGTTCAGACTTCAACATTGTAAGCATAGGCACCAGTTTGCATACCTCACAGTGGATGTTAACATAGGCACAAAGTTAGCGTTAATTAGTACCTGAAACCTTTTTCATATTGGGTTTTTAATGTAAAAAGCCAAAGACATGGAAACAACTACTACGTCAGATGCACAAGCGTGCACTTAAGTACATCCAACACAATTTACGCAAAATAGGTATCCAAAGTAATTTAAGATTGAAACAGATGTAAAACGTTTAAGGTGTATGAAACAAATAAATAATCTGCTTTGTAAAATTAAAAGAAATGAAGATATAGGTATTGCGGACCATAGAATTCGGGACTTCCAAAGTTCACCACACATTCTTTTAAGAAACGGCAACTGTGTGATATGGCACTCACAAATCATTGCACACATTGAAAAAACAGCAACTATGTGGAGAGACTGATGCCACCACATATTCTAAAGGGAAGGAGGCAACTGCTCAAGATCTACGCATTACAAAAGGCAACTGCATGCCGAGTATTTATAGTGCTTCAAGAACCTGCTGAGGTAATTTGATTAATCTGCTCAAATTTTTATATTATAAGTTAATGATATGATATCTTAATAATTAATTAATGGTTTCTTATATTTACGCGAACACTACTCATTGAATAAAACTACTTTTACGGATTTTATCGAGTTTAATTATTCTTATTTTTGATTCCTGACGTTTCTGGTACTTTCCAACGCCCATGGTCACGGAGGACTGACTTGACGTCCCGATGTCAGAGTTAACCCGGAGTACCTTCAGCTTTTTAATTATTAGTTTTGGTCATGTAATAGGCATGTAAATAGAGACTCACAGACAACTGACCATGGTTTCAATGTCAGTAAGACAAAGGTATTTTATCTCAGTGACAAAATGGTATGAATCTTTAGCGTGTGCTCTTGTGTGTCCGCTAAGTGGTAATAGTATTTTTGCTAAGCCAATCGAAATTGGATTGGGTTTGTCTATTTTTGGTAACCCATAAAACTTCGGTGGTTTGGCACACGCAGGTATTATCGAATTAACATCTAGATTCAATTTCTCAGAGTATTTCTTAATGAGATCGATATTTATTTTAAGTGTATTAGTTGTAGGTTCTTTTAGAGTTATACAGCTTTCCTAGATGTGTTAGTCATCCGAAATCCCAACAAAACCATATGTCACACTGTGTATAGAAAAAGGGCCATTACGAACCGATATTTAAACAGTGAAGCTCACCACTATCCTTTATAGTTAGCTACCGTGGGCAAATCTTTGTTACAGAGAGCACGAGGGATCTGTGACAGCAAACACCTGGCCGCCGAGCTTGAGCACGTTAAGCAGTTTCTGCACAATAACAAGCTTCGGGTCCCGCGCGTACGTCACAGTGATCGAGTGAAGCCGACCACAGTCGACCAATGTCCGAGGTGTTACAGGCTACATCTTGAAGCGAGATTCTATTAGAACATTCCTCAGCCGCCGAAGAAGATTAGTCAGTTCTTATTAAAATTTTATTACATTAGATTTGATAGACCACAAATTCTCGCGAAAGAACATCGAATCTTGCCAAGGATGATACGTTAGGCTATTGAAATTAAAAAAAAACATCCTAATTTAAATAAAGAGGGAGGCTGGTTACTACCACCTGCTTGGGATCCTGTAATTAATAAAATTAAAATGGTGAAAAATGCTGAATGCTGAAGGTACTCTGACATCGGGATGTCAATCACCCCAGTCCCCCGTGACCATGGGTGCAAGAAAGCAAACGTCGCGAATTAAAAATAAGAACAATTAAACGCGATAAAATCCATAAATGTAGTTTTATTTAAGGTATATCTAGTTGATGGTCCTAATTTGCTTACAGAATTCGGTAGGTATTTTGTGTTACTCTGCATATTAAATTTCACCTATTTTTATTTTTTACTTTACATTAAAGGAGATTTACAATTCGATATATTATTATCACAATAAATCTTTGTGAATTGTGAAGTGATTTTGGGGATTCTTTTATATTAAATAGATTATAGTTCAAAGGTGGTCCCATATAAATTTGATGAAATAACTCCAACCCTAAAGGTGGCAAAATAGGGAATGAAATTTTTAATGCTACTTTTTAAAGGACATTGAAATTGTCATATGCCTAAACCACTCAGAAGGGTAAAAAATGAACCTTTAAATAAAAAGTAAAACTCGACTTCAAAGAACTAATAAGTGTATTATTATCTTACATTTTTTCGGTAATTTAATTCTACTAAGTATTATGTCCTAGCACCGACTACAGTATTAGGTATTATTTTATTCTTTTTAAATTTTTGTAGTCAGCTTATACTTTTTGTAGTTATACTTCTGTTGGGGCGTTTGGTAAAAAGGATGAGAGTGAATTTTTACGATGCGCACTACACTGACACCTAAAAACGACACCATGAAGTTGTTACGATGCGCGGGCATACTTTTAAGCAACGCAAAAAAAGAACGTTACCCCCAAACTAGGATTTTCTCCTATATCGTGGAGGCAGTTTACAACCATAGATTGCACGAGGGCAAATATCCAGACGCGGAACAATTATTTGTATGCCATACATATACTTGTTCCGTGCGGGATTCGAAACCGCGACCCCCAGCGCAACAACTCATTGCTAAGCCACTGCGCCACGGAGCCATCATACCTAATAGCGACAACTTCAGGGGGTATAAATTTAGGGTAAGAAGTATAAATTCCTACGAGCGTACATAAGTACACACACACACTTTTTTATTACAAGTATTATTTTTCTTTCATACTAGCTGGTCCGTTGCGTGTTGCTGCTGCGGAAAAAATAATTGTGGGATTATAGTTTTAATTTTGGAAGAGTTATATTGTTTAATTATAAATGATAATACTCGTACATTCATTGAAATTGAATAATTCCACCAACTGTAAGTCAGTTGTCCTATGCCTATAACATTCGCGCAAGTGCAAGCAATAATTTGACAAAGGTTTACTACAATCTGACTAACGGTATGGCAGATCGCTGATCTGATATTTTACATCAGACATAATCTCACATGTTATGCGAGGTTGTTTTACCGTTGTTTTACTTATTCATAGTCCTTAAATTTTCTACTAAACAAATGTTTGTACAAACAAATGTTATTGAGAAAGAAAACAATAGGTACTTTAGTAATTGATTACCTTTATTACATTAAACTACATTACTGCAATAAAGTAATTAATGTCTATGTATATAATCAATAAATCAACATACAATTAATAATAAATCAACACCAAGGATTTATTATTTACACAACTGCTATTTTGAATTAAATCGCCTTCTTCAGATGAATTATTTTTGTCGATGCCATCATCGTCTGTTTTAGATTGATGTGATTTTTGGTACTAAATTGTTTTAAAACGCTTATCGGAATTTCAAATTCGTTGCAGCTTTTCCTGTCAACCTCATACCACAGTGTTTTTTTTTTTTTATAATTCTAAGTTAGCGCTTAACTACAATCCCACCTGATGGTAAGTGGTGATGTGGCCTGAAATGGTGAAGCTCACTGACTTAACAAAAGCATATTCACTCTTGCCTTGAAGACACCCACATTGTAATCGAATAGAAACACAGATGCTGGCAAACTATTCTACTCCTTTGCTGTACGAATCAAGAATGATGTAGGACACCGTTTGGTTCGAATGCGTGGTAAGTCAACAAAGAAAGAGTGGAGACTAGCCAAACGTCTGGTTGCCCGATGGTGGAAGGGAGAGAGAGGAATCAAATTATGCAAGTCCGCCGCGTACTCTCCGAAATATATCCTGTAGAAAACCAAAAGGCAGGCTACTTTGCGCCTGTGTTCGAGGCTGGTTAGATTGGTTTTAACCAAATTTGTGTCACCAATGTGCCTCTTAGCATACCTTTCCAATGAGTCCAAAGCGGTTAGATGGCATTTTGGAGCTCCATCCCATATATGGCAGCCCACATTCGTGTATTCTTAATATGACATTTAAAGGATTACACTTCATTCTATTCCTCTGCTTGTTTTTTATTACAGAGTGATTCCAAAAGTCGCCAATTCCTCAAATTTGGATTCCACCGGGATGTATCGTCTAACGCACGTCATGTCTGATGAATCATTTATGCCTACACAGTAAAAGTGAATTCTCAATATATTTCAATATATATATTTCGAAACGTGTGGAAAGTGGCTTAATGGTAAAAATGGCTTAAAGTGATCATCTTTCCACTAATTGAAACTTAATTCTACTGAAACACTCGAAAAAAACACTAGTCACTAAAAGCAATTATTCTCCACTAAGAGGAGGGTGAAACACCAGTTTTAGTGGAAAATCCACTAAGTCGGCAACATTGTCAGCAACGCTGGAGTTAAAAAGTGTAGCCCTAGCTCCACCCCATTAATTAACACATACTCGTAACCATCAACTAACACTCTTGCCCATCAGTATCGGCAAACTTTCTAAGTACTGTACACCACCTAGCGCAATCTTGGAAAGACCTTTGTTCTAAAAAGGTGCTTGATGTGTTGTTATTTTTTATAGGATAAGAGTGACAAGCGAGCACACAGTCCACCTGTGATGGTAAGTGATCGCTGTGGCCCATAGACATCTACACCTATCCTAGTTTGGCAATAAAATGTAGATGCGTTGTCAGCCGTGAGGACTTTACTTTTCCAGTAAAAAGGGTCTCCGGTTCTCTACACTCACCAAACGAAACACAGGTATATTTTCTTTGACACAGCAGCATTAAGCTGCTATTTTACACTGTTATTTTGTGAGAGCGTGGTTCTTCCCACATCAAATCTCTTTATTTGGAAAGTTATGTTTGTCAGAGAGCTGTTTGCTAAGGTGTTGATTTAAAGAGTTAAGAAATAAACTAACAAAAACATTTGTGATGTGCAAGCTGCATTTGCAAGGGTTGGGATGTACGCGACGATGATTTTGTTTGCTTGTTAATAGCACATCAAAGCAAGGCTAGAATAGACTATTTAATTATATTTTTAATATGCAGTATGATAAAAAATTTGCTTAGTAACTCTCGTCGTAATGATACGTCTAAAATCTTTAGTTCCGTTCTCTTTAACACATAGAACATAGTAATATTTTTCTTTATACGAGAGGAGGCAAATGAGCATACGGCTCACCTGATGGTAAGTGACTACCACCGCCAATGAACAACCACAACACCAGGGGAGTTGCAGGTGCGTTGCCGACCTCTTAGAAAGGAGTTATAAAACAAGAAGTACTGTTTTATACCAAAAAGTAAATTATACACTGTACTTTGTTTGCCTATAACCGTGTGTGCCTCATTTCCTCTTATCTTTGCTAGCTCATACTTTACTAATACTCAATGTAACATTCCATTTCTTTCATCGTCTCATATTTCGTTCATAAATATTACGGTATTACGGTAGACTTATTACGGTATGGTCGAATTGTAACTGCTTTATATTGAAAATATACGGTGTATTGAATGCACTAGGCTCTAAAACCGAGGGAACATTAATTTATATCGCTTGAACAACTGTGACGTGTAAACCTACCAGCACTTGTTGGTTCTTAGAGCTATATGGCCTTCCATTTACCACTTCGGCCACTTACTTATCCGTTGGAGGTATGTCAATTTATCTGGTTCTACTGAGAATATTTTATTTACGATCTTATGTTAAGGTATTCAACTAGCTACATTTTTTATAGTTTTGTCAGTAACGTCGCGTGGTGGTGGCGTAAGGAAATCCACTACCCCGTATCTTCTCGTGGGTGTATGAAGAGGCGATGGAGGAAAATTAAACAGGAGATAGACAAGCAGCATATTCCTAATAGCAAATTAACATTGCGGTTTCCAACACGCATGTCAAGCATGGCAACTATGGTCATATCCTATGAGATAATCTATGGGGGAGTTCTATGTTCAGCAGTGCGTTTTTGATAGTCATTTGATGAATGAATGAATGAACTAAGTCAAAATTATGCGAGTCTTTTTGGTTTTTTATATTATGGGACAGTTCTAATTTTTTTAAACAATAAAAAAGCTTGAAAGTTTGTGTAAATAAAGTTTAAAAAACTCATAACAAATTAAAAGATTTGTACAATATGTGTATGTGTGTACCAATATAGAAATGTATGTAACACTTTAAGTAGGGTTTTGACCAAGTTCTGATTGATAAATTAAAAATTTAGACTGTTTTTTAAAGGCTTTTATTTAACATGAAATGTATGTTTGTTGGGGTCAAATCTTGCGCCTGAACTCAAAAGCAGTTATAATCAACAGATTGAGCTGAAATTTTGCATATACCCCTATTTTAGATGACAATACATGATTAGCTAAGTGTCCTCATTTTAAATTTAATATGGCGGATCGCCCAAGATGGCTGACTAGTTACTTTGTATGCACTCTAATGATATGGGTATGAAATGATTTTTTTTTCTAAATTTAATAATATAAAATAAAATACGAAAATAAAATGACGTCACTCTGAATCCAATATAGTGGACTCCCAAAGATGGCGGACCATGTTTTTTATACACCTCGTTGAGAAGAATACGAATAAAATGACGTGTCGTCCGCGTTCGGTTTTTCGAGGAGATGGTGTACCCACTACTAACACTAACACATACACTAATTTTAAAGAGTTATATATGTATAACTCGGCAAATGTTAGGAATAGGTTGGTGGTGCTCAAACAAATGTTGTAGGGTTGACAAGGGTCAACTATTGGTGATTAAAAAATTTGTTACTCCAATCCGTTTGTAACTAGTTAGCCCGGGATATTTAGAGTCTCCGATTGCGATTTTGGGGTCAAATTGTTCAGGTCAAATTTTGCAACTGAATTTTTAAAGTACACCTAGTGAAGTGCCATCATTCTAAATCCAATATTGCGGATCATCCAAGATGGCTGACTTGTTATTTTTTTCTACACTCCCATGATGAGGGTTTTAGATGAAAAGGTTTGCTGAGAAGAATCCGAGAAATAAAACGATTTCACTCTAAATCCAATATGACGGACCACTCAAAATGGTGGACTAGTTATTTTTAATGTAATTGCATAATATGGGTGTACAATGAAGGAATTTGCTGAGAAGAATACAAAAATAACGTCAATCTAATTTCAATATGGTGTACTCTCAAAGATGGCGGACTATGGTTCTGTATTCACCACTATGATATGGATATCAAATGAAAGGGTTCGCTGAGAACAATACGAATAAAATTACTTCCGCGTTTAGCTCTTCGAAGAGATGGTGCCGGCTACGAGAGAGATTAGGCGCATAACCAATGGCTTTACGTGCGTACGTACGGAGGTGAAAAACGCCGCCAAGTAAATGACTTTCTTGACAGAAAAACCCAACAACCGGTTTTTCAATCGGCCTGAAATTCGATCCCAGGACTTCAAGATCACCAACTGGGTATACTGTCACTAGACCAACGAGGCACTTGGTGAAACTAATACCCAAATGCTCAAACGCAACTCAATTTTAAGACGCCGTTTATTCTCGTATTGTCTCTATCACATTAAGTCAAAGTGAAAGTGACACCACGAGATTTATCGGCGTCTTAAAATTGAGTAGCGTTTGAGTATTTGGGCATAAGTTTTTATCTAACTGCCAACATTGATAATTTATATATAAATGAAATATCACAGATCTTTATTATTTACGTCTTTTACACAGAATTCAGTTTTTCGGAACCTTCAAGGTATGTATTCTATACGATCTTCTCAATTTTTTTTAAATTTAAACTATAAGAATTAAATACCGACACAGTTATCTAAGCGGTTAGATTCAAGTCATTTTTAACAATAATTATTAAGCAATTGTATATTTATGTATAAGTAAATTGGGTGAAGTGGTAACACGCATGCAAGCTTGCACGCGCATGCACGCTCGCGCCCACACATACATCAATCCAAAACAAGGCTGTTAAAGTTTAAACTATAATTGATTAAGCATGCAATGTTAGAAATAAAATATTACATTTTTATTATAGGCACCACTTCCTACGCCCCAATGGACAAAATCATTCGAAGCTGTCAGTCAATAAAGGTGTAATTACCCCACAAGTTGAATATAGGTCTTGGGATATAAAACTTAAGCAACAGGAAGACTGTCTAATCGCTATATATACGTACCTGACACGGATGAAAGGTTTTTTTGTTGAGATTTACCTATGGTTATACTCGTTCATGCAAGAGCATATCAATTGGGATATGGTGATTTAATGGCGGCAAAAGAATTCATTAAAGATAAGAATATGATAATAGTTAATTTCAATTACCGTCTAAGTACAGAACATATACTTGGCAAAGCTGGCATGGAGGATCAAGTTGAGTAGTTTCGCTGAGTGAAAAAAAAAATATTGCCAGTTTTGGTAGCAACCCTGATGATGTTACGATCAATGAATTTAGTGCTGGTTCATTGTCAGTTGATCATCATCTTGTTTTTCGCCGATGACCAATGGTTTCTTCAATAAGGTTATATCCGAAAGTAGAGCAAGTTTGATTTAGTATTCAAACTGACCCAGTAGAAAATGCTTGGAAATATGCGATAATACTAGGAACAAAGGCGTTTATGATTTAGAATTTTTTTTATAAATTAGCATCATACAATACGTTAAATTTTATTAATCTTTTAAATAAGCCCGATTGTACGTTTCTTTTTTAACCTAGTGTTGAAAGATAACAAGGTGAGGAAAGATTTCTTGACGATCCTACAACGTTTTGAAAAGTAGCCGTAATCATAAACTACCAATATTATTTGGATTTGCTGAAATGGAAGGATTAATTAGAACACCTGTTTTTTAAACATAATATAGTAAAATGAATGAAAAGTTCTCCGATTTCTTAGCCGGTGACCTTAATATTACAAGTTCAGAAGAAAAAGAAATAATCGCGTAGAAAGTTAAGGAGTTTTATTTTGGTAAAAAAACCATTTGGCAAGAAAACTTCACACTAAAGTCTGTACAGCTACAAGTGAAATCTGGAAATAAAGAAATATATTATTTATATTAATATTCGTTTGTGGATGATAAAGTTCCGTTAGTGACCTATACATGGATGTACGCTGTACTAATCACTGCACCAAATCAATGGCCGTTGAATACGGATTTTCCTTCAAATCTCAATCTGATACAAACATTTTATAAAGATAGAGCCGTTGCTGAGAAAATTATGATTCAACTTTATCACAACAGGGTACAATAATTTTCAAACATCAGCATAATCATCATCATTATAGCCCATCAGAAGTAAAATGTTAAAATTATATATATAAAAGCATTTGTACTCCAAGGTTTACTGTAATTTAAATGATTATTTTGACAACAAAGAGGCTTGCAATAATAAAAATCCATTTTAATACAAATTTATTGTGACACTGCTATGTGCATACATACATATTTATACATTCATATTTACTACTAGCGACCCGTCCTAACTTTGCCTAGGTAAGATCATTAATGTGGCGTTATAATTCGGATTTAGGATAATTAAATATCATTTGTTTTATAAATTTTTTTTAAAAGTAATTTCTATAATAGTAATAATAATAATAATACAGCCAAGTTTTCATGATAAAATATAGATTACTCTTGGCTGTTTAGATTTCCCTTTATCTGTTTGTGAAGTTTCATTACAATCGGTTCATCGGTTCATCCATTCCGAAGATTAGCCCGGTCAGATACTCAGACAGGCCGATAGACAGACAGGCAAACATTTTTAAATTTTTTATTCATGTATTAATGCCATGCAAATAACCCCCTGAGCTATGTCATTATAAAAGCCATTAGTTTTAATATAGCAGGCAGACATGTTATTTTATTTATATGTGTGAATAGATGTGTAGTCTTGAACATGTTGTGAAATAATCACATATAGAAAAACACAATAACGCTGTGTTGATGTAAGTAAATATTGTAGATGTAGACTCGAGTACGTGAGTATCGACTGACGGGTAGTGCACTGTCTTTGAAATGGTCGGATAGACAAAAAATGAATTAATAGAAAACTCTTTATTTGATAAGTTATTGTAACATTCCCATCCCCCTCTATAACTACTTATTTTTGTCTTTCTTTAGAATCTTTATCTATAAGATTTATAAATATATCAAATTTACGTGACCAGTAATCTTTCTAAAGCTTTAAATATAGGCCGTTTCATAAATATATGGTGTGATCGTCTTAGTTAGGACCCTTTTTTACGTTGTGTTTAAATAGTAACTTAGTTCTTTTAGGTGTCTATTGGAAGAATAAATATTCACTAGAGCAATCTAAAGCTGTTGGTAACGTCTCATAAGCTAAAGAACTCCGTTCACGAAGACAGAGCTCAAAAAATATTAAGAACAATAAATCGTCGCATTTTCACTTGTAACAGGTTCACAACAGTCAATTCCTTATTAATTAATCCCTTACCGCTTGGGAAAGGTTCACAATATTTATATCAAATACCAGATACAAGGGCTTCGCTCTCCCACATTTGAAAAAAAATATGGAGAAGGTACACGGCTCCACACCATTTAACGCGCTCCCCTCGAAGAGAACGTTAAGTTGGGAACTGGGCCGTAGTCTACATCAAAATAACTGTCGAACAGTAAAAAAGAGCTTGGCCCTTTGGTAGTGTGTAAGTATAAACGTCGACCGAAGTCGCACATGTAAACGCCGTACAGAATACGATCAAATCCAGCCACAGTGAATGTACGTCACACGGGTTAGGCAACAATAGGTACACTGGCCATAAAAAGCCCTCCGTGAGCGCTACTACCTGGCAGACCGCCGATCCTGCAGACGTGATGTAAGTGTAAGGCATCACCACCGATTGCATGATCATCACGGCCAATTGGCCGCAGAGCGTGTCGTGAGTCTACCGCTCACCTGAAGGGAATGGGGTCCCACGTTGCGCGACTTCCGGCCGCAGCCTTGAGAGCCTCCTTAGATTTTCCCTCCAGAAACCACCCGTATAAGGTTACATATGCTCCACTAACCAATACAATGGCAGATATAGCCAATAGGCAGTTATAAGATAATAGTTATAAAATTCGCCATTAGAAAGGGTTTGTGTCACTGACTTTGAGTATATGCATTTTTCGATCATGTTTGGCTCACCCACCAACAAGTTGCGTTCAATCATTCAAAGGTGGGAACTTTACTGAGATATATTATTATGTTGTTATATAAAACATCATGGAGGTCAGGCAGTCTGCAGCCCCGTAATGAAGGGACGTGACTTGGGCAAAGCTACTTAGGTTGTGAGTCAAACCAAGACGCAGAGAGCGCCATTGAGAATAGCGACCCGCCAAACAACGATTATCATCATTACAGCCCTTCACAAGTCCACTGCTGAAAATAGGCCTCCCCAAAGGAATGCCACAAAGCATGGTCCTGAGCCACCTGCATCCATCGACTTTCAGCATATCTTACCAGGTCGTCACTCCATCTAGTTGGGGGACGCCCTACACTTCGCCTGCCGGTACGAGGCTCCCACTCGAGAACCTTTTTTCCCCATCGGTTGTCGGTTCTTTTTTTTATAGAATAGGGGGCAAACGAGCATGCGGCTCACCTGATGGTAAGTGACTACCGCCGCCCATGAACAACCGCAACACCAGGGGAATTGCAGATGCGTTGCCGGCCTTTTAGAAAGGTGTAAGCTCTTTTCTTGAAGGTTCCTAAGTCGTATCGGTTCGGAAAATTCGCTGGTGGTAATTGATTCCACAAAGAAGTTGTGCGAGGGAGAAAATTTCTTCTAAATCGCACAGTGGTGGACCGCCAATCATCCAGATGGTATGGATGGTAACGCGAGTTTTGTCGCGATGTGCGATGGTGAAATTGAGCGGCTGGAATTAGTCCGAACAATTCCTCAGAGTACTCCCCGTGATAGATGCGATAAAATACGCAAAGAGATGCAACATCTCTACGCAGTGCCAGTGTATCGAGCCGATCGGAAAGAACTCGTTCGTCGACGATTCGAATCGCTCTGCGCTGGATGCGGTCAAGTGGAAGGAGCTGGCACTGGGGTGCCCCGGCCCAGAGATGAGAACAGTATTCCATGTGGGGCCGAACTTGCGCTTTGTAAGCTATATGGCCGGATCATTGCCACTTCAGCTTACTAATTCATTGGGCTATGTCGGTCACTCTGGTTCTACTGCGGATATCCTCATTTCTAAGTTTATCACGCAGATAAACTCCGAGCATAGCCCTCTCCATAGCTCGTTGAGCGACATTGAGCTTCCTCATCCGGCCAGCAGTGAAGGACCACATCTCAGTTCCATATGTCATTACTGGCAACATGCACTGGTTGTACAGTCTCATTTTCAAGTTTTGAGGTATACCCGACGAGAAGATGTGTCGTAATTTTCCGAACGCTGCCCAACCGAGTTGAATCCGTCGATTGACCTCTCGGTCGAAGTGGGACTTACCTAGTCAGACTATTTGTCTCAGGTAAACATACTCGTCAACAACTTCGAGCTTAGTGCTCCCAACAATTATACCTAGGCATAGGTGTGACGTGGACATTAAACGTGACCATTGGTTTTGTCCATGCTCATCTTAAGACCTATCCGTTGGGAAATACTATTGAGGTCATTGAGCATAGTGCTTAGGTCCTCTAGCGATTCAGTCATAAAGACTATATCGTCGGCAAATCGAAGGTGAGTGACGTACTCGCTATTGATATTGATACCGTATCCTTTCCAGTCCAGAAGCTTGAAAACGTCTTAAATGCAGCGGTGAAGAGTTTCGGGGATATGACCTCACCCTGTCTTACACCTCTCTGCAATTATATAGGTTTCGTATTCTGGTTCTGTACTCGGATAGCCATCGTAGCCCTACTGTACAAAACTTCAACACTTCGATATACCGACAGTCAATTTGGCACCGTTGAAGGGTCCTCAGCACCGCCCAATTTTCGACGGAATCAAAGGCTTTCTCATAGTCCACGTACGCCAGACATAGTGGCAAATTGTACTCCTCGGACTTCTGTACAATTTGCCGAAGGGTATGTATGCGGCCCATGGTGCTAAAGCCTTTTCGGAAACCGGCTTGTTCGAGAGGCTAGAAGTCGTCAAGTTCGTCGAATCGTCTCGCGCGCAGACTTGATGATTTCGAAACAACGTTCGAAATCGATCGTTGTTTCGAATCGATTTCGAAACAACGATTGTAGAGATGTAATGCTGCAAAACGCTACAAGTATCAATACGATTATCGTCGGCTTACACCATCCCAAGGTCCCCCAAACAGTCCCAACAGACATCGCCACCCGCATACCTCAATCGACCAGAACTACAAGATGCGTCGAATCATGCGCAGCACACCCGCACCCGGATTGCAATGAGCATACAAAAAGACTCAGATATATAATTTTTTAAGTTTTTTTTTTAATAGGATAACGGTGACAAACGAGCACACAGTCCACCTGATGGTAAGTGGTTGCTGCGGCCCATAGACATCTACATCTATCCTCTGTTACAAATCAAAATGTAGATGCGCTGCCACCAGTGAGGACCAAGATGGAATGCCTCATTTCCAGTAAAAAGGGCCTCCGGCCACCTGCACTCACCAAGCGAAACGCAGAGATAAACCTCTACTTCATGCTGGTTTTCTGTGAGGTCGTGGTACTACCCCGGTTCGAGCCGGCCCATCCGTGCGACAGCAAAAGCTGCCGCGTGGCTCTACCACTGTAAAAAAGTTACAGAAGGATAATGGATTATACGTGGTAGAGCCATGCTGAAGCTATATTAGTAGTATAGTTGTAGCACGAATGGATGGGCTCGACCGGGGAAGGACCACGCTCTCACAGAATACCAGCGTTGAATGGCAGCTTAACTCTGCTGTGATTCGTATGGTGAGTATAGAGAACCGGAGACCCATTTTACTGGAAAGAGGCATTCCATCTTAGTCCTCACGGGTGACACTGCATCTGCATTTTGATTCGCAAACGAGGATAAATGTAGATGTCTATGGGCCACAGCAACCACTTACCATCGGGTGGACTGTGTGATCGTTTGTCACTCTATCATATAACAATAAGATTCGCTTACATTTAAATCAAATTGTATATTATTGTGTCCGGTTGTGTTATGATTAGTCTTCTCATCTTTGACCTTATCGCATAAGTGTTACATAGGGGACAGTGGAAGGCCTCTTTCACTATTGCTAGCTGCGTGAAATAATTACCTTCAATCGCGAGGCGCCCCGGGATAGAACGCAGTTGGGGCTAACCCGTTCTAGACGATTAAATTTTAAAGTTTTTTTAACGCTGTTTACGTAAATATGTTTTTTGGAAATACTTGTTGAAATACTCGTCGAAATAGATTTTATTTAGTGCTTAGTATATTTAATCTATACATATAATAAATCTGTAGAAAAGTCGTGTCTGTAATTAAGGAAGTGTTCGCCGCGCTGCCCCAATGCGTGTAGGCGGACTTCAATAAGAAGTCCGATAAGAAATATGATAAAATATGTTAAAATAAAGAAGAAGTATAATATATGAAGTATGATAAATATATTCTTTTCTCAGACATGCAGGTTTCCTCACGATGTTTTCCTTCATCGCCGAGCACGTGGTAAATGAGTACTTAAACTTGCAATTACAATTTCATTGGTGCCGGTGGGAGTCGATTTCGGGTTGCTTGTGTACTTTGAAATTCACAGCGAATGCTAAGCCCTTGAGCTACCATGACTCAATTGACTGTTATTAATCTCAAGTTATAATAAAATGAATTATTTTCGCCTAACACATATTTTTTAAGAAATTAAATATTTTATATTTTATATATTAAATACTTAATTTATTACCCTATTAAAGTAGGATAATATATAATACCTATAGTAGAGTTGCCAACCTTAGGTGTAATAAACATTCGTAGCTGCGGCAGTATATTAACAGAGTACCTACCTTTTAGTCTTTTAGAATAGCGTCGCGCTATGTGGAAGTGTATTGTCTTATTATGTTTGATATCGGTGCTAGGGGGAGCGCAAACACGAGAGGCGAAGCTAGTAAATATAGCCCAGGGGCCCGTGCGCGGATATAAGGCACAAAATGATAATTTGTATGCATTTTATGGCATACCGTACGCAACTGTGCCTACGGGTGATCAGAAATTCCAGGTACTATTTTTTATATTAATGTTCTATGTTAATTAAGAAACATTTACTTACCTATACATATTCATTCCTTCCGTACGTAAATCGCAGATTTATGTATGATACGCATCATTGATAAAATACGTAATATTCGGTCTACTGGAAATATTTTAGTTTTTTTTAATGTGTTGTAATAAATATTATTAAATATCATAATATGTAAATAAAGATAACAAATAGATTTTATTTTCTTAGTGCTTCTATTCTTATTAAAAAAAATTCCCACACTGAGAATTTCTCTTGTGTTCCTCCCTCTTCCACGTCGTAAAAGCGTTTTACAAAAAAAAATACCTTGAAAAATTATTTGTAGACTATAATACTTCTGTGCAGGAATCGAACGCCACCGCGTTTCCAAGCTCTATATTTTTAATATTATTCCTTTATTTCTTTAATCTGTTCTGTTTCGTGAATATATTTTATGTACATACATTGCACACTCACAAACAAACAATATACAACCGTACCGGAATAATTAATGTATGCTCTGCAGCGCCGCAACTAAATGCTTAGCCACTGTGATACCGATGTATCATACCAATCTATGTATTTAATATTATGGGAAAACCTATATAGATGTTGATGACCAGAAATGTATTGTTTTAGCTTATAATATGTAAGGCCATATTCATCATAAATCACTTTGCGTATCTATAATTTTTTCTGAATTGATGTGACAAATTAGCAATTGTGAAATTCAGTTAGTTTGCCATTCCTTCGGTTAATTATTTATTTATTTTAATTAGTGCTGGACCAATTTTAATAAAAAATTATAGTTAATACATTATCTAATCTATGTAACCATGTAATCTTTTAAAATAATATTCAATTCTTATTATAGGCACCACTTCCTCCGTCACATATACTTGGTAGTAAGTAAGTATATATATAAATTTTAATTTTTTTTTATTATAGGCACCACTTCCTCCGCCGCAATGGATAGAACCATTCGAAACCGTCAATAAATATGTAATTTGCCCACAATCCGTACCACCTAATTTGCCTTTGGAAATAAAACTTAAGCAACAAGAAGACTGCCTAATCGCCAATATATACGTACCTGACACGGATAAGAAGGATTTACCTGTGGTTATACATGTTCATGGAGGAGCATATCTAGTAGGATATGGCGATTTAATGACTGCAAAACAACTAGTCAAAGATAAGAATATAATAATAGTTAATTTCAATTACCGTCTCGGTGCACATGGTTTTCTATGCCTAGGCACAGAAGATGTACCCGGTAATGCTGGCATGAAGGACCAAGTCGCATTGTTTCGTTGGGTGAAAAAAAATATTGCCAGTTTTGGCGGAAATCCTGATGATATTACAATCAATGGGTTTAGTGCAGGCTCATCATCGGTTGATCTTCATCTTGTTTCACCGATGACCAAAGGTCTTTTTAATAAGGTTATACCCGAAAGTGGAGCAAGTCTCTCTGTTTTTAGTGTACAAACTGACCCAGTAGAAATTTCTTGGAAATATGCGAAAATGCTTAACTATACAAATAAGAACAACGATGATTATGATTTAGAAATTTTTTATAAATCAGCATCATACGATACGTTAAATTTTATTAATCTTTTCGATGAGCCCGATTCTAAGTTTCTTTTTGTACCTTGTGTTGAAAGAGAACAAGGTGAAGAAAGATTTCTTGACGATGCTCCGTTGAACGTTTTGAAAAGTGGCCGCAATCATAAACTACCAATGTTATTTGGATTTGCTGAAATGGAAGGATTATTTAGAATGCCGTTTTTTGAAACCTGGTATAGTAAAATGAATGAAAATTTTGCCGATTTCTTGCCCGGCGACCTTAAATTTTCTAACTCAGAAGAAAAAAAAGAAGTTGCGCAGAGAATTAAAGAGTTCTACTTTGGTGAAAAATCAGTTGGCAAAGAAACTATATTTAGATATATAGATTATTTTACGGATGTCATATTTGCAAATGGCACACTTAAGTCTGTTCAGTTGCAAGTAGAATCTGGTAATAGCGATATATATTTATATGAATATTCCTTTGTGGATGATAACGTTCCGTTAGTGCCCTACACAAATGTGCGTGTTGCTAATCATTGCGCACAAACAATGGCTATAGGAGACGAATTTTTCCCAAATGTTCCAGCTGATACACAAGATTTTACAAATATGAAGCAGTTGATGAGAAAATTATGGTTCAACTTTATCACAACAGGGTAATGTGGTTTAAAATATCATCATTATCATCATAATTATAGCCCATAACTAGTCCACTACTGAACATAGGTCTCCTCCATATATTGTAACAATGTATGGTCCTGTATCAAGAACCACTTTCATCCATTGTGTCATATCATCACTCTATCTAGTGTAATGTTTTGCAACATTACCCGTGTCAGTACCAGATTGCTAATAGAACACCAAATTAATCGCTATATATTATAATAATCGTTTTTGCATTTGTTAGTCACTTCGTTACTTTTTACGACTTGACAGATTGAGGTCATTTTAACACCGAAGTAATTGAGCGTTCGAGCATTAAAAAAAATATCTCAGAGATGAAACCAATCCAGATACACTTGAAAAGTAAAACGTTACCTAAATTTATTTAAATCCTCAGAGTCGTATTGAAAAACTATACATATAATATACTAATAGACTTGCCTATAAAATATTTTTTGTTGAGGTGATGGCTCACAGCTATGCTAGGATCTGATAGATGGCGCTGAAGTCAAGTTATTAACAAATTCTTTATTTCTGGACTAAACTTATGAGTCATATACACAAAATATGTTGGTTTGATGCAAAAACAGAAAGTTAGAAAATCTTAGCCCGCTAGGTGTAGTTATTAATAATTAGGTAGGTAAAAGTCCCGGAATGAATTCGTGTCACCTCACCATCTACCAGAAAGGGCAGAACAACATTTGCCAGGCCATCTAGTCTAGTATTCAATATATTTAAAAATATAATATATTATATTAATTCGTTTAGCAATCGTCTGGCTTAGCAGTCGGCATATTTAACTGCTAAGTTGTAGATAATAATGGTTTTTAATTATATTCGAAATCATTGTTTGTTTTCGAGTCTAAGTATATTATGATAATTTGTTTTTAGGATAAGGGCGACATATGAGCATACAGTCGACCTGATGGTATGTGGTTGCTGTGGCCCATAGGCCCATAGGCCCATTTACATCTATTCTCGATTACGAATCAAAATGCAGATGCGTTATCATCCCTGAGGACTATGATGAAATGCCTCGTTTCCAATAAAAAGGTTCTTCGGTTCTCTACACTCACCATACGAAACACAGCAGCGTTTAGCTGCTATATTACCCTGGTATTCTGCTCGACCGGGGAGTCCCTCCCCGTTTTGTGTTACAACTATACCAGTAATATAGCTGCAGCATTGCTATACCACGTAATATTATTGTGATATGTAATATTAATTATACTAGCTGTTCCCCGCGACATCGCCCGCGTGGAATTTTTTCGCGCGGAACCATAAAATAAAAGTAGCCTAAGTTACTCCTTACATACAATATATACACGCCATCTATTGAATTGAACATGGCATTTCTCGTCTAATGGGTTTTATACCCACGGGACAAGATAGGGTTATAGATTTTTAAAGCAACTACCTCGAGTGAAAGTCTGTCCTGTAAATAAATTCCAACAACTTGCTTCAAAGTAATTTTCGCTACTTCTTCATACTTTTTTTGATACCTTGTTAGTTTCATCATCATCATCATTACAGCCCTTCACAAGTCCACTGCTGACCATAGGCCTCCCCCAAAGAATGCCACAAAGCACGGTCCTGAGCCACCTGCATCTATCGACTTCCTGCATGTCTTACCAGGTCTATGGCAAATATGGCAAATATTGTTAGATTAGTTAAAATAATTTCTGAGCAAAAAAAAAACGTCTATATTCTGATAATTGCAGAAAACCGGTTCCAGAGGGGTCAGACCTTCCAATGTGGCCGCCTACCGATGCAAACGGTGGACCTCATATGTCTCTCGATAACACAATGAAACTGCGAGGACCTCTGATACAGCAACGCATTCTTTTTTGGGATGCTATTAATGAGAAATATTATGCAATGCCCACCGCACCCCCTCCCCCAATACCAGGAAATAAAACTGAACTATAATTCTAGTGATTCATTACCAGATATTATGAGTTACCTTAAATATTCTGTTAAATATTTAAGGTAAATAACTACTTTCTATAAGGCCGGCAACGCATCTGCAATTCCCCTGGTGTTGCCGTTGTTCATGGGCGGCGGTAGTCACTTACCATCAGGTAAGCCGCATACTCGTTTGCCCCTTCTATAAAAAAGATAATTTATAGTTAAAGAATGAATGTCAACTCAGTGCTTTTTTTTAGTAGAATATGGGTGACATACGAGCACACAGTCCAATCGGTGGTAAGTGGATTCTGTGGCCTATAGACATCTACATTTATTCTCAACTAGCTGTGCCCGCGACTTCGTTCGCATGTAATCTTTTTCTCCAATTCTTTTATATTTTCAAACCGAGTATATATAATATGTTCATTATAATCAAGTAGATTATTTTATGCCTACCTGAACGTTACCTTCGTGAAAAGGGCTAAAATAGATCATTTTTATTTACTTTTAATTTTAGATGACTTGATGGCAAGGATGATCCATTTTATGATAATATCCACATTTTAAGAAAACGTAATGCCAGCTTTCTACTACCTAATCCATTTCTGGTTTATGAATAATAAAATCTTAATAAATACAAAACAAGGAGTCAAAAAGGGGATATTAATATGCAATTTAATTTCATGGTTTTATTTATTTAATCACGGTTGTGTTAGAACTTGAAAAGTAAAAAAAATGTGAAAAAAATACATTCAGTTAACAAAGGACCTCTTCATAAACAACGTTCGCCGTTTTGTTTTGTGGTGCTAAAATAAACAAATTAGTGGGATCGCTGATACGCGACATTGCGACATAGAGCTGCCCATGTGAAAAGCAGCTGTTCGTAAGGTCAACGCCTACTCTGAGTAGCGTTTGACCCTGTGCCTTATTTATCGTCATTGCAAAGCAAACACTGACCGGCAGTTGGATCCGTTTAAAACGAAACGGAAAGTTATTCGGAATAATCGGTATTCGTGGAATAAAAACTTTCTTACCCGCACCGCAACCGGTAAGTATCTCTGCCTCAACCACATGTCTCTGAAGAGCAACTACTTTGAGCCGAGTCCCATTGCATAATTTTGGTGGACTTAAATTTCTTAAAAGAATTATGGGGACATATTCATGTGGGGATAATTTCATGTGCAGGGAGCCCAGACGCCGTTAATGCATTCAAAAACTCTACAGGATAAGCTGTTACTTCTTTACGGTCAACTACTCTATTTATTGACGTATAGATAACGTTTTCCCCTTCAATACATTCTGAAATGGTCATGTTGATACTTACAGCTTGATCATTACGAGGCGTAAGTATAGCGCGCTCACAAAGTCAAGAGTTTCATTGGTTTACTATACCAGCCAGATCTTCATAAACAGATATAATAAGTTCCTCAATGTTAAGGACTGTTTTGCACAAATTATTAATTAAATATATTCTACCATCAACCTCAGGAAACCTATCTTCACCAATGCTCAATAAAACTGTGAGAAATCGTGAGCATTTGTGTTCTCGCTTCTTTGCGCCTGCATGTTTGTGGTGAGATTTAACCTTGTAATATGGGGCCAAAGAATTGAATTCTTTAAACATCCTCTAATTTCATCGGCTCTTGTCCCGCGTGTAACTATTGGCAATGACTGCCGAAAATCTCCACAGAAGAGCATAGTGACTCCGCCCATAAGTTGATTGTTGTGTCGTATATCTTGCAGCGTTCTATTGACGGCTTCTACTGCTTTGCGATGCGCCATTGTACATTCATCCCACACAATTCAGGTGCACTCACGAAGTACTCGAGCTATGTCACTATTACGTGAAATATCGCAAATGGGGGTTTCAGTGACGTCTAATTGTGTGGGTATTTTGAACATGGAATGTGCAGTTTTGCCTCCTGGAGGTAAGGTAGCTGCAATTCCGGACGATGCCACGGCCAATGCAATTTTTTCCTGGCTACGTATTTGCGCAAGGATAAGTTTTGTAAGAAATGTTTTACCAGTACCGCCAGGGGCATCCAAAAAAAAAAACATTTCACCAGAGGAGTTCAAAGCGCTGTTACATATACGATCGAAAATAATTCTTTGTTCGGGGGTCATGATAGGTACACCTACTTGCAGGATTTGGGCTAGTTCTCCTAAGTCGTAATTGGATTCCGTTGCATACTCTCGATTAGTTTGTTCGACATTTAAGATTGGTTTAGGTAATCCATAGCGTATTAAGGGATTACCACCAATTGAAAAAACTGTGCTTTGTATATCACATAAACAACGATTCAATACGTCATTGAGCATTTCTTGATTTAGTTCACCATGTTCAAAATTAATGTAATCTTCAGCTAAACTTTTTTAGTATTTAACCCAAAGTTGATTAGCATCTGAAAGGCCACAAAATACTAACAACACCGCAAATAAATTCCGTAAACGACGCGGGCTATCACCAACAGATGCTTCAGCGAGGGTGTTGTCCCAGTGCTGGTCGTCCTCCAATAACCCTCGAGCCCGGCAAGCAGCTTGAAAAGAGGGATATTGAGTGTTGTTGAACATTTTCAAAGCCAAAAATGATGTGGGTCCTCGTACCGTATGCAAAAGTAAACGTACGTAAAAACATTCGGAGTTATTGGGATGTACAGTGTACACTCTGCCTAGCACATGTTCTTTAAAAAGGTTGGGAAAACCTTCAACAGTAATACCACGTCGGTGACGATTAAAAATCCTGTGTTGCTTATCGTATGTGTAATACGCTGGAACTTCGTCATAAAGCAAAGTTCTTGCGAAATCGTCAGATTCGCATAATCGAAAGAACGCCAGTAAAGTTGTTTGTCTAGGATTCTCTAGTTGCTCCACAATATTATCTGGGTGAAAATATACGTGTTGTCCGCCTTCCACGTGAATGTCTAAATGCATTACCGGGGGATTACGCTCACTTATTGGGAAACTGAATTTTCGCCATGCTGCCTCCGAAGAACTTATATATCGCCCTGATTTAAATCTTGTAATTTCGTCAAATCTGTCATTGCTCATTGCAAGTGTTGCTTGATCCGTCCCTTTATTTACATACTTAAAAATGTATTTAATGGATTCAACATTGTTACACATTTCTATGTTTATATGGGTTTGGAAGGTTCTCAATAGCACAGGTGAGTACGGCACTACCCACCTGTTATCTACTTCTACATCTTGTCCAAACATTCTCAATTTTGTTGTGAATCCTCCATACTGTGGAGCACGCCGCCGATATTTGGGATAACCATCTTCACCAGTGATTGTTTCCCTTAAAAGGGGTCTTGGATATTTTTTCGTACATTGTCCATCCTTCATGCACGGATAATTATTATTTAATGCACCGCAAGGCCCGTGTATCATCTGTGTTTTAACAATTTGGTGTAAAATAGGATCATTTGTGGGATTTGGTAATTCTGCACCTATTATATTATCAACGTCATTAGGATGAATTTTTTCCAATAACCATAGAAGAATGTGTGCATGGGGCAGCCCTCTCTTTTGCCATTCCACGTTGTATGTATAGCATAACGTAGCGCCAAAAACATTTTGCTTTGTTAATAAGTTGATTAACAACTTTAACTTTAAATAAAAAACTCGACTAATTAAATCGTGTCGATCGTACGATGCTTGACCTTCTAGCAGCTCTTGAGAAATCTCGATCCATTTAGGGTTAGTAGTTATTGTTACGAAAAGATCTGGCCTACCATACTTGCGAACATAACAGAATGAGTCTTGAACGCGTTCATTCATATTTCGCGGACTCCCGATAAAGCTGGAAGACAATATAACTAAACGTCCTAAATTTTCTATATGTGTATCTCCCTGTACTGCATCATGAAGATCCACATAATTTTCGGCACGCTACTGTCTCTGATGAGTACGAATGAATACTAAACGCTCTGTATCAACTTTTGCGTACATATCAACAATAAACTGGTTAAATAAGCCACGAAATCGTTGTAAATATACAAAACGATGTTGTCTTAATTGCATGAGATAACAATAAAATTGCAGAGCCGAAACTTTTCTGTCTAACCGAGGTGCTCCTGTAGCGGGGTCAACTTGATAAACCGTATAGTTGTAACCATCTTCATGGCGACAATAAATAAGTGGGTATTGTAAGGAGTCGTAAGAACGATGAGTCTCACTAATTCGTTGCAGGCGGCCATCACGCGTACGTACTAATTATACGTACGTATTAGTCGCGCTTGTCGCATTGCTGATCCACCAGGACAACTGCCACTTCATTGGTGGATGGAGAATTATAATGGCCGGAATGTTGCACTAAAGGTCGCTTATCCGCGCTAATAACAAACTTATAATTATTGTATTCATCTTAAGGGATCGACTCTAGTACGGCTTTGAAATTGGATACATAAGGGTTGACCTGATGCAGCATACCCTGAAGCTCGGAGATAACATTAGCGTTTAAATTTGGGAAATTCTGCCTCCTTATATTGGCTTGTTCATGGTAATCAGAAATGAAATATATTTGTAAAAACTTTGGTTCTGTCTCAGGCAAAAGCGAACCAATTAAGTGATAGACTTGTCCCTGCACTTTAAAAGTAGGCATAAATGTTCCATGTAGTACTTGCTTGGCCCCGAAAGAAGTCATCTGAAATGCCCCGTTGTATGAACGAATATTATCTAAAAACTGCTTGGAATGTGGATGGTCCCCATTAAGTAGCGATTTAAGAGGTTCTGGGGGCTCTTGAAATATTTCCAATTGTACCTTGCCAGCTGAACAGCAAAACCCGTTTGATTCTTTAGACAACTTAAGTGATTGACAATGACTACAAGTGCGAATCATTTTTCCGATCACTGCAAATTCACTATAGTTAATATTAAAAGTGTAGGTAAAGCCACTATTTTCTTTATCACCCCAGGGGAGATCAGTGTAGTTCACTCTGTCCATAGACAGCGGAGTAAATTGGGTGAACGATTTATAAAAGTACGAATACGATCAGCTTGTAACCGATTTGCACGTTCATTCTCTGTCTCGTTACTCCTAATTGCTTGCACTCTTTCCCTTTGTAAAGACAAAAGTTCATTACGGTCTTGAAGCGAATTTTCATAATATCCCCTTGCATATTCTAACCGTAAGTCATGCTCCTGCTAGGTTTCATGTGTCCTTCTTATCAAACGGCTCTCCCTATCTGCTGCTAACCTCGCTTCATATTGAATAAATGATACCGAAGCACGTGATCTCGCATGACGTTCCCGGTCTGCAGTCAAACGTTCCGAATATTGAGTAAACATTTTTTACTGGTAAAGAGGCATTCCATTTTAGTCCCCACAGCTGACAACGCATCTGCATTTTAATTCGCAAGCGAAGATGGGTGGAAGATGGTCTATGGGCCACAGCAACTACTTAGCATCAGGTGGACTGTCACAAAAATCTTAATTTGTCTGATGATATGAAAACACAAAATACAATAATCTTAAATGATAAACTGATTTATAAGCCTCATTACGGGTATAAAAACTAAAGTAGTAGCTTACATACGTCTTACTGTGCACAGGGCTCTTCATTATCTATAGTGTTTTGTGGGCAGAAAAGAGTATGCCGCAATGCTTCAATGCGCATTAACGGTTTTTACATTTCCACGACTTTTGTAACTACTCATACATTTAGGTTTTCCCACGAAGTTATTCCTCACCACTTCACCGGATATGTGGTAAGTCAGCACTAAAAATTTCCCATAACAGATTCATTTCTCCTGAAAGGACTCGTACACGTTTTGCTCCCATGCCACGATGAAATCTCACGGTGAGCTACTCGGCTTTCGTATTTATTTCGTACGATTGTTGACTATATCTACCTATCAAAGCCAAGGCAAGGTCTGAGCACATCGGCAGAATTGGCGAGAAGCCAGTTTGCCTTCCTTCGGGAACCCGTGCATTCTGGTCTCTCGCCAAGGCTGTCCAAGGGAACTTCTGTCAGCCATCTCTTCCATCTCTGCACAGGGAGGACGACTCACTGGCCCATGCCGCAAAGGAGAAAGCCGATCTGTTGAGCTCTCTTTTTGCGTCCAACTCGACTCTAGATGACGGGGGGAATACACCGCCGACCATCTCGCGATGTGAGTGCTCCATGCCGGATGTGCGATTTACACAGCGCTCGGTTCGCAAAGCACTCTTTTCCCTGGACGTCAGCAAGTCGAGTGGGCTCGATGGAGTCCCTCCCATTGTGCTGAAGACGTGTGCTCCGGAGTTGGCACCGGTTTTAACGCGTCTTTCCCGGTACTCCTATTCCCAAGGCGTAGTCCCGAATTCATGGAAGACAGCTTTAGTCCACCCGATCCCTAAAAAAGGCGACCGCTCAGACCCGTCCAACTACAGGCCTATTGCCATCACCTCCTTGTTCTCCAAAATAATGGAATCCATTATAAACTGCCAGCTCATGAGGTACCTTGAGAATCACCAGCTGATTAGTGACCGCCAGTACGGTTTTCGTCGAGGTCGATCAGCTGGTGATCTTCTAGTCTATTTGACTCATAGATGGGCGGAGGCAGTAGAGTCCAAGGGGGAGGCACTGGCCGTTAGTTTAGAGATAGCGAAGGCCTTCGATCGGGTCTGGCACAAAGCGCTTCTTTCGAAGCTTCCTTCCTATGGGCTTCCCGAGAAATTGTGCAAATGGATCACCAGTTTCCTTGTTGTTCGGAGTATCAAGGTCGTAGTAGACGGTGCATGCTCTGATTTCAAGCCTATCAACGCTGGTGTTCTACAAGGCTGCGTGCTATCACCAACACTGTTTCTCCTGCATATCAATGATATGTTGCTAACTGGTAGCATTCATTGCTATGCGGACGACAGCACTGGTGATGCCTTATATACCGGCCGTGCCAATATTTCTCGGGAAAACGTCCCTGAGTACCGGGACAAACTTGTGTCTGAAGTCGAGTCTTTGCTTAACAAAGTCTCGGATTGGGGCCGACTAAATCTAGTCCAGTTCAATCCCCAGAAGACACAAGTTTGCGTGTTTACCGCTAAAAAGAACCCCTTTGTCGTATCTCCTCAGTTTCAAGGCACTCCCCTTGCTGCCTCAGCTAGTATCAGAATCCTTGGCGTCGACATATCGAATAGTGTGCAGTTTCGTGGTTACTTGGAAGGGAAGGCCAAATTGGCCTCTAAAAAGCTTGGTGTGCTCAGCAGAGCGAGACAGTATTTCATGCCGGCACATCGCTTACAACTTTACAAAGCGCAAGTTCGGCCCCACATGGAATACTGTTCTCATCTCTGGGCCGGGGCATCCCAGTGCCAGTTCCTTCCACTTAACCGCATCCAGCGCAGAGCGGTTCGAATCGTCGACGACCGAGTTCTTTCTGATCGGCTCGATACACTGGCACTGCGTAGAGATGTGGCATCTCTTTGCGTATTTTATCGCATGTATCACGGGGAGTGCTCTGAGGAATTGTTCGGACTAATTCCAGCCGCTCAATTTCACCATCGCACATCGCGACAAAACTCGCGTTACCATCCATACCATCTGGATGATTGGCGGTCCACCACTGTGCGATTTAGAAGAAGTTTTCTCCCTCGCACAACTTCTTTGTGGAATCAATTACCACCAGCGAATTTTCCGGACCGATACGACTTAGGAACCTTCAAGAAAAGAGCTTACACCTTTCTAAAAGGCCGGCAACGCATCTGCAATTCCCCTGGTGTTGCAGTTGTTCATGGGCGGCGGTAGTCACTTACCATCAGGTGAGCCGCATGCTCGTTTGCCCCCTCTTCTATAAAAAAAAATAGTAATTAGAAACCCAACGATGCCACGAACTATTCCATCAAATAGAGGTAAAATCTTAAAGTGCATTTAATTTTCAATTATTTACATCAGGTTACGTGATAACATATGAAGTTGGTAAAATGAAACCTATGCCGACAGACACCCAATATATTCAACTAAAGAGCTTCTCTTTTCTCAGTTTTGTGTACACAGTACTGGATACTGTGCACACAAAAAAGACGTGTTGTATATAACAGTGTCGTTAGCCATTTTGCCAACCATGGTAATTGTGGTAAATCACCTCGATAATGGGCACCGGTCTAGATAATTTTAAATGTGACAATTTCTGATGCTACACGAATAAGTATTCAGTAGCATTCAAAAATTTAATTTTATCAGTTACTTATCATAAGTTTATTTATCAGAAAGCAGTGGGCGCTATATTACATTAAAACAATGAAAATCAAAACTATTTTTATTTTTGTACGTGGTAGAGCCATGCTGCAGCTATATTAGTAGTATAATCGTGGCACGAATTGGTCGGCTCGACCGGGGAAGGACCACGCTCTCACAGACTACCAGCGTAAAATAGCAGCTTAACGCTGCTGTGTTTCGTATGGTGAGTGTAGAGAACCGGAGATCCTTTTTACTGGAAAAGAGGCGTTACATCTTAGTCCTCACGGGTGACAACGCATCTGCATTTTGATTCGCGAACGAGGATAAATGTAGATGTCTATGGGCCACAGCAACGACTTACCATCAGGTGGACTGTGTCCTCGTTTGTCACCCTATCCTATATAAAAAAAAGACATAAACTGATGTTGATTCTGTTAAAAATTTGTTTCTGATAAAAAAAAACACGCTATCAGCGTAGCTAGCGATGAAAAACTATTTGACGATATGACCATATTATCATGAAATAGCAATGTTATGTTTATTACTACGACTAAGCTATATCATGACATGGTCAACAAACAGTGATAAATATCATGAAAGGACACAATTTCACGAAATAATGATTTAATGAGAATTTTGCATTTATTGCAGGCAGACCAGTTTTAATCAGTTTACATACATATATAGTATTAAACGATTGAAAATTTATATGTTTTTAGTTAAAAAAAAAAAATTATAGATATATAGATAGATGGCGCTGTTTTGATAATTAAAATGTATATCGTCCGCGGAGTTTCAAATTGTTATGCAATGGTGAAAACTAATTTGCTAACCATTGCGCACAAGCAATGGCTATAGGAGACGAATTTTTCTCAAATGCTCCAGCTGATACACAAGATTTTACAAATATGAAGCAGTTGATGAGAGAATTATGTTTCAACTTTATCACAACAGGGTAATGTGGTTTAAAATATCTTCATTATCATCATAATTATAGCCCATAACTAGTCCACTACTGAACATAGGTCTCCTCCATATATTGTAACAATGTATGGTCCTGTATCAAGAACCACTTTCATCCATTGTGTCATATCATCACTCTATCTAGTGTAATGTTTTGCAACATTACCCGTGTCAGTACCAGATTGCTAATAGAACACCAAATTAATCGCTATATATTATAATAATCGTTTTTGCATTTGCTAGTCACTTCGTTACTTTTTACGACTTGACAGATTGAGGTCATTTTAACACCGAAGTAATTGAGCGTTCGAGCATATATCTCAGAGATGAAACCAATCCAGATACACTTGAAAAGTAAAACGTTACCTAAATTTATTTAAATCCTCAGAGTCGTATCGAAAAATTATACATATAATATACTAATAGACTTGCCTATAAAATATTTTTTGTTGAGGTGATGGCTCACAGCTATGCTAAGATCTGATAGGTGGCGCTGAAGTCAAGTTATTAACAAATTCTTTATTTTTGGACTAAACTTATGAGTCATATACACAAAATATGTTGGTTTGATGCAAAAACAGAAAGTTAGAAAATCTTAGCCCGCTAGGTGTAGTTATTAATAATTAGGTAGGTAAAAGTCCCGGAATGAATTCGTGTCACCTCACCATCTACCAGAAAGGGCAGAACAACATTTGCCAGGCCATCTAGTCTAGTATTCAATATATTTAAAAATATAATATATTATATTAATTCGTTTAGCAATCGTCTGGCTTAGCAGTCGGCATATTTAACTGCTAAGTTGTAGATAATAATGGTTTTTAATTATATTCGAAATCATTGTTTGTTTTCGAGTCTAAGTATATTATGATAATTTGTTTTTAGGATAAGGGCGACATATGAGCATACAGTCGACCTGATGGTATGTGGTTGCTGTGGCCCATAGGCCCATAGGCCCATTTACATCTATCCTCGATTACGAATCAAAATGCAGATGCGTTATCATCCCTGAGGACTATGATGAAATGCCTCGTTTCCAATAAAAAGGTTCTTCGGTTCTCTACACTCACCATACGAAACACAGCAGCGTTTAGTTGCTATATTACCCTGGTATTCTGCTCGACCGGAGAGTCCCTCCCCGTTTTGTGTTACAACTATACCAGTAATATAGCTGCAGCATGGCTATACCACGTAATATTATTGTAATATGTAATATTAATTATACTAGCTGTTCCCCGCGACATCGCCCGCGTGGAATTTTTTCGCGCGGAACCCTAAAATAAAAGTAGCCTAAGTTACTCCTTACATACAGTATATACACGCCATCTATTGAATTGAACATGGCATTTCTCGTCTAATGGGTTTTATACCCACGGGACAAGATAGGGTTATAGATTTTTAAAGCAACTACCTCGAGTGAAAGTCTGTCCTGTAAATAAATTCCAACAACTTGCTTCAAAGTAATTTTTGCTACTTCTTCATACTTTTTTGATACCTTGTTAGTTTCATCATCATCATCATCATCATTACAGCCCTTCACAAGTCCACTGCTGAACATAGGCCTCCCCCAAAGAATGCCACAAAGCACGGTCCTGAGCCACCTGCATCCATCGACTTCCTGCATGTCTTACCAGGTCTATGGCAAATATGGCAACTATGGCAAATACCCCCCTTGTTAGTTTAGTTAAAATAATTTCTGAACAAAAAAACATAACGTCTATATTCTGATAATTGCAGAAAACCGGTTCCAAAGGGGTCAGACCTTCCAATGTGGCCGCCTACCGATGCAAACGGTGGACCTCATATGTCTCTCGATAACACAATGAAACTGCGAGGACCTCTGATACAGCAACGCATTCTTTTTTGGGATGCTATTTATGAGAAATATTATGCAATGCCCACCGCACCCCCTCCCCCAAAACCAGGAAATGAAACTGAACTTTAATTCTAGTGATTCATTACCAGATATTATGAGTTACCTTAAATATTTTGTTAAATATTTAAGGTAAATAACTACTTTCTATAAGGCCGGCAACGCATCTGCAATTCCCCTGGTGTTGCGGTTGTTCATGGGCGGCGGTAGTCACTTACCATCAGGTGAGCCGCATACTCGTTTGGCCCCTTCTATAAAAAAATAATTTATAGTTAAAGAATGAATGTCAACTCAGTGCTTTTTTTTAGTAGAATATGGGTGACATACGAGCACACAGTCCAACCGGTGGTAAGTGGAGTCTGTGGCCCATAGACATCTACATTTATTCTCAACTAGCTGTGCCCGCGCTTCGTTCGCATGTAATCTTTTTCTCCAATTCTTTTATATTTTCAAACCGAGTATATATAATGATATGTTCATTATAATCAAGTAGATTCTTTTATGCCTACCTGAACGTTACCTTCGTGAAAAGGGCTAAAATAGATCATTTTTATTTACTTTTAATTTTAGATGACTTGACGGCAAGGATGATCCATTTTATGATAATATCCACATTTTAAGAAAACGTAATGCCAGCTTTATACTACCTAATCTATTTCTGGTTTATGAATAATAAAATCTTAATAAATACAAAACAAGGAGTCAAAAAGGGGATATTAATATGCAATTTAATTTAATGGTTTTATTTATTTAATTACGGTTGTGTTAGAACTTGAAAAGTAAAAAAATGTGAAAAACAAATATTCAGTTAACAAAGGACCTCTTCATAAACAACGTTCGCCGTTTTGTTTTGTGGTGCTAAAATAAACAAATTAGTGGGATCGCTGATACGCGACATTGCGACATAGAGCTGCCCATGTGAAAAGCAGCTGTTCGTAAGGTCAACGCCTACTCTGCTTAGCGTTTGTCCCTGTGCCTTATTTATCGTTATTGCAAAGCTAACACTGACCGGCAGTTGGATCCGTTTAAAACGAAACGGAAAGTTATTCGGAATAATCGGTATTCGTGGAATAAAAACTTTCTCACCCGCACCGCAACCGGTAAGTATCTCTGCCTCAACCACATGTCTCTGAAGAGCAACTACTTTGAGCCGAGTACCATTGCATAATTTTGGTGGACTTAAATTTCTTAAAAGAATTATGGGGACCCATACCTTAAGTTTAATTTCATGTGCAGGGAGCCCAGACGCCGTTAATGCATTCAAAAACTCTACAGGATAAGCTGTTACTTCTTCACGGTCAACTACTCTATTTATTGACGTATAGGTAACGTTTTCCCCTTCAATACATTCTGAAATAGTCATGTTGATACTTACAGCTTGATCATTACGAGGCGTAAGTATAGCGCGCTCACAAAGTCAAGAGTTTCCTTGGTTTACTATACCAGCCAGATCTTCATAAACAGATATAATAGGTTCCTCAATGTTAAGGACTGTTTTGCACAAATTATTAATTAAATATATTCTACCATCAACCTCAGGAAACCTATCTTCACAACAAATTTGTGTTCTCGCCTCTTTGCGCTCGCATGTTTGTGGTGAGATTTAACCTTGTAATATGGGGCCAAAGAATTAAATTTTTTTAATCATGCTCTAATTTCATCGGCTCTTGCCCCGCGTGTAACTTTAGCAATGTCTGCCGAAAATCTCCACAGAAGAGCATAGTGACTCCGCCCATAAGTTGATTGTTGTGTCGTATTGTACTCGAGCTATGTCACTATTACGTGAAATATCGCAAATGGGGGTTTCAGTGACGTCTAATTGTGTGGGTATTTTGAACATGGAATGTGCAGTTTTGCCTCCTGGAAGTAAGGTAGCTGCAATTCCGGACGATGCCACGGCCAATGCAATTTTTCCCTGGCTACGTATTTGCGCAAGGATAAGTTTTGTAAGAAATGTTTTACCAGTACCACCAGGGGCATCCAAAAAAAAAAACATTTCACCAGAGGAGTTCAAAGCGCTGTTACATATACGATCGAAAATAATTCTTTGTTCGGGGGTCATGATAGGTACACCTACATGCAGAATTTGGGCTAGTTCTTCTGAGTCGTAATTGGGTTCCGTTGCATACTCTAGATTACTTTGTTCGACATTTAAGATTGGTTCAGGTAATCCATAGCGTATTAAGGGATTACCACAAATTGAAAAAACTGTGCTTTGTATATCACATAAACAACGATTCAATACGTCATTGAGCATCTCTTGATTTAGTTCACCATGTTCAAAATTAATGTAATCTTCAGCTAAACTTTTTTGGTATTTAACCCAAAGTTGATTAGCATCTGAAAGGCCACAAAATACTAACAACACCGCAAATAAATTCCGTAAACGACGCGGGCTATCACTAACAGATGCTTCAGCGAGGGTGTTGTCCCAGTGCTGGTCGTCCTCCAATAACCCTCGAGCCCGGCAAGCAGCTTGAAAAGAGGGATATTGAGTGTTGTTGAACATTTTCAAAGCCAAAAATGATGTGGGTCCTCGTACCTTATGCAAAAGTAAACGTACGTAAAAACATTCGGAGTTATTAAGATGTACAGTGTACACTCTGCCTTCTTTAAAAAGTTTGGGAAAACCTTCAACAGGAATACCACGTCGGCGACGATTAAAAATCCTCTGTTGCTTATCGTATGTATAATACACTGGAACTTCTTCATAAAGCAAAGTTCTTGCGAAATCGTCAGATTCGCGTAATCGAAAGAGCGCCAGTAAAGTTGTTTATCTAGGATTCTCTAGTTGCTCCACAATATTGTCTGGGTGAAAATATACGCGTTGCCCGCCTTCCACGTGAACGTCTAAATGCATTACCGGGGGATTACGCTCGCTTATTGGGAAACTGAATATTCACCATGCTGCCTCCGAAGAACTTATATATCGCCCTGATTTAAATCTTGTAATTTCGTCAAATCTGTCATTGCTCATTGCAAGTGTTGCTTGATCCGTCCCTTTATTTACATACTTAAAAATGTATTTAATGGATTCAACATTGTTACACATTTCTATGTTTATATGGGTTTGGAAGGTTCTCGATAGCACAGGTGAGTGCGGCACTACCCACCTGTTATCTTCTTCTACATCTTGTCCAAACATTCTCAATTTTGTTGTGAATGCTCCATACTGTAGAGCACGCCGCCGATATTTGGGATAACCATCTTCACCAGTGATTGTTTCCCTTAAAAGGGGTCTTGGATATTTTTTCGTACATTGTCCATCCTTCATGCACGGAGAACTATTATTTAATGCACCGCAAGGACCGTGTATCATCCGTGTTTTAACAATTTGGTGTAAAATAGGATCACTTGTGGGATTTGGTAATTCTGCACTTATTATATTATCAACGTCATTAGGACGAATTTTTTCCAATAACCATAGAAGAATGTGTGCGTGGGGCAGCCTTCTCTTTTGCCATTCCACGTTGTATGTATAGCATAACGTAGCGCCAAAAACATTTTGCTTTGTTAATAAGTTGATTAACAACTTTAACTTTAAATAAAAAACTCGACTAATTAAATCGTGTCGATCGTACGATGCTTGACCTTCTGGCAGCTCTTGAGAAATCTCGATCCATTTAGGGTTAGTAGTTATTGTTATGAAAAGATCTGGCCTACCATACTTGCGAACATAACAGAATGAGTCTTGAACTCGTTCATTCATATTTCGCGGACTCCCGATAAAGCTGGAAGACAATATAACTAAACGTCCTAAATTTTCTATATGTGTATCTCCCTGTACTTCATCATGAAGATCCACATAATTTTCGGCACGCAACTGTCTCTGATGAGTACGAATGAATACTAAACGCTCTGTTTCAACTTTTGCGTACATATCAACAATAAACTGGTTAAATAAGCCACGAAATCGTTGTAAATATACAAAACGACGCTGTCTTATTTGCATGAGATAACAATAAAATTGCAGAGCCGAAACTTTTCTGTCTAACCGAGGTGCTCCTGTAGCAGGGTCAACTTGATAAACCGTATAGTTGTAACCATCTTCACCGCGACAATAAATAAGTGGGTATTGTAAGGAGTCGTAAGAACGACGAGTCTCACTAATTCGTTGCAGGCGGCCATCACGCGTACGTACTAATTATACGTACGTATTAGTCGCGCTTGTCGCATTGCTGATCCACCAGGATAACTGCCACTTCATTGGTGGATGGAGAATTATAACGGCCGGAATGTTGCACTAAAGGTCGCTTATCCGCGCTAATAACAAACTTATAATTATTGTATTCATCTTGAGGGATCGACTCTAGTACGGCTTTGAAATTGGATACATAAGGGTTGACCTGATGCAGCATACCCTGAAGCTCGGAGATAACATTAGCGTTTAAATTTGGGAAATTCTGCCTCCTTATATTGGCTTGTTCATGGTAATCAGAAACGAAATATATTTGTAAACACTTTGGTTTTGTCTCAGGCAAAAGCGAACCAATTAAGTGATAGACTTGCTCCTGCACTTTAAAATTAGGCATAAATGTTCCATGTACCACTTGCTTGGCCCCGAAAGAAGTCATCTGGAATGCCCCGTTGTATGAACGGATATTATCTAAAAACTGCTTGGAATGTGGATGGTCCCCATTAAGTAGCGATTTAAGAGGTTCTGGGGGCTCTTGAAATATTTCCAATTGTACCTTGCCAGCTGAACAGCAAAACCCGTTTGATTCTTTAGATCACTTAAGTGATTGACAATGACTACAAGTGCGAATCATTCTTCCGATCTCTGCAAATTCACTATAGTTAATATTAAAAGTGTAGGTAAATCCACTATTTTCTTTATCACCCCAGGGGAGATCAGTGTAGTTCTCTCTGTCCATAGACGGCGGAGTAAAGGTGGGTGAACGATTTATAAAAGTACGAATACGATCAGCTTGTAACCAATTTGCACGTTCATTCTCTGTCTCGTTACTCCTAATTGCTTGCACTCTTTCCCTTTGTAAAGACAAAAGTTCGTTACGGTCTTGAAGCGAATTTTCATAATATCCCCTTGCCAATTCTAACCGTAAGTCATGCTCCTGCTGGGTTTCATGTGTCCTACTTACCGAACGGCTCTCCCTATCTGCTACTAACCTCGCTTCATATTTAGTAAATGATACCGAAGCACGTGATCTCGCATGACGTTCCCGGTCTGCAGTCAAACGTTCCGAATATTGAGTAAACATTTTTTACTGGAAAAGAGGAATTCCATTTTAGTCCCCACAGCTGACAACGCATCTGCATTTTAATTCGCAAGCGAAGATAGATGTCTATGGGCCACAGCAACTACTTACCATCAGGTGTCACAAAAATCTTAATTTGTCTGATGATATGAAAACACAAAAATACAAAAATCTTAAATGATAAACTGATTTATAAGCCTCATTACGGGTATAAAAACTAAAGTAGTGGCTTACATACTGTGACGCCTCATAATTATTATTAATAAATAATAATTAAATTCATTATACAGACATTTAAAAATGTCTTAGAAATTATAATTTAAACAATAAAATGCAAATAATAAGCATAGAGTTCAAAAATATCCATTTGGAATATTGAATATTATATATATTAGTAAACGCATAAAATGTCTCTAAAAATCTCTAAATTTATTAAAAACCTGCTTAAAATGTTCAAAATGTATCAAATCATATAAATACAAGGCGATTATATTGCAATAACAAAGATAAATAACATTTGTAATATAATAAAAAAAATGGATTAAAATTTTCCAAGTTGATGAAGGTGTTCGTGTAATAATTGGAAAATTTCTAAGTTAATGAACGTGTTCTTGTAATGTTCCCTTATATTGGGGCGTTGTCGGAGACACATACCCAAGGTTGTACATATATATGGGGTGGTCGGCTGACCGACTGCTAGTACTAAGGTTGCACAATGACTAGTCCTATATTAGGGACTTAACATAGTAAGGTCTGACGAACCAAAGCATTAATATAGAAGGTCTCTATGATGCATAAGCATTATGATAGCAGAGTTATGACTTGAAGTCCCATATGAATAAGACATACAGTAGTATGGTCTATGAAATAAAGCAAATATGTGGAAGGTCTCAAATATGTAAAAGCATTATATTGAAAGAAATGGGACTTGAAAAGGATTATTATAGTGGCGTGTAGGTTGCTTCGCAGCCTCTGAGACCGAGGTAAACTTGGACTCACTAACCGATGTGTCCTAGACATATCATCTTAGTGCCGGTGGTAAGCGGGTTTGTTGTAGCAATACGACTTGCCCGTGAACATCGCACACCCCTACCGGTTGTGGGCGTCGTCTTAGCGCATAGCGTTATGATACGTCGGCTATCTTTCGGATTAGGGTGAGTGTGTTTGGTAGTACTTTTAAGTGCAGCAAGCATACTCAACTTCATGTCTTAGTGCAATAGCGCTATGATACGTGGAGTTTTGGCTACTTACGTCTTAGTACCGTACTACTATGATACGTTGGTGGTATTTTTAGTTAACAACATTATCAAATTTTGTTACCAAAGTCGATAGGGATCATGTGGGTGTGTTGTGAGGGGGCGCCATCCGTATGATAGTTGCATTGATGCTTACTGCTACTTGCAGTATTGTGTCTTGTGATGGATCTGCGGGTGTGCTGCACCTGATTCGATGCATCTTGTGGTTCTGGTCGATGGAGGTATGCGGGTGGTGATGTCTGCTGGGACTGTATGGGGGACCTTGGGATGGTGTAAGCCCGACGATAGTCGTATTGATGCTTGTTGCATTCTGTAGCATTGCGTCTCTACGATGGTTGTTTGGCGGGTCGCTATTCTCAATGGCGCTCTCTGCGTCTTGGTTTGACTCACAACCTAAGTAGCTTTGCCCAAGTCGGGTCCCTTCATTGCGGGGCTGCAGACTGTCTGCCCTCCATGATGTTTTATATAACAACTTAATAATATATCTCTATAAAGTTCCCACCTTTGAGAGATTGAAGGCAACTTGTTGGTGGGTGAGACAAACATGATCGAAAAATGCATATACTCAACGTCAGTGACACAAACCCTTTCTGATGGCGAATTATTAATATTATCTTATAACTGCCTATTGGCTATATCTGCCATTGTATTGGTTGGTGGAGCATATGTGTTGACCTCATGCGGGTGGTAGCTGGAGGGAGAATCTGAGGAGGCTCTCAAGGCTGCGGCCGAAAGCCGCGCAACGTGGGACCCCATTCCCTTGAGGTGAGCGGTAGACTCATGACACGCTCTGCGGCCAATTGGCCGTGCTGACCATGCAATTGGTGGTGATGCCTTACACTTACATCACGTCTGCAGAAACGGCGGTCTGGCAGGTGGTGGCGCTCACGGAGGGCTTTTTATGGTCAGTGTGCCGATTGTTGCCTAACCCGTGTGACGTACATTTCACTGTGGCTGGATTTGATCGTATTCTGTATGGCGTTTACACGCATTGACATGCGCGACTTCGGTCGATGTTTGTGCTTACGCACTATCAAGGGGCCAAGTCCTCTTTTACTGGTTCGCCAGTTATTTTGCTGTGGACTACGGTCCAGTTCCCAACTTTGCGTACCCTTCGGGGGGAGCGCATTAAAATGGTTGGCGCTCACCGTGCGCGGCGTGTGTGGGGCCGTGTACCTCCTCCACATTTTTTTTTTAAAATGTGGGAGAGCGAAGCCCTTGTAACTGGTATTTGATATAAATATTGTGAGCCTTTTCCAAGCGGGAAGGGATTAATTAATAAGGAATTGACTGTTGTGAACCAGATACAAGTGGAATAGGGACAATTTATTGTTCTTAACCTTTTCGAGCTCTGTCTTCGTGAACGGGGTTCTTTAGCTTATAAGACTCTACCAACAGCTTTCGATTGCTCTCGTGAATATTCATTCTTCCAAGATACACCTAAAAGAACTAAGTTACTATACAAACACAACGTAAAAAAGGGTCCTAACTAAGACGATCACGCCATAAATTTATTAAACGGCCTATATTTAAACCTTTAGAAAGATCAAGGGTCATTAAATTAGATGTATTTATATATCTTACAGATATAGATTCTAAAGAAATACAAGTATAAGTGGGATATAGTAGAAAAGAAAAAAGATGGGGGGGGGGGGTTCGTTACAATACGTCTTAATGTGCACAGGGCTCTTCATTATCTATAGTGTTTTGTGGGCAGAAAAGAGTATGCCGCAATGCTTCAATGCGCATTAACTGCTTTCACATTTCCACGACTTTTGTAACTACACATACATTTAGGTTTTCCCACGAAGTTATTCCTCACCACTTCACCGGATATGTGGTAAGTCAGCACTTAAAATTTCCCATAACAGATTCATTTCTCCTCAAAGGACTCGTACACGTTTTGCTCCCATGCCACGATGAAATCTCACGGCGAGCCACTCGGCTTTCGTATTTATTTTGTACGATTTTCGACTATATCTACCTAGTAATTGGAAACCCAACGATGCCACGAACTATTCCATCAAATAGAGGTAAAATCTCAAAGTGCATTTAATTTTCAATTATTTACATCAGGTTACGTGATAACATATGAAGTTGGTAAAATGAAACCTATGCCGATAGACACCCAATATATTCAACTAAAGAGCTTCTCTTTTCTCAGTTTTGTGTACACAGTACTGGATACTGTGCACACAAAAAACACGTGTTGTGTATAATAGTGTCGTTAGCCATTTTGCCAACCATGGTAATTGTGGTAAATCACCTCGATAATGGGCACCGGTCTAGACAATTTTAAGTGTGACAACTTTTGATGCTGCACGAATAAGTATTCAATAGCATTCAAAAATTTAATTTTATCAGTTACTTATCATTAGTTTATTTAGCAGAAAGTAGAGTGCGCTATATTACATTAAAATAATGAAAGTCAAAACTATAAAAAAGAAAAACTGATGTTGATTCTGTTGAAAATCTGTTTCTGTTAGAAAAAACAAGCTATCAGCGTAGCTAGCGATGAAAAACTATTTGACGATATGACCATATTATCATGAAATAGCAATGTTATGTTTATTCATTGATTTGACTAAGCTATATCATGACATGGTCAACAAACAGTGACAAATATAATGAAAGGACACCATTTCATGACATAATGATTTAATGAGAATTTTGCATTTATTGCAGGCAGACCAGTTTTAATCAGTTTACATACATATATAGTATTAAACGATTGAAAATTAATATGTTTTTTAGTTAAAAAAAAAAACATACGTTTAATAGATGTAAATATTATCTATTATTTTTTAAATTTTAACTATTACACTTTTAAAAGGAAATAACGATTAAATTAAACGATTGGATTTTTAAATAATTTATTAAATGTTATGATTTACACGTATAAATGTAGATTATTTATATTATTTAATTTATTAGTTACTAAAGGCAAGCAGGCAGGCTTTTTTCATTTGATGATAGATGGCGCTGTTTTGATAATTAAAACGTATATCGTCAGCGGAGTTTCAAATTGTTATGCAAAGGTTAAACTAATTATAAACTTTACAAATATGATATGATATTTATTTGAAAAAACACCCATCATCCCGCCTGTTAACTAACATAATTTTTTGTACGTGGTAGAGCCATGCTGCAACTATATTAGTAGTATAGTTGTAGCACGAATGGGTCGGCTCGACCGGGGAAGGACCACGCTCTCACAGAATACCAGCGTCAAATAGCAGCTTGCTGCTGTGTTTCGTATGGTGAGTGTAGAGAACCGGAGACCCTTTTTACTGGAATAGAGGCATTCTATCTTAGTTCTCACGGGTGACAACGCATCTGCATTTTGATTCGCAAACGAGAATAAATGCAGATGTCTATGGGCCACAGCAACCACTTACCATCAGGTGGACTGTGTGCTCGTGTGTCACCCTATCTTATAAAAAAAAATTAATAATAACATAATCATATATAGTAAAAAATTTACATCTAAAGGAAGACAAATATTTAACCTTCTTTTTTAAGTTCCGTAATCGGATAAAAAGGCTACTTTATGTCCGATTACGGAATTTAAGTGGGTTACTAATTAACTACATATAAAATTTAATGGAAATCGGTCCAGTAGTTTTTGCGTGAATCGGTAATACACAAACAGATAGACAGACAAACAGGCAAAAAATCTAAAAATCGCTAATTTGGCTTCATTTATCTACCCTTTATTTAGTCCTCTGGATTTTTTTTAAAGAGTATATTGGAATTACAGACAAAACTTTATTACAGATTTATTATATGTATAGATAAGCAAGCTCCATCACCTATTATTGATTCTATGGTATAAGGCACCATATTGCCATTAATATTAAAAAATTCTTCATAGTTTTTGCATTCAGATTTTTGTGTAAAATAAGCTTTAATCACGGATCCTGGACCATGAAGGTTTTATATTAATTCAATGTGACCACTCCAATCAATGAATACTGCAATTTCATTGTTAGTAATAAAATCCTGCTTAAAAAAAACTGCGAAGTCATCGTGATAAGCTGATAAGTATTATGTAACGTGAGTGTAGGCAATATGATGCGTTAAACATTCGTAACTCCGACACCGGCAGTATAGCATGACGCAATGTGGAAGTGTGTAGTTTTATTATGTTTCATTTCGGTGATTACGGGAGCGCAAGCCCGCGAGGCGAGGCTAGTAAATATAGCCCAGGGGCCGGTGCGAGGGTATAAGGAACAAAATGATACTTTGTTTGCCTTTTATGGCATACCGTACGCAACTGCACCTACGGGGGATGACAAATTTAAGGTAATAAATAATAAATAATTACTAATACCAGTAAATATTCATTTCGTCCGTGTATAAATCGCAGATTGTTTCTGATAAATAACTAAATACACCATTGGACAATACGTAATGACTGTGTGATCGACATAATATTTTAGATTTTAGTTTTTTTTTAATAGCTTTACTTAAGTAAATAAATATAATAAGTATTTTTCATTTCTTAGTTCTTTTTTGTTTAATGGAAGCGTTTTATAAATATAAATTGCACATGAACAAACATCTACAAAAAATTATTTGTAGTCCAAATAAGTAATCCGCATTATAAACTTTCCAGTAAGAAGTAATTAACATGGAAATCTGAAATATAAAATAGGAAAATAAGTAAACTAACCATATTTATAAATGATAATCAGGTGCAGATTATCATTTGTAAATACGGTTAGTTTGCCACTCATTCGGGAAATTGTTTTAAAAACCACTGATTGTGATATAAACTTAATCAGGATCTGATTACATAATTGGGCATGGAATCATTATTTTTTCTCGTTCGCACAGACATCTTCCTTAAAACCATTAGTCCAGGTAGAATCGGCGCAGGAGTACCGAAAACTATTCCACCTCAATTTTTTTATGCGATTCTCTTCAAATTGTCCTACTGATGATAAAAGTATGTTGGCATGGGGCAACTCGGTGCCATTTTGTTTAAACTGATTTTTTTTTCGGTTGCAAGGAATTTTTATTTGCAAATGGGAATTTTTTTACATTCCTTAATAAAATACGAATAAAAAGGTCCTACGACTTTTTAAGATAAAGTTAATATTTTTGGAGTTATGAATTTTTAAAGGTTTAAAGAACCTCAAATTCGGATACCTTTGACTCATTAAAAATACATAAAGAAAAAGAATAAATATAAATGCTATTTTTTATATATTTTGATAAAATACAACTAAAAAAGAGCTTTAACCATAAAGACAGAGAGACATTTAACCATAAAGTTAATATTTTCGGATGTATGAACTTTTTAATGTTTGAAAAATCCCAAATTCAATTACTTTTGACTCATTAAAAATATGTAAAGGAAAAGAATAATATATAAAAAAATGTTTTCTTTATATTTTCTGATACGATACGATTAAAAATATACCAAGAAATATTTAAAAAATATATAAAAAAGAAAAGAATATAAAAAATATCTTTCATATTTTATTATTTTTCTCTATATATTTTCAATCAGGCAAAATATGTATCCGAATTTAGGATTTTCCAAACCTTTAAAAATTCATAACTCCGAAAATATTAATTTTATCGTAAATAGTTATAGAACCTTTTTTATTTCTATTTTATTAATAAATATAAAAAAATTGTCCAGTTACCAACCAACCTTTGTAATTGAAAAAAAAACTTCACTTCATGGCAACATGCATTTATATCATCAGTAGGACAATTCAGAGACAATTGCATTAAAACATTGAGGTGGAATAATTTTCGGTACTCTGCGCCGATTCCTCTTGGACATAGCAACCGACTGGTAAAACGTGACCATATGTCAAAATTTGAACTTTGGAATTTAAAATTAATAATAATTGGCATAATTGATGGATCAATCTCGCGCAACTCGCTCGCGATATTGAGTCGGGAGTTAGGAGTGCTATTCTGCCGATAAAATGTTATGACGCTACTCATCTACATCAAATTGTATTCATTATTAATATAAAGAAACAAACCGTTCTAATTGAATATCCAGAAATTCTAATTTATATTATTAATTATTTTTAGATTTAGATTTATATACCTTAATCTATATATAGAAAAGTGTTAATGTAAATTTTTATATGGTGTGTGGTTTTTTGTGATATCTCAAATACAATTGTCTAATGCAAATTTATAAATAAAATTTTATAATAAGTTTCCATCCACCCATCGGATGATCCCTTTTAAAATATATGTCTTTAAGTCTCTATTTTAACAGAGTAATTAAGGCAATTTGATGAACTTTTTGCGATTATCTGCTGGTTTACCGTATATCTGTCTACCTGCCTTTTTTATTAATGTAAGTAATCGAGGTGCAATTTTAAGATTTTCACACATATTAAAAAAAATAACTTTTATTATAGGCACCGCTTCCTCCGCCGCATTGGACGGAACCATTCGAGGCCATCAATAAAGATGTAATTTGTCCACAATTGGTATTTATGTCTTTGGGATTAGAACTTAAACAACAGGAAGACTGTCTAATCGCCAATATATATGTGCCTGATACGGATGAAAAGGATTTACCAGTGGTTATGCATGTTCACGGAGGGGCATATCAACTGGGATATGGCGAATTAATGACTGCAAAACAATTCATTAAAGAAAATAATATGATTGTAGTTAACTTTAATTACCGTCTCGGTGCACATGGTTTTCTATGCCTAGGCACAGAAGATGTACCCGGTAATGCTGGCATGAAAGACCAAGTCGCATTGTTTCGCTGGGTGAAAGAAAATATTGCCAGTTTTGGCGGAAATCCTGATGATATTACAATTAATGGATTTAGTGCAGGTTCATCTTCGGTTGATCTTCATCTTGTTTCGCCGATGACCAAAGGTCTTTTCAATAAGGTTATACCCGAAAGTGGAGCAAGTCTCTCTGTCTTTAGTGTTCAAACGGACCCAGTGGAAAATGCTTGGAAATATGCGAAGATGCTTAATTTTACTAATAAGAACAAAGATGTGTATGATTTAGAAAATTTTTATAAATCAGCTTCATATGATACATTAAATTCCATTGATCAAATCTTAAACGAGCCTGATTCTACGTTTCTCTTTGTACCTTGTGTTGAACGAGAACTTGGCAGGGAAAGGTTTCTCGATGATGCTCCAATTAATGTTTTGAAAAGTGGCCGCAATCATAAAGTTCCAGTGTTATTTGGATTTGCTGAAATGGAAGGACTGTTTAGAATGCCGCTTTTTGATACGTGGTATAGTAAAATGAATGAAAAATTCTCCGATTTCTTACCTGGTGACCTTAAATTTTCAAATTCAGAAGAAAAAGAAGAAGTAGCGAAGAGAGTCAAAGAGTTTTATTTTGGTAAAAAACCGGTTAGCAAGGAAACTGTATTTAGATATATCGATTATTTTACTGATGTTATATTTGCGTATGGCACACTAAAGTCTGTTCAGTTGCAAGTGGAATCCGGAAACAGCGATATATATTTATATGAATATTCCTTTGTGGATGATAACGTTCCGTTAGTGCCCTACACAAATGTGCGTGGTGCTAACCACTGTGCTCAATCAATGGCTGTGGGAGATGGACATTTCCTAAATACGCAATTTGAAACAAGAGATTTTATAAACATGAAGCAGTTGATGAGAAAATTATGGTACAACTTTATTACAACAGGGTAAAATAATTTTAAAATATCATAATCATACATCTCTTCAGCCCATGAATAATCCGCTGTTGAACATAGGCCTCGCTTACAGATTGTCAAAAATGTCCCGAGCCACCATCTGTATTCATCGACTCCCTGCATGTATAGGAGTGCAGATTCTCACCCAATCTAGTGTTGGGTAGCCCAATTCTGCACTTATCGCTATAGAGCTGCCACCCGAAAACCATTATTATTAAATATATTGGCTTAGGAGTCGGCATAATTTATTGCTAAGTTGTGGTTAATGCTGGGTTTGGGTATGGAGGTATTATGATCGAGTTTCTATATCTTCAATGGATAATTTTTTATAGGTTAGGGTGACAAATAAGCACACAGTCCATCTGATGGTAAGTAGCTGCTGTGGCCCATAGACATCTACATCTATCCTCGTCTGTGAATCAAAATGCAGATGCGTTGTCAGCCATGAGGACTAAGATGAAATGCCTCTTTTCCAGTAAAAAGGGTCTCCCGTTCTCTACACTCACCATGCTATATAGCTATTTTACGTTGGTTTTCTGTGAGAGCGTGGTCCTTCCCCGGTTGAACCGAACCATTCGTGCTACAATTATACTACTAGTATAGCTGCAACATGGCTCTACCACGTATAAAAATATTTTTGAGCATCTTATCGTGAAATTCATACATTAGATATTTTTACACTAAGTGATACTAAAATAAGTACTACTTATTTCGTAGATATTAAAATTTACTTTCAAACTTTGAAGAGCTTTTTCTATTATTTTCTCTTCCGCTTCATAATTCTATAAACATTCAATTGCTGGACTTCGGGCTCTTCCCTTTTACAGTGGATTTTCTAAACAACTTACATATTTGACGTTGCTTCCCGCCGCTGCTTTAGATATTTTGCATTCAGTATAAATAAGCCATTTGTTGGATGTCACAATACCTTACTTTCGATACCTATGGGACGAGATAGAGTGAAGGAATTTCTTGTGACTCCACCCCGTGCGAAAGGCTGACCATTTATTAAAAAAAATGCTTAAAAGTAGTTTTTACTGCTTCGAAATAAATATAATACTATTTAAAAAAAAAATAATTTTGAATGTATAAAAAATAACCTCATGTCATTCTGATTATTGCAGAAAACCGGTTCCAGAGGGTTCAGACATTCCATTGTGGCCGCCAACTGACGCAAACGGTGGTCCTCATATGTCTCTCGATAAGACAATGAAACTGCGCGGACCTCTGATACAGCAACGCTTTCTTTTTTGGGATGCTATTTATGAGGAATATTATGCAATGCCAACCGCACCCCCTCCTCCAACACCAAGAAACAAAACTGAACTATAAAGCTAATGAATATCAATTTTGAAAGAAGAGTAAAAGGGAGAATAGTAATGAAATAACTAATAATATGTGTAACGAATTTTTGTACACTTTACGTTAAATATTTATATTTTATTGTTAAAGACAAAAAAGTTTTAATGCCAGTTATACTTTTTCTGTTTTATTTGTGACGACACGTCAGCAGCTTTGCAGATGTGTCTTCACAAGACATTCCATAGAATCCAAGTACAATCGGGTGACAGTCCGCGTTGTCTCAATGGCTTACGCCGTAGGCTTGCTGCCGACGGCGTGGCGCAGCGATTCAGTGAATTGTGCATCAGGCGAATTATAAATTCACGTGTCACTTTTTATTACTAAGAAATGCAGTAGAGAAAAAAAATATTAAAATCCTGGAAAACACTCTGTACTGTAAATATATATGTAAGAGCTGATTTTGGCCTAAGCGGTAAACCCTAGGTAGTAGGTAAACCTAGACTCCTTCAATACTACTATTTTTTATTTAATGAGCTGAATTTTTTCAGCGTGCGCTCTAAAAATAACGTCGTGTGTTTTACTAGACTACTTAGTTCCTGTTCCATTTTTATGAAAGTCGTGAAATAATTGTTTCACTGTATCGTATCGTTTCATTGTCTAGACAAAGATCGCAAGACAACGAGCTTTACGTACCACGGTTACGTCACAGTGACTGAATAAAACTGGCCACAGTTGGAGTGAGCACGCTGTTCTACAATAACTCCGAAGAGTCATATTCAAGTTGGACGAACAGGAGGATGTTCATCATAATGTTTAACAAGAAGTGAATTTAACTGGGCTACCTATTCGCCAACAGTGCAAGCCTTTGTTACAACACTCCAATCCATTTTAGCAGCATCCTTTCGTAACCTGTCCAAATTCATTTCCACAAAATTACGCAGCAGTAGTATCGTTGATTTGGCTTTGTGTGATCTTATTTTGTAAGATAAAAACAGGAAATCATGATAGAAAAAGGCATTAGTAGAAAATTGATGAAATTTATCAACATGGCCGAGAGAAGAAACGATAAACAAATCAAGGAGATAGAGGATACAGTTAGGAAAAAAAATAAGGGACTCAAGCCGAAGGTATCAGATATCACTTTTAAGAAGGCAAGTATTAAAGTCATAGTCATAGTTGCCCATAAGTACTATATGTGAATATAATGGAGTTAGCTCTTTAAGGAGGCTATCCAATGTAGTTAAATAGTCTATTTGGAAGAAGGACTATAAAACTTGTGTGTTTCTTAACAGGTCGTAAATTTTGTGTAATAGTGGGTCGCTCTTAACTTTTTTTATAGTAGAAGAGTGACAACGATGAGCATACAATTCACATGATGGTAAGTAGAGACTGTGGCCCGTAGACACCTACATCTGTCCTCGATTAAGAATGTAACTGTAGATGCGTTGTCAGTCCTGAGGACTAAAATGGAATGCCTCGTTTCCATTTAAAATGGTCTCCGATTCATTAAACTCACCATATGAATCACTGGAGCATAATGTAGTGTTGTTATTTAAAAAAAAGTCCCGCTGGGTTTCTTACTGGTTCTTCCCAGGACAGAGTTTTTTTTTCGAACCAATGGTAATTATTCAAAAGAGTGACTTTCAAAAAGTATTATTTATAATCTATATTGAATAAAAAGTTTCTGTTTCTGTTTCTGTTTCACCAGAACCGTTTTGCATAGGCCCAGCAGCCCCCTTACAAGTACATTTTATATTCATTATATCCTTTTATAAGCGACCTATAGTTTTAATTATTATGCTCATTCACCTAACGCAAGAACAAATGAGCCTTCCGCAAATAAAAGATAAATGGCACAAAGAAGCTACGCGAATACTGTCCGCCATTTTCTTTTATTTAAACAATTTTTCTACAAGCGACCATCAAACTAGAAAACAAGGACAATTCCGGAGAAATTACTATGGACTTTCACCTAAACATCGTAGAGGTCATCTAAAGAACTAAGGACACGCTTCGAGTTAGTTCGTTCCAATTTCCTTATTTCTATGCCATCCTATTTAAACACTATTTGTATCAAGCAACTAGCTTGATCTGTTTATATTTCTTCGTCTTTTTTTTTCAATTAATAAAAATACATTAAATTAAGTACATTATTAGCAAATAATTCATTAAATAAATAAATTCTAAGCTTGATCCATTGCACAAGCACAGTGTAAAGACAAGCTTACTCTTGAGCATATTTTACGCTGTCGTTCCCTGGTCGAGCTGACCCATTTGTGTTGCAGCCGTAAATCTCTCATGTGATACTACTTTCAGTTTCATCAAAAAGGTCCTTACACTTCATATGAAAGTTTGTGACAATGTTTGGATGATTGCCATATAATCAATAAACAGCTGAACGGAATTGGATGAATTTTTGCTCTTAGATTAAGTTTAACTTCTTGTACTATTATTTATTCTGTGGTTTAACCTTAGTGTCGCCTAGTGGTCGCAATTGGACCGTAATTCATTAAATATTTAGGTTTGTACACGATGTGTTGATATGGTTTGAAAACGCAGATATCTAATAAGTATACAAAATACAAAATATAAAATAAATGCTTATTTGCCTTGAAATACACACTACAAACTTCTGAAAAAGTAACATTAGAAATTAAACAAAATTCATATTGACTGATTCAGTCAATCTATTAGTAATTTGTTGGCAATATTTCAAGTCTTTAGCGACAATCTCTACTCTGTGCGATGACGTATTTAACATTGGCCTAGGAGTAATAGCGTACAATGTATGTAAATACGTACATATTTTCTGCTTGTACTTACTGAGTCATTACAAGCAGTACAACGGCAAAAATTAAAGACGCTCGCGTGCGCGCATGTTGCTTAAACTAAGGGTATAAAGGTTTCCCTTCACGTAATATTTTATTGATTATAATATATGAAATATATACTATACTACAGAAATACAGAAAGATACTATTTTTTTTTATATTTACCAAAACATTTTAAGTTTTAAATGAGTAGGTAAGTTTCGTTTCGAAAAATACCATTAAAATTTTGTCTCAAGATATACAAAGGAAGTATAGATATAAAGAAGTTCCTAAAGATATTATAAAATCTATTCACTTTTGCACAGAAATCTTGGAGAATTTTGTTCCTTCAAAAGTTTTGAATTCTGTTCCATTTCACAGATCATTGAAAAATTTACATCTTCGGAACAGGGAATGTTCACTTTATTTTTTGCTTCATAGATTTTGGAAAAAATGTTAGTGTTTTAGTATTTTATACTATCGTACACATATAAACGTGATGAAAACCATTTAGTTTGAATGAGTATGATAATGAATATCACGTGGGGACCCGCCGCCATCCGATCCGGTTGTTCGATAGTGGAAATGGGAAGAAGGAATAAAATTTTGTGATTCCTGTTCCTGCGCATACACTCCGTAGAATACTGGGACGCTGTCTTCCCTGCGCTTGTGTTTGATTCTGACAGATTTGCTTAATTTCATTTTAAACTTAAATTAAAACCGACGACGCATAAAAAATACTTCATGTAAAAGCTAAATGTTTTTCGACAGGCCACAAGATTTAGGCAATTAGTAAATGAACCGACATCCTTAAACAATTAGTGTTTGATGAAGAATACAAAACTAACTACATAGGCTGCACTAAAAGTATCGGGAATGGAATATTTCCACTGTTCCTGTCATATTAAAATCTTTTTAATTGAAAAGTCCTTGGTTTTTTAAAATTGAATATCATTTATTTATTTAAAAAAAGATTCTCGGTCTTGTCACAAGGTTTTGTCAAACTTGTTTAGTCGTTGAGAAAATGGAATTGACTCGAGAAAATTCAAGAGCGATGATTTATTATGACTTTCGAAGTAGTTTAACACAACAGTGTGTTGACCGGATGATTTCTGCATTTGGTGATGAAGCCCATCCAAAACCACAATTTATCTTTGTTTTTTTTGGTTTGCTGAATTTCAACGTGGACGTGTCAAGCTCAGTTATGATCCCCGTCAAGGTCGTCCAAAAACTGCAGTCACCCAAGAAAACGTTGATGCTGTGCGTAAGCTGATTAAGGAAGATCGACATGTGACATACCGCGAAATTCAGGCAACTTTAGACATTGGCATGAGTCAAATACAAATAATTTTGCATGAACAATTAGGTGTAAAAAAGTTGTTTTTCCGATGGATATCGCATTCGCTCTGTGAAGAGCAAAAAGCGGCTCGCGTTACTTGGTGCGTCAGAACTCTCGAAAGATTCCACGCAGGATCCTCAAATGCTGTATACAACATCATATCAGGTGACGAATCCTGGATATACGCGTACGAACCCGAAACAAAAAACTAGTCACGAGTTTGGGTGTTCGAAAATGAGTTAAAGCCAACGAAAATTGTTCGTTCACGGAGTGTTGCAAAAAAAATCATGGCCACGTTTGTCTCCAAAACCGGCCATGTTACAACTATTCCTCTTGAGAGACAAAGAACGGTTAATGCAGAATGGTATGCTAGCATTTGTTTGCCACAGATCGTTTCTGAACTCCGTAAAGAGAACTGACACCGCCACATCATCCTCCATCACGACAATGCGAGTTCTCACACCGCACACAGAACAAAAGAGTTTTTAGAGCAAGAAAACATAGAATTATTAGACCATCCGCCGTACAGCCCCAACCTAAGCCCTAATGATTTCTATACTTTCCCTAAAATAAAGAATAAATTGCGTGGACAGAGATTTTCATCACCTGAAGAAGCTGTGGACGCCTACAAAACAGCCATTTTGGAGACCCCAACTTCCGAATGGAATGGTTTCTTCAATGACTGGTTCCATCGTATGGAAAATTGTGCCAAATTTCGCGGAGAATACTTCGAAAAGCAATAAATACATTTTTAAATAGTAATGTTGTGTCACTTCCTTGATTCCCGAAATTTTCCTCGTATACGGTGTTATTGTGAGACTTCAACGCAAAACTAGGCGCAAGAAAAAACGGTGAGCGGAAGGTAGGGAAATTCGGAATAGGGCAACCGAACCCAAGGGGTAGCTCTTCAACTTCATAGAGAAAGAGGGATTCTTAATGATGAACTCTTTCTACCAGAACCCCTAAAGAAAGTAGACCTGCTCGAGCCCCGACGGTTCGACAAGAATTGAGATTGACTTTATTATGACGAACAGACGGGTACTGTTCAGTGATGTCTCAGTGATCGCGAGGGTGAAAACTGGCAGCAATCAACGAATGGTGAGAGAGGCACACAGAACCTAAACGTTAAGTTGGAGAGGTCACAGCTAATGAAGTCAACGATCCCGCATCCACGCATGCCCCTCGTGCTCTAATCCGAAGTCAGTTCGAGTTACTAAAGTGTTCAGTGCCTAGGAGACTGCAATACAGTGTACGCTATTCCCCTCGTACGTATTCTAAACAAAAACTATTTCGACGAGTATTTCAACAAGTATTTACAAAAATCTATAATTACGTAAACAGCGTTAAAAACTTTAACCACGTTCTGCCCCGAGGGCGCCTCGTGATTGTAGGTAATTATTTCACGCTGATAGCATGAGTGACAGAGGTCTGTTCTTGGCACGACCGTGGAGGATTTCCTTAATTTTTTTTGCGTTACATATCCATATATAGGTAGTAGTTAAACTACTATTTTTAATAATAAATTTTAAATTTTAATTTATAAAGTGTTCTTATAGTTTTCATAAAGCAGTATATACTTGGTAGTCGTGTAAGGTAATTAGCTTTAGATATAACACAATTTTAGGATATTGAGATTAATTTTAAGGTTGAAAATTAAGGAAATTTAAAACTTGCGATATTTTACAGGTGGATAATTTAAACAGTTTTACGGCTAAACTAAACAAACGTGGGCTCTGTATATGCCAGTATTTAGAATAGAATAAAATTTATTCAATGTAGATTACAGGAATACTACATAATGAAAGTCATTTTAGCTTTACTACCTCTGTCTCAGTGGTATAGCTAGCGTAGGGCTAGGCGGGGCAGTGCCCCAGGCCATCCAAGCTCAAGAGTCCCCTTGGCTTCCATGAACGGCATTCGAAAAAGTTATATAATATTCTAATTATGTAAAAATTATCGACTTCTAACTTCTAACCTCAAACGCCTCGAACTAAAATCATAAAAATTTCTCCCACCTCCAGAGCATAAACAGGGTGTAACACGGCTTTTATCATGGCAAATCAATTATTTGTGTAGGGAATTTTCAGCGTACGAACCTTCATCATAAATCCCCATGAAGTGTTGTAACCAATTGCACTCTGAATTTCATGAACTCGATTTGATTTGACTTAACCTATTTATTTTAATAATATAAAAAAGAGATAATAATATAAAAATTATAATTTATTTATCTACTACATTTATTCGCTTAAACTATGAGTAAATATATATAGATTACGTTAGGTTTGGTAAGAGCTAACTACGTAAATATTTGCGATACCCTTATTTCAAAGCAGTTCTTTTTTTAAGCTACAATGATATAAATAGTAAATACGACCAAAGACAAAGGAAGTACTTAATATACTGATGTAATAGGCCCTAATTATTCAATTTATTATCACCTTGTTCTACCTAAATTGACTCCGACTTGGACTGTTCAACAATTATGTAAGGAAGTTATAACTAAATATGTAATGCTAGAATGAGCGACATTACGAAAGTGTTTACCGATACTTTATTATTTTTTACAATACCTGTCTCTTACTGCAACAGCCGAAAGATCGTTCTCAAATTAAAAATAATCAAAACTTATTTAAGAAATTTTATGAGTCAAGCTCGATTCTGACATTTGACACACATAGCAATCGAAAACAAGGCCACATCAAGCCTAAATTTAATGGTAGTTACTGACGAGTTTGCAAAAACTAAACCCAGAAAAAGTTTTATTGTCTACTTATATTATATTATTAACTGTAATTTACTTCATCATTGTTTATTGTTTACTAATTTCCGCTCGCGACCTCGTTCGCCTGGTATGGACCAACATCGAATATTATCCCACGGGATCGATTTATCGCCATGAAAGTATCTTATGTCTTAACCAGGTCGAGTTCTATCCGTGTGCAAAATTTCATCCAAATCCATGTAGTAGTTTTTACATGATAGCGTAACAAACAAATAAAGTTGCACAATTATAATATTGTTAGCTCCTACGATTAAATATTATCTGTTGCGTTACACATAATACTTAGTACTAAGTAAGATGATGATGTAGTTTTACACTTTTAAAGAAGTTAGTTTAGTTTGAATACGTTTATTTTTTTTAATAGCCTACGTTCGGCAGTGGACTTATGAAGGTTTTTTTTATTAAAATGGGCTCACTCTTGACCACTATCTAGCTCGAGGTCCAAAATGAGGTCTATGATGAAGCGAATTTGCCCAAGAGGAGCCTGTTACACGCACCTTGAATAGGTCCAGGTTATAAATACACGGAAAACAGACGCAGGCAGGGCATTCCACTTCTTGGCTGTGCGTATTATCAAAGATGATTTACAGCGCTTACTGCGAATATTCGGAATGTCAACCAAGTGTGGATGGTAACCCGCAGTACGTCTGGTACTCCGATAGGCGAATGGAGAAAGCGGTATGAGCTTATGAAGCACATGGGACACTCTTCGAAGTACAATCTATGGAAGACCGACAAACAAGCAACGTGGCGGCGGTAAGCTAAGATATGAAGTTTAGCTTCCTCCAGCTTTTTATCACCGATAAGCTTCTTGACTCTGCGTTCAATTGAGTAGAGTATGGCATATTGATAATTTGGTGATCCATTTCAATGATAACTACAATACTGCATGCATGTTAGGACTTGAGCTTTTTATAATGTTAGAAGCTGTCCAGGCGTGAAGTATCGCTGTTTACACAGTTTTTTGGCCGCAGTTTGTGCTTTTGACTTAATGTAGCGCCAAAGTTGAGGTTAGCACAGAACTGTATACCGAGAAGCTCAAGATGATCAGTAACCTCTACAGATGTACCTCGGAAAGTGTCATACCCGACAATACCTGGTAGTAGGTCATTGATGTGCAGCAGGAAAGAGTTGCAGAGAGAACAGAGTCCTGAGGAACTCCCGCATTAATATGCAGCCATTTATGACTACTTTAATCGACCGTTCACTCAGAAAGTGTGATATCCAGTTGCAAAATTCATTGGGAATGCCGTACTCAGGAAGCTTACTCAGCAGACTTGCGTGCCAAGCTCTGTCAAAAGCCTTCAAATTATAGAGTGAAATTGGTAGAGCTTCACCGTTCTTCTCGATGATCTCGCCGAGTGCGTGACATACTGAAGAAGATCCACGGCGGATGCCATATTGGTGGTCACTAAGGAGGTCATTTGTTTCAAGATATGTCAGCAGCTTACTGTTCTTGCTTGCTTCCCTTACATAACTTTACTGTATATAATGATAATATTAATAATGATGATGATGATGAATAGGTCAATTTCATTTTTGCCCCGGGGCCCCTTGGTAACATAGCTACGCCACTGTCTGTTCTGGGAAGAACCAGCAAGAAACCCAGCAACAATTAACAATTAAGTATGTCACGCACATTTAGAAACATCATGGTAGCGATCACCTCATTCCCAGGGTTTATTATCTATCATGAATATCATGAACTCTTTAGTAGTATAATAACGCTTATTAAACTTTTGCTTAGTAAAAATTAATAATATTATTTATGTGGTATTATTTATAGTGGTGAGATTAAGATATTTGATTCTACTTTATAAATATTAAATTCTATTTTTATAATATTATCAATCTCGGTATATATGTATATGTACATATGTATCGACGTAATTTTGCCAGTTTCTTGTACATATAGTGTAAGTATTATAAAATTAAGCCATTATATATAAAGGTATTTGTTTTATTTGCATAATAATACAACATTATATCAAAAGAGATTAAAAATCACATCCCTTCAATACATTTTTTTTCACACCATAAGCTTTTTAATATCTACCTCCTTTTACGCGGCAAAACAAAAATCGGTTAAAACAATCGAAAATTTTCAATTCGAAAATGTTCGAAAATGTTCCATTACGGCCTTGTCCTTAATCTATGTTTTTCAAAGATTAAAATAGCGTTTTATCTTTGTACAACATAGAATAAAGACACTCTGTAAATTTATTCATAACATAAACTGCTCCACCGACTTTGATAAAAACGTAATCAAGATTTTGATATAAACTTAATCAGGATCAAATTATATAATTGGGCATGGAATAAGTAATTGTTCTCGAGATTACACAGACATTTTCCTTAAAATCATGGGAACCGACTCGTGAAACATGAGCATATGTCTAAATTTGGACTATGGAATTTGATATTAACTAAGCTGACAAGGAACAAAGGCATAAAAATTGTTGATGAAATGTTTAAGCGTCTAATTATGTCAACATTATAGATATCAATAAAATAATCTACTACGTTTTATATAATCAAGTCTGGAAATAATAATGGAGGAATGGATAAAAAAACTTAAGATTTATATCACCATTGAAGCGCTTGTTAATCAATTATAATAATATCGTCAATAAATTATAAAAATTAAGTATTGTTCAAATGGCATGCAGTTTGAAATCACGGAAAAGTTGTATTAAATTTTCACATTTTCCTATTATTTTCCACCCTTGGTCATACGAGGAGTGCATGCCAATTTTCGTAGAGTATTTTTGAGATAAAAAGAAACAAATTTTTTACAACGGCATGCAATTTGTAAACACGGAAATGTTTTTTTTTTCATTTTTACTTAACCCTTTGGGCCTCGTCGGCCATTGCGAATTGCATGCCATCAATTATTTTAGCTTAAATTTGTTCCAACTACGTTATATTACAAAGGCATGCAATATAATGTCACGGAAAAATACTAAAATTCTTTACACAAAGAGAAGCCATTTTCTTTACGACGTGCAAGCGCGCAAGGGCTCGTAACCCCTCTATCTTTCATATTTTAGGGTTAGTTATCAATTCTTAAAAAGGCATGCAGGAGAAAATGGGAGACTATTTTCTGCCATCTCCCAGAGTCTATAATGATTCACATGCGAACGCTGCCGGCTGGGCAGCAGCAAAAACAGAAACAGAAACTTTTTAATTCAATATAGATTATAAATAATACTTATTGAAAGTCACTCTTTTGTTTAATTACCACTGGTTCGAAAAAAAAAACCTCTGTCCTGGGAAGAACCAACAAGAAACCCAGCGGGACTTTTTTTTTAAATAACAGATTATAATCATGTATGTTACATAAATTACCAAAACAACAAATTATAAATAGCTTGGTAGCGATCACCTCATTTCCAGGGGTTATTATCATCCATAAATTCTTTAATATTATAATAACCCTTTTTATACAAACTTACTTTAATAAATTTTTTGAACTTTGAGCAGGTCAAATTTTGTATATATTCTCGGATTTTGCTGTAAAAGCGTAGACATCGCCCCAAGAATGAATTACTGACTTGATGGAGTCGAGTAATTGGTACTACTAGCTTGTATCTGTTCATAGTATTTACAGAATAAATATCACTTATTTTTGTAAAACTACTTTTATTTTTGTGTACGTACATTACATTTTCATAAATGTATTGAGAGGCCAAAGTTAACATATTAATTTCCTTAAATGTTTGTCGCAGCGACTCTTTAGGCTTTAAATCATAAATTGCTCTTATGGTCATCTTCTTTAAAACAAATATAATTTCAGTGTCAGCTGCGTGTCCCCATAGCAAAATAACATATGACATTATACTATGAAAATAGCTAAAGTAAACTAGTCTAGCTGTTTTAACATTGGTTAAACTTCTAATCTTTTTTTCACCAATGCTGCAGAACTAAGTCTGATTGCTAGTTTTGATATATGGGGCTCCATTGAAGCTTCGCGTTTAGTGTGATTCCAAGAAAAATGGTGTCTACAAGACTCAGTTTCTCCCCATTTAAAATTACATTAGTATTTAATTGTTTGACATTTGGGGTCATAAATTTCATGCGTTTCATTTTAGTGCCATTTAAATGCAAATTATTAACATTGAACCAATTTACTAATTTAGATATAGCATTATTTACTTCGTCATATTTTAGTAATTGTCGACTTAATTTGAAAATTAAAGAAGTGTCATCTGCAAATAATACTATATCATGGTTATACTATGTAAGGTGAGTTATTAATGTATACAAGAAACCCTTTCTGGCCGAGAATTGAGCCTTGAGGCACGCCCATTCGTACCATCGACCCGGAAGAACTCATACTGTTGTAGTGGGTGGAAGGAAAAGGGGAGGAAGGATAATGACAACTTTTTGCGTTCTCTTACTTAAATATGAAATAATTAATTTAAGAACATCATTTCTTACACCGTAGTGTTGAAGTTTCCTGATTAATGTTTCATGGTGAATACAATCGAAGGCTTTGGATAGGTCACAAAATATACCCAAAGCATCCTGTGAATTCCCCCATGCATTAAAGATATATTTAATCAATTCAACACCGGCATCAGTTGTTGAGCAACCCCTTGTGAAACAAAATTAATTTTTATGAAGTAAATTATGTATTTTAAAGAAATTTAACATTTGATCAAGAATAATTTCTCAAAAATCTAACTAAGTGTTGGTAGTACAGAAATAAGTCTAAAATTGGCGGGATCTAATTTACTACCAGGTTTAAATAAAGGTATCACTTTACTATGCTTCATTAAATCAGGAAACACGCCAGATTCGATACTAGTATTAAAAATAATAACTAAATGAGGCGGGATTGTATCTATTATAAACGCAATGACTTTAACGGAAATCCCCCACAGATCCGCAGTTTTCTTAACATCAATAGTTTTATAATATTTTACAATATCTTTTGATGATATTTTATGAAAAGTAAAATTCTTTGTACATGCATTTACATTTTGTTTAAGTAATGATTCGGCGACGGCAGGAGAAGAATTCAGTGACTTAGTGGTTAATATCGGAATATCAGTAAAATATTTTTCAAAAACCATTGCAACGTCCTGATCAAATTCAGTTAATTTGTTGTTAACACTTAACTGGTAGTTTGAATTGCGAGAGTTGATCTTACCAGTTTAGCTATTAATTATACTCCATGTCATTTTAATTTTATTAGAAGCTGTGTTAATTTTGTTACTCAAATGCAAAGACTTGGCTGTGGAGCACACTCTTTTAAATATTTTTGAATATTTTTTTACATATTCCCTAAATTCGACGCTATGATTATATAACCTTTCATGGTAAAGATCATATAACCTATGTCTGCCCTTATGGACTCCTACTGTCACCCATCCATTGAACGACATCCTACTGGTCTAGGAGAATGTTTTAGAAGTAAAAGTATTATTAAATTCATTGCAAATAAGCTTAAATTATGTTCCATACAAAAAATTAGGATAATTTTGGTATGAAAGTGATGGAAATTTTTTCACTATGTTACTTCTAAATTTCTCCAAGCAACGTGCATTTACTGGAACAAACACAATTTTCTCATCTACTTGCTTTTTGTGAACATAAGGTAACGAAACTACATGTCCACAGTGATCAGAAATTAATTTTAGAATTATACATTTATGCAACAACTTCACATTTGAAAAACTGTTATCTACACATGTTGCACTAGATTGAGCAATACGCGATGGCTCTAAAAATAAATTTAAAAGACTATATAATTTAAAGAATGGTCTAAATTTAATATTGATTGAGGAAGTTTTTAGGAGATTGATGTTAAAGTCTCCAAATATTACAACAGATTTATTCTGTTTATTAAGCTTAGCAAAAACTTCCTCCATCATTTTTTTTCAAAAGTAACGTATATACAACATGGGGATCTGTAGACGTTCACAACAATGAGTTGCTCAAACTCAACGCATGTCATTTCTACAGGTCGCTCAACAGAGAGGCTCCATATCTTTACGTTTTTTACATGATAATTTAAATTGATAAGCTGAATCTGTCGATTGACTTCTCGATCGAAGTTGGATTTACCTAGTCAGACTATTTGTCCCAGGTGTGATATGTGTAACGTCCAATGATATGGACGTTACACGTGAGTGGTAAAGGATGATGAAGAATAAATATTTCTTTTTTATATTTATTTATTTTTATTACTTTAATAAATGTATAAAATATAAAGCAAAATAAAATTACACTTATTATTATGTTCAGCAGTGGACTTAAATAGGCTGTAAGAGTAACATACAGGTACATTAAAAAATGCGGTTGGCAACCAACTTACTCAGAGAGGGAACTATGGCAAACATTCTTCCTATGAGGCAATCTAAGGAAAAGGTCTATGTTCAGCAGTGGTCTTTTGATAAGCTGTAACTAATTATGAATGACGAACAAGATCTCGAGGGAGATGTGGTGGAGTCCGAAATGATGAGGCAGACCGCGGTCGTGCTGCAGTATTTATACTATTGTAGCAGTGAACTCTGTGTACTTTCCGTGAAACAAACCATTGGATTAGACATACATAAATAAATAAAACATTGCAACGGGGTACTTAGATTTTTGTTACGCTTATTGCACATACATTGAGGTATCTATGAAATGGTTATAAGGCGATAAGCTTGTAAAATAAAAGCGAGAATAATATTTCTTTCTTATTTTGTACCACGTAAAATGTAAAATGTCTAACAAGCTATAGCGTTTTCTTTATAAACTTCCCGTGGCAACATTACTTTTCTCTGTGTTTATTGTCCTCCTTCAGGTTCTATTGAAAGCTAGGAATTTAAGTAATGTATAAAATCTTACAAACGTAATTTTGTGGCTGGGTATTTCAATACACATCACATTGCATTGGACTGCCTATCAAATAAAGCTAGAAGTGAACAATTATACAACATTATAGATGACTTATGTATCTTAAATGAAGGTGTCTTTTGCTAGTCCATGTATTACCTCTCTCTGCAAATGGTTAGTTCATGATGATAATATGGGAAGTTATCATTTTCCTACTATCACAGATATCACCCTCATCACAGACCGGTATAATATTAACCCTCCTTCTGATCGGTTCTTACACAAAAAGCTGATTGCGATAAGTATTTAAGATTAGTAAAAAGAAGGATATATTTAATTTGATACACACACACAAGGCACCAGAACACAGAATCGAATTTAAAACAAAAAAGGACAAACAGCAAAGAATACCAGAACAAAGAACACCCAAACGAAGCCGGGGCGGGTCGCTACTTAAAAATAAAAAATGTCAAAAGTAAACTGGAGTAGATGAAATGATAATAAAAATTTGGCGTAACTCAGGTAACATAATGTAGATTGAAAGTTTCCAGTTACTTTCATTTTGACGGAAGTAATCTTCCTTTGAGTGCGAATCGTTCGTTAGCAGACAAGGAAAAGCGTTGGGCCGTACTTAAATAAAACGCTCAAAGTCCCCACTGCACAACAAACAATACTTGTGTTTGTCTCAAAATCCGCCCTCCTGTACAAAGTATTGTTTTGTCGCAAATGTTTTATCATTCTGTAAATCATTTTATGATAAGTTTTGATAATTATTTGAGATTCCATTTGATTCCATCTTAATTCTAAGAGGTGACGCCGCAACTGTAGACTTCTGTTTTGATTATAAAATGAAGAGTTTCAGGTGTCCATGGGCTACAGTAACCGTTTTCTATAGGTAATTAGTCTTTTTTATTTATCAACTTTGTAATTAAGTATATACGTATATATAATAAAGTACGTAATATGTCGTGGCAGTTACGCTAGAAGTTCTAATTATATACTCAGTGGCTTTAATGATTATACTTTATGAAAAACTAAATTATTGAGAACATTATTAATATTTATTTTCTCAGTAAGTTAGTAATTGCATATTTACTCAAGCAAAAAATAATATATGTTCCGCCAAGTGAAATATAGGGTTGCACTACTATGACGACCTAGTAATCGAAGCGGAAAGTCGATGGATGTAGGTGTGGATAAGGACATAGATTAATAAATTCACTTCTTATTAAATATAACTAAAATTATTAATTACAGATTTTACGTTTGAATGTAAGATATTCCCAGTAAACATACTGTAAATACACTTGAAACGTGGGAAATATAAATTGAACTTTAAGGACATAAAATTAGTTAAAACGATGTAGTCATCGCGTGAGTAAAAGAAATATATGTTATCATTACATACTAGGTATGTAGGTGAAGTTCGAAGTTACATTATATTTACTATTAACAATATATCACAACACAGTGATCAATATGGAGCATTATTCAATAATAAATGTTTGATTGAATAATGCTTCATATGGATCACTGTGTCGAAGAATAATTATTTAAGTAGGTTTAGTAGATTTGGATTAGGTATATTTAGTTGTTATGGTCCTTATTTGTTCTAGTTGTTTATTGTGTTCGGTATGTATTACTTGTTACTATGCAAAGATTAAATTGTGTGGTAGAGATGATTGTAGCTCGAATGGGTAAAATGGCAAAATAAAATAAATTAATGGTCTACCTGGGAAGAACCACGCTCGTACAAAATACCAGCGTAAAATAGCAACTCAATGCCGCTGTATTTTGTATGGTGAGTGTAGAGAACCGGAAACTCTTTTTACTGGAAACGAGGCCTTCCATCTCAATCATTAGGAGTGACAATGCTTCGCCACTTTGATTCTTAATCGACGATAAATGTAGATGTCTATCGGCCACAGCATCGTTCGTCATACTTATTCTATAAAAAAGTTTACAATTCGATATTTTATGTCGCAATATCTTCGTCAATTGTGAAGCGATTTTGAGGATTCTATATTTCTATTTTATGGATTTAATAAAAATAATGTTATTTTTGTCGCCAAACCACACACGTTTTTATTGTTTTCTTGCAATCCTGTCCATCCAAAGGTTGTCTGGAAGAGATAGCTCTTAGCGATAAGACCACCCATTGTATCACATTTCTTTTTCTCAAAATTTGTTAATATTTATGATATTTTTAGACGTACAATAAAGTGTTATCTATCTATCTATCTATCTATTCTATTAAATAAAATAAGTTATAGCTTCATAGTATAAATCGTAATTACGTACGAATAACTCTTCGTTTGATTTATATATATATATATATATATATATATATATATATATATATATATATATATATATATTTAGTAGTTATTATAGAAATTTAGTAGTTATCAACACAATGCGGATGTACGAAACGGCCACAGTTATATTAAATAACCCTTAAAATATTCAAGGGTATTTACCCGATAACAAGGAACAATACCGTTGAGGAAAATTCAAAATCGCCGTAGAGGAAGGCGGTTAACTGCTGCGATTTGTCCTCTGCAAGCCAAACAACGCGACTATTGCATTATTTTTTTCGAATAATGTCAAGCTTATACACAAAGCTAAGTTTCAACAAATTTAATGCAGCTATTATAGTTATATTTGGTTGATTTCAGGTAATATTTATTCTTTATTGTAAACATTTGTTTTTGTACCTGGTAGAGCCATGCTGCAGCTATATTAATAGTATAGTTGTAGCACGAATGGGTACCGGCTCGACCGGTGAAGGACCACGCTCTCACAGAATACCAGCGTAATATAGCAGCTGTGTTTCGTATGGTGAGTGTAGAGAACTGGAGACCCTTTTTACTGGAAAAGAGGCGTTCGCAAACAAGGATAGATGTAGATGTCTATGGGTCACAGCAATCACTTATCATCAGGTGGACTGTCTGCTCGTTTGTCACCCTATCCTATAAAAAAACACCTTAAACTATTAAAAAGTAGACTTTATTGTTGTGGTATTTTCTACCAGTCAACCTTAGATAATTAATAAAACTTTGCACCTGCCTCAACGATAACTAAAGTGAAGTATTTGTGGCTCGCCCCTTCTTCGCCTGAGTGGGATCTGATTATATTATGAGTGTGTGTTATCATCTTTCCACTAATTGAAACTTAATTCTACTGAACCACTAAAAAACTACCAGCCATTAAAACCAATTTTTCTCCAATAAGAAAAGAGTCGAAAACACCAGTTGTAGCGGAAAATCCACTAAGTTGACAACATTGCCAGAGCCGCTAGAACTGAAAAGTGTCGCCCTTCCCCCACGCCACTCGTTTACACCGGTTACAACCGGCGCAATTTGCAGAGGAGGTTCAGAATAGTTAACATAAGCGAATGGTGAAAAAAACAGACAAGAAAAAAAAACTGAAACATTTTATAATTTTATTGTCTTTATTCAAAATGTGTGGAATGCATTATTTTAATTACTTGTTATTCATAAGTATGAAACGCTTACTATTTTATACGCACGCACACATTCGTAAGGGAGTGTTGAGTTCGGAAGAAGCGCTCGCGCTCCGTTAGAGATTTAGGTATCTTTAGTTGTTTTGACTCGGTAAAAACAAACGCTCCCGTCCTTTCCCTTCCATCCCGCCACACCGCATGGCTACATTCACCTGACCGGCCAACAGTGTTGACTTGATCGTGACCTCATTACGTACCGAGTGTGCTATTTTTAAATTTTCGTAGTTAGTATTACTTGTCACAGCCAGTACTACGTGTAGAAACTACTGATTTCTTCTGAATATTACCCATTTCTTTACCAACGTATGCAAGCACTGAATAATAACGATGTCCCACTTCGAAAACATTTTTGTGAATGGTTTTTGTCAAGCATTAATAGTACTATATAACATTATGTGGACTGATGAAGCCCTATTTACGCGTAGGGCTTTATAATAGTCGTAATGAACATTACTGGGCAGTATGCAACCTACAACACTTCAAGTGCGATTTCATTGAAAGACGATTAATGGCTGGTAATTATTTGGACATTTTAAAACGTGTTATTAAAGATTTCCTGGACGATATACCCCTAGTGTTACTGAATAATTTTAATTTCCAACACGACAGTGTTTCGCCTCATTATTCAAGTTCAGTGCGTGATTATTTGAATAGCCAATACGAAGATAGGCGGATTGGGCGTGGCGGTCCTATACCATGGTCTTTTATTTATGGGGTGAAATAAAGAGACCAGTTTACGTCCATGAGGCCCAAAGCTATGACCACCTCCGCAGCAAAATAATTGCTGCATTCACGGAAGGGAAAAGTGCGCAGACACATGTAATTGATTTGAAAAATAATTTATAGAAACGTGCTCAACTGTGCTTTGTGAGAAATATACTCTATTTTGAACACCTATAAAAATACCAATAAGTTGGTTTTATTTTAAGTTAATGCATATTTATCATGTAAATAGTTCGTTTTTGTAAATAGTTAATCGTATTAAATTGTTAATAGTTGTAAATACTCGATTCGAATTTTTTAAATTCGCCTTAAATAATAAATAATATTTTTGTCACTTTTGAATAATTATGTTTATTGAACAGCGTACGCGCCGACGCGATGTTCGTGTCGGTTGAGGTCGGCAATGCTCGGCACCATTCCACTGCCTTCGTAGTCGTCCGGGCGACTTCCTTTGTATCGGCCAGCGGCCAGCGCCAGCGCCTTCAGCGCTAGACGCTATGCTCCCGTCGCCTGAGTAACCATTATTTAAATCTCTCCAACCTATCACTGGCCTTCCAGCTGAGCTATCTTTTATACAACTAATTATTTACAATTATTCTCCACCTCTTTCCCTCGCTCTGTAGTCTAAACTTGTATTTCGAACTATCTTTTGTGTGGGAGTAAAAATATTATTTAATTCGAGGTGTGCAGAACATTTTATTTACATGGTATCTATCGCAGTCGTCGATGAAATGTATTTTTCTTTTTATTTTTGTTATATTGACAGTCCTAAGCCCGTTTAAAGTTTGAAGGGAAAATTGGAATCGTGATTCGCGTCATAGTTATCAACTTAATTGCGAGCGTGTCATTAAATAAGTAAATAGTAGGTAAAAGCTCCGTGCATTGACTCGAACACACACGAGCGCGAGTTGTTGTTGCCTATAAGTCACATTCAATTTTTTTTATTTTTAAATAAACGTAGAAATCTTATTTACGCATATTTTTCAAAACTGAAAAAAGTGCATATCAGTATTTATATTTTGAACTTAATTATTAAATTTGGCTGATCTTTGAAAAATAACCCTGTATAACAAACACGCTTGCCCAATGTTAAGTATCGTATCGGCAAACTTTATAGTACTCTACACCACCTAGCGCGATTTTAGAAAGACCTATGTTCTAAAAATGTGCTTGATAAGATGTGATTTTACCGATGTAAAGATTAAGGCAATTTTTACTTTCAAGTCAATCTAAAAACGTCATATAATAAAAATGAAAGCACGTTACTGCAATAAATCACAAGCCACTTTAATTATATCGTGGCGCTGCGCTATAACTCTTAACAACAGCCACACTAATACATGCCCATCAGCAATTTATTATATAATTTTTTGATAAATGAATGGAAATAATATGTAACACTATAAAAACGTCAACCGCAATTTTACGTCGTAAAGAAAGTCTGTTTGCAACATAAATATTAAATTTACTGATTATGATGATGATTAATATTAAAACATAAATTAATAAAGTCACGATGAGGTGTAGGGAATTTGTGATATATATAAATTTTATGTATTTAAAACTTAAGGCTTAAAAGCTTCCAATACCTTAATACATATGATCGTAAATTCGCTTCAGAAGTCCTGTGATTAAATAAGAACAAACTGCGTATTTTGCGTCTTGCATCAACAGATTCTGTCTTGAAGGACGCAAAAAAAAAATGAAACTGTTTATGACAGTAAATATTTTTATAGGGGAAAATTGTTTAAGTTTATTTGGTGGACTCGTTTCTTCAGATGTTATTGGGATTTTGTACATTTTGAATTATAATCTAACAAAAGGCAAGGGGAATATGTCATAATTATGAATATTTTTTAATTATTTTAGATCATGTTAAAAATTCAGTTAATTTTTGTTAAGTAAGTAAATAATGATCCACACCTTAGAATATACTGGCGTAATCCATACATACACGTTTATTATGCAAACAAATAGAAAATCACAATACCTTTGTTGAATGGGTTGACTCGTCAGGGGAAGAACAAAGCTCTCACAGAATACCAGCGTAAAATAGAAGAGAATGTGGAGGATCGAATACCTTTTTTTACTGAAAACGAGGCATTCCATTTTAGTCCTCAGGGGTGGTAACAGTCAGTTTCATATATCATCACTGGCAATATACACTGGTGGACGTTACACATGATCGTTGTCTTGTTAAATAAAATATATAATGCATTTCTGTTACTATATTAATATGTATCATATGTGCATTATACTATTACCTTCCAATTCATGTACTATCGTTAAAATCGAAATTAGTGTAACGGATCAGGCCGTTAAAGGTATTTTGTGGTGTAGTTGATTGCTAAAACTAAATAATCATTGTTAGTAAAAACCAATAACAGAATCCGTACTGAATTATTGTCTTTCATCATGGAAAATTAGTCAATTTGTTATTACCACACTTTGGCATTCCTCTAAAATACCTTTTAAAATACCTCTAAAAGAAGCGTAACATTTCTGGTTATCTTAGGTTGTAATACGATCATTCGCTTGCTTACAGTTTTAACACATAATTTTTGATATTAAATCTAATTTTTTTATAGGAGAGAGAGGGAAACGCCCTTAAGGAGGCCATTGACATAAAGTAATGTATCTATATAAAATAAATGAACGCGTATTTTGCAATATTTCAACACAATCCATTACGGGGATGGATGAGGGGAGGGGGGTGGGGGCTGGCTGTGATCAAATTTGTATGGATAAAAAATAATTTCTGTTTTCTTTTAAAACAACTGTTGCAATTACTCTTGAATTAAAATAATGAAATATCCGTTAATATTATTTTTTAATCTTTTAAAATGAGGGTTCAATTTTTTTTAAATAATATTGTATCTACGCATAGTCCAAACCATTGCTCGTAAAAGCGTGAGGTTGAGACAAAAGCTTCCTTATATAATGTAGGCATCCACTTAGAATTGATTTTGGTAAATTCAAACCTTAGAGCAAGGGTTTTAAACGTGGGGGCGCGTCAATCAGGAGGGGGCGCAGATACCTGCAAAGGAGGGCACGAACTAGTTTTGTAGTTAGGAATCTTACGACAAAGAAACGTCCGTAGGTAGGTGTAGTGTATGTACACCGAAAATATTGCTGAAATAACGTTTTGGGTCAAATATTTCACAATTTATCCCAAAATAGCAAAGGAAGCACTTCAATTGTCTTTACACTTTTCCTATATATATTTGTGCGAAAGGAGACTTTCTGCTGTTGCTGTTGTCTGCTGCTGCCAAGTACAGAAATAAACTTACTCATAACATCAATAGTGCTTTGCGTTGTGTGATTTCTGTGGTTAATTCGTGAATCGGAAATCTCGTTAAAACCATTCAAACTCATCCATTAAATTCGATTAAATAAGAAGTAGTATTATATAATTAAGTAGTTTAGTTTTATACGTGATAGAGCCATGCAGCAGCTATATTATTATTATAGTTGTAGCACGAATGGATCGGCTCGACCGAGGTAATACCACGCTTTCATAAAATACCAGCGTAAAATACCAGCTTAATACTGCTGTGTTTCGTATGGTGAGTGTAGAGAACCAGAGAACATTTGTACTGGAAAAGAGGCATTCCATCTTAGTCCTCACGGGTGACAACGCATCTGTATTTTGATTCTATAAGTAGGATAGATGTAGATGTCTATGGCTCACAGCAACGGCTTAAAAAGTTATTGTATAATATTGTGTAGCTTTAAAGTATTAAAAATTTGATGTTGTTGAACTGAACTATTTTTAAATAAAACTAATTTTACGGATTTTATCGCGTATATTAACTTATTTTTATATTCCCGACGTTTCGGGTGCTTTCCAGCACCCGTGGTCACGGGGGACTGAGGTGTTTGACGTTCTGCTGTCATAGTTAGCCCGGCTACTTTCAGTTTTTTAATATTGATTTTTGGTTCGATTTACGCAGAATGAGCTTACAGTATCTTGAAGTCTAGCAGTGGTATACTTGGGTTTGGATTTGATTTTATTAATTATGGGATCCCAAGCAGATGGCAGCACCCATCCATCTTCTTTATTGAAATTAGGATGTTTTTTAATTTCAATAGCCTCGCGAATCATCCTTGGGAGGAATCGGTGTTCTTTTGCGAGGATTTGTGGTCTATCAAATCTAATGTAATGGCGGGGACGATCTTGAACATGTTCACAAACTGCAGACTTCCCGATACGTCGGTGCTTCACGTCAGCTATATGTTCTTTAACGCGGGTTTTTATAGATCTTTTTGTTTGTCCTATGTACGAGAGACCACATCAACATCCAGCTTGTACACTCCTGCATCTTGTAGAGGGATATGACACTTGACGGATGGTAAAAATAGACCAATCTTCTTCAGCGGCTTGAAGTATGTTTTAATGGAAGCTCGCTTCAAGATGTAGCCAACCTTGTCTGTGGACTATTTTTTTTCTAACCTGATAGTAATATAAAATTATCTGAGCAAGGAGGCGCGGATATTTTTTTCGTAGAAACAGGGTGCGTCATATTTAAGTTAGATAACCACTACCTTAGAGGGTGAAATAGAGTGTTTTATGGGGTCATATCATATTTGTATGGTAAAAAAGTTAATTAATTATTGCAACTTAAAATTTTTAAAACTTTTTATTTTCCTATAAAGTGTTAAGACGAAGGTACAGTTCGCGTGGAAAAAAATTCTTTTTTTTAATTTTCAAGGCGATGGAGATAGCCTTAAAACGAAATTGTGATAATTATCGATAGTTATAACCTCACTATCATCATCGTAGGCTCTAGCCCCGGGCTTATTAAGTCTAGGTTCGTTAAAATCCTCGAGTCCCATTGTCCTAGTATCACCCACGCCAATGTCGTTTACTTCACTAAAACTTGCCGCCCCAAATCCGGGATCCGCAAAATTATCTAAGCTTTCTTCAAAAGCCGCTATGTATTCTCCTGAATCTGTAAATTGTGCACTTGCTGTTGATAAGAAAATAAATGCTGTGTTCAAATATTATATTCTAGCTGGTATATGGTACAGTATGTACCTACAACTACCATTTTTAAGCATATTGCGCTACTTACTATACAAAAGATGTATATGCCTGTATTTACTACTTAAGTTTGATTTTTATTGGTTTATGGTCTTTTGTTTGAAATTAAGAAATAGAGTTTAAAGATTTATGGAGATTTCAACCTAAAGAGGGTAATATGCCATCTATATGCTACTATTGTTTGCTATATGTTGCTATAATTACCCTATTTAATTGAAATTTCCTAGAAAGTTTGTATTAAAATACATAACTTCCATGTAAAATATTATGAAAATTTGTATTTAGGCTTTCAATTGAAAATAAAGAGAATGTTTTAGTCGTTTTGATAATTATACACTTAGAAGTAAAATTAAGAATAAAAAATTGTTTGAAATTCAGAAAAGTTTTAATTATATCTTTGATAATATTATTATACGCCTTCGAGTAGAAATTAAGTAGCAAATGTATAAACATTTTTGGATACGCTTCTCCTAAGGGGAAAATAGGGGATAAAGCTACAATAAAATTGTAAACTCTTTTTATGCAGTTTTCAGTTAATAAATATCTCATTATCGTACACTAATACACACTGAAACAAAAATGAACCGAAAGTAATAAAGAAAGTACAATAGGCGGCCTTATCACTTGGGAAGCGTTTTCTTTCAGACCACCTTTTTACGCAAAAAAATTGTTCACAACTAAGCTAGGAGGAAGGTGTGCATAAATTATACAATCAAGTTAAAAATTAAAGGAATAACGAAAACACACGATGATATCGAATATATAGACAAAGAGTTCTGCAAGCGTACAGCTAAAACAGAAAATGATTTATTTAAGAAGGAGGATAAATATACTGGAGTAAGAAATGAAAGATTGTTAGAGCGGTTTTTTTCATTCCATTCGAAAGGGCTTGGTCTAACTAAAATCAGCGATCTATATAATTTTAAAATATGATAAAGCGTCCATGTGATAGTTTGAGCTCTCCGTTTTACGTGATCTCTTAAAAAGCGTAGTCATGATTATTTAGACGTTACAACTTAGATGCGTGTAACACCACGGGGCGAAAATCAAAGCTACATAAATTTAATACGTAAATAAATATATTTGAAATGTTAATTTAAACAAAATAATATTGGTAGCTAAGAGACTTGCATATGGAAAGTAATTATTTTCACACATCATTGTGCTCAGTATACTGATAAAAGCAAACACTGAAGCACTAACTTTATTATGTTTAATAGATCATAAAGTCTATGTGTCTCTAACACATAACACTGAAACGCTAACGACGCTTTCGTGATATGTGTTCTGACATAGGGACATGGGTTGTTATTCAATTAGGCTTGTTAAAACCAACCTGTACCCGATGAAACGCACAAATAATAAGATCAAACATAAGCGACCTGTCGAAGAAGATAAGGCATTTATATACAATTTATACTTTTACACAAATGTAACGTAGGTGTCGATAACGGGACGTTAGCAGGAGTACGTAATAGTAAAATAACTATCAATAGCAAAACAAAAATCGATTAATTGAAACGATGATAATGATGATGACAAACTTGTTTTTAATTTCTGCGATAAAACCTGATAGCATTGAATACAATTAAGATCTTGTTTAAATAAACGCACAGTCATGGAGATAAGTAATTTGTACTAATGTGAGTATGCATCTTCGTTAATTCGTAATTGCGGTAGTATAGCGTTGCGCAATGTATAAGTGTGTCGTTTTAGTCTTATTGTGTTGGATTTCGGTGATTGCGGAAGTGGAAACGCACACCCGTGAGGCGAAGTTAGTGAATATAGCCCAGGGTCCTGTGCGCGGGTATAAGGCACAATATGATAATTTTTTTGCCTTTTATGGCATACCGTACGCAACTACACCCACGGGTGATCACAAATTTAAGGTACTATTTTTTTATATTAATGTTGTACCAGGAAACATATGTCTACCTATAGTTATATGAGTCTACGAGTATCTATCCCGTCCGTACAAAAATCGTAGATAGTATGTAATAATAAAATAACATTAGCAGATACGTATTGCTCAACAGAGTATTTTATTTTAAAAATATAAAAAGCTACTTTTTATTCTTATTTAGAAAGCACTTTATTTAATAAGTTACATATGAACTGACTGGATTGATTGACAAAGTAGGCCATACAAATACATGTGTTGTTAGGAAACAGAACCCGCGATCAGCTGCGACGCAACTAAGCGCCACTGCGTTAGCAAACCCTAATTTTTGAAATAAAAATTAGGATTTGTTTCCTTTTTTAATTAAATTCTTAAAAAAATTTCGCTACATTTTGTCCGTATTATCGTATGTGTATCGTCTTTGTGCGCTGTACAAAATTATTTCCGTGCGCGACTAAAACCCATATCCTTGTAACGCTGCAACCAAACGCTTAGTAACTTCGGTACAAAGCTATCTAAGTATGATAATATAAATAAGTTCAAGTGAAAATTTATATAATAATAAAAATTATATAAACATCATTTTAAATACTCAATTTATATTACAGGCACCACTTTCTCCGCCCCAATGGACAGAACCATTCGAAGCCGTTAATAAAGATGTAATTTGCCCACAAATGGTATATGCACCTTGGGCTATAAAACTTAAGCAACAGGAAGACTGTCTAATCGTTAATATATACGTACCTGACACGGATGAAAAAGATTTACCTGTGGTTATACATGTTCATGGAGGGGCATATCAATTGGGATATGGCAACTTAATGACGGCAAAAGAATTCATTAAAGATAAGAATATCATTATAGTTAATTTCAATTACCGTTTGGGTGCACATGGTTTTCTATGTCTAGGTACAGAAGATGTGCCTGGCAATGCTGGAATGAAGGACCAAGTTACGTTGTTTCGCTGGGTGAAAGAAAATATTGCCAGTTTTGGTGGAAACCCTGATGATGTTACAATCAATGGATTTAGTGCAGGTTCATCGTCGGTTGATCTTCACCTTGTTTCGCCGATGACCAAAAGTCTTTTTAATAAGGTTATACCCGAAAGTGGAGCAAGTCTCTCTGCATTTAGTGTTCAAACAGACCCAGTAGAAAATGCTTGGGAATATGCGATACTACTTAACTATACAGATAAGACCAAGGATGTTTATGATTTAGAGAATTTTTATAAAACAGTTTCATTAGATACATTAACTTCTATTGATCTATTAAATAGGAGTGATTCTCTATTTCTTTTTGTACCTTGTATTGAACGGGAACTTGGTAAAGAAAGGTTTCTTGAGGATGCTCCATTGAACGTTTTGAAAAGTGGCCGTAATCATAAACTACCAATGTTATTTGGATTGGCTGAAATGGAAGGATTATCTAGAATGCCAGTTTTTGAAACATGGTCTAGTAAAATGAATGATAAGTTCTCCGATTTCTTGCCCGGTGATCTTAAATTTTCAACTCCAGAAGAAAAAGAAGAAGTTGCTCAGAGAGTTAAGGAGTTTTATTTTGGTAAAAAACCTGTTGGCAAGGAAACTATATTTAGATATATAGATTATTTTACAGATATATTATTTGCGTATGGCACACTAAAGTCTGTTCAGTTGCAAGTGGAATCTGGAAACAAAGATATATATCTATATGAATATTCCTTTGTGGATGATAACGTTCCGTTAGTGCCCTACACTGCTGTGCGTGGTGCTAACCATTGCGCACAATCAATGGCTGTAGGAGACGAATTTTTGCCAAATGCTCCAGCTGATACAAAAGATTTCACAAATATGAAGCAGTTGATGAGAGAACTATGGTTCAACTTTATCACAACCGGGTAAGATAATTCTAAAATATCGTCATAATCATTGTCGATATAAACAGCCCTTCAGAGGTCCACTGCTGGACATAGGCCTCATTCCTAAATTGTCACAAAGTCACCTGCATTCATTGAATCTCCACATGTCACCCTGTCTGTCACCCAGAGGGGTAGGCAGAGACTGCGGACTTCCATTTGGCGTGATCCTGACATACCTCTCTCGTCTCCTTTACATCCATATATCTACGCATACACGCTCGTCGATTAAGGGTACTCCTAATCTGACCCATTTTCAATGTATCGCCGATTTGGTCGGTTAACCTTCGTCTAGGTGTTAAACCTAGTCTGTTTTGTTTCCATTTGTTGTCTCTTACGATAACGACGGAATGATATAGGATAGTGGAAATTTTTACACAGCTACTACAAGATAAAAGAATATTAAATGTAATAAGACGTCGGAAGGCAACAAACTTACAATTGCCTTGGTGTTCCGGTTGTTCATGTGTAGCAGTATAGTCATTTACGACCATGTTAGCCGCATGCTCGTAAGTTTTTATAAAAATAACAAGTTCTTAATTATCTTTGATTATTACAGAAAACCGTTTCCAGAGGGTTCAGACCTTCCAATGTGGCCGCCTACCGATGCAAACGGTAGTCCTCATATGTCTCTCGATAAGACGATGAAACTGCGCGGACCTCTGATACAGCAACGCTTTCTTTTTTGGGATGCTATTTATGAGAAATATTATGCAATGCCAACCGCACCTCCTCCTCCAACACCCAGAACCAAAACTGAATTATAAAACTAGAAACAATTAATTAATAGATATTATTAGTAACAAATTGTATACATTTATTGTTAAATATTTATATTTTATAGTAAAAGAATGAAGGTCACATTAGTGTGTGTAAATAAAGGAGGATGTCTTGAGTGACTATCTTATTTATCAACGCATACCCCAAACCGCTACATGCAGAAATCTAAAATTTGGACAGTAGCTGCCTTACATAACGCAGGCATCTACTAAGAAAGGATTTTAAAATTTCAACCCCTAAGAGGATGGAGTAGTGTGTTACAGTTTGTATGAAACATATAATTCCGGGACGATTGTCTGGAAAATTACTTCAAATTTCTCTGTAAATTAAATAAATGAATACGGATTTAGCGATTTTTCATAGCAACTCTTCATGAGTGATTTTAATTTCTTAAAATATCTACCCTTAGGATTTTGAACCAAGGGTGCAAAATTTGTATCCAAAATATTGTATTAAGACGCATAGCCCATACCGCTGAACGTAAAAGTCGGAAATTAGGACAATGGCTTCCTTTTATAACGTAAATATGAATTTTGAAAGTTCTAACCATAAGAAGGGGAAATAGGTTTGTTAGTTTGTATGAAACTTTTTATTTTACAGCGAGATTTTATGCGTAGTAGATCCATGCTGCAGCTATATTATTATTATAGTTGTAGCACAAATGGATCGGCTCGACCGGGGAGGGACCATGCTCTCACAGAATACCACCAGCGTAAAATGGCAGCTTGAAACTGCTGTGTTTCGTATGGTGAATGTAGAGACCGGAGATCTTTTTATTGGAAAGGAGGCATTCCATCTTTGTATTCACGAGTGACAACGCATCTATATTTTAAATTGTAACCGAAGAAAGATGTCAATATCTATGGGCCACAGAAACCACTTACCATCAGGTGGACAGCGTTTGACACTATCCTATAAAAAAAAGATATTAACTCGAAACTTACTGAAAGACTTTTGATAAAAAGCCATTTGAATTGTTAGGTGTAGATAGATTATACAATTCAGTTGAATATAAAATTAAACAAAAACAACACGATGACGACAATCCGTATGTGCAGATGCAATATGTAAATATTATGAGCCAAGAGCATGCTAAAGAAAGACATACTTATATACTATCGAAAAACAATACCCTCCCCTTCTGGGGCAGTCGGGTAAAAATATTATTTTTAACTCCCGGAGCAAAAAGAGGGGTGTTATAAGTTTGATCGCAATGTATGTTTGGCTGTGTGTTTGTCTGTGGCACCGTAGCTTTAAAACGGGGGAACCGATTTAGGTGCGTTTTTTTATTTAAAAGCAAGTTGTCTAGCGGTGTTTCTTAGACATGTTTTGAGGACTAAACTGGAATACCTTGTTAGCAGTTAAATAATCTCCATAAGAATCACTGCAGCATAATGCAGTGAAGCGACCACACTGGAACCGGTTTGCATACACGACGCTCTCTTACAAATTTCGACAATTACCGTAGCATAATGACCGCATATGAAATTAGTAAATATTATGTATAACTAGCGATCCGCCCCGGCTTTGCATGGGTAATTTCCGGATTTCCACAACAACGCCACCTACCAGGTCCAATTGAGTTTATAAACCATCGTTCGAGCCGTTTTCGAGTTTTAGAGAGATTAACGGACAGCAAAATGATTTTTATATATAGAGTTATATCCTTTTATCTTTTTTTATATAGAAGAGAGGGCAAACGAGCATGCTGCTCACCTGATGGTAAGTGACTACCGCCGCCCATGAACAACCGCAAAACCAAGGGATTTGCAGATGCGTTGCCGGCATTTTAGAAAGGTGTAAGCTCTTTTCTTGAAGGTTCCTAAGTCGTATCGGTCCGGAAAATTCGCTGGTGGTTATTAATTCCACAAGGAAGTTGTGCTAGGGAGAAAACTTCTTCTAAATCGCACATTGGTGGACTGCCAATCATCCAGATGGTATGGATGGTAACGCGAGCTTTGTCGCGGTTTGCGATGGTGAAATTGAGCGGCTGGAATTTATCCGAACAATTCCTCAGAGCACTCCCCGTGATAGATGCGATAAAATACGCAAAGAGATGCAACATCTCTACACAGTGCCAGTGTATCTAGCCAATCAGAAAGAACTCGGTCGTCGACGATTCGAACAGTTCTGCGCTGGATGCGATCAAGTGGAAGGAGCTGGCACTGGGGTGCCCCGGCCCAGAGATGAGAACAGTATTCCATGTGAGTCCGAACTTGCGCTTTGTAAAGTTGCAATCGATGTGCCGGCATGAAATTCTGTCTTGCTCTGTTGAGCAGGCCAAGCTTTTTAGAGGCCAATTTGGCCTTCCCTTCCAAGTGACCACGAAACTGCACATTACTTGATATGTCAACGCCAATGATTCCGATGCTAGCTGAAGCAGCAAGGGGAGTGCCTTGAAACTGAGGAGATACGACAAAGGGGTGCTTTTTAGCGGTAAACGCGCAAACTTGTGTCTTCTGAGGATTGAACTGGACTAGATTTAGTCGCCCCCAATCCGAGACTTTGTTAAGCAAAGACTCAACTTCAGACACCAATTTGTTCCGGTACTCAGCGACGTTTTCCCGAGAAATATTGGCACGCCCGGTATATAAGGCATCACCAGTGCTGTCGTCCGCATAGCAATTAATGCTACTAGTTTGCAACATATCATTGATATTGTAACGACCCCCCCCCCCTCTTTTCTTCTATATATCTACTTATACTTGTATTTCTTTAGAATCTATATCTATAAGATATATGAATATAATCTAATTTACGAAACCAGTATATTTTGATCTTTCTAAAGGTTTAAATATAGGCCGTTTAATAAATTTATGGCGTGACCATCTTAGTTAGGACCCTTATTTACGTTGTGTTTGTATAGTAACTTAGTTCTTTTAGGTGCATCTTGTAAGAATGAATATTCACGAGAGCAATCGAAAGCTGTTGGTAGCGTCTTATAAGTTCTACGAAGAACTATATAGTTCACGAAGACAGAGCTCAAAAAAGTTAAGAACAATAAATTGTCCCTATTCCACTTGTATCAGGTTCACAACAGTCAATTCTTTATTAATTAATCTCTTCTCGCTTGGAAAAGGCTCACAATAATTATATCAAATACCAGGTACAAGGGCTTCGCTCTCCCACATTAAAAAAAATGTGGAGGAGGTACACGACTCCGCACACGCCGTCCACGGTGAGCACCAACCCTTTTTAATGCGCTCCCCCCGAAGGGTACGCTAAGTTGGGAACTGGACCGTAGTCCACAGCAAAATGACTGGCGAACCAGTAAAAGAAGACTTGGCCCCTTGATAGTGCGTAAGCATAAACATCGACCGAAGTCGCGCATGTCAATGCGAGTAAACGCCATACAGAATACGATCAAATCCAGCCACAGTGAATGTACGTCACACGGGTGAGGAAACAAAAGGTTCACTGGCCATAAAAAGCCCTCCGTGAGCGCCACCACCTGCCAGACCGCCGTTCCTGCAGACGTGATGTAAGTGTAAGGCATCACCACCAATTGCATGGTCAGCACGGCCAATTGGCCGCAGAGCGTGTCATGAGTCTACCGCTCACCTCAAGGGAATGGGGTCCCAAGTTGCGCGGCTTTCGGCCGCAGCCTTGAGAGCCTCCTCAGATTCTCCCTCCAGCTACCACCCGCATGAGGTCGACACATATGCTCCACCAACCAATACAATGGCAGATATAGCCAATAGGCAGTTATAAGATAATATTAATAATTCGCCATCAGAAAGGCTTTGTGTCACTGACGTTGAGTATATGCATTTTTCGATCATGTTTGTCTCACCCACCAACAAGTTGCCTTCAATCTTTTAAAGGTGGGAACTTTATAGAGATATATTATTAAGTTGTTATATAAAACATCATGGAGGACAGACAGTGTGCAGCCTCGCAATGAAGGGACCCGACTTGGGCAAAGCTACTTAGGTTGTGAGTCAAACCAAGACGCAGCGTGCGCCATTGAGAATAGCGACCCGCCAAACAACCATCGTAGAGACGCAATGCTGCAGAATGCAACAAGCATAAATACGACTATCGTCGGGCTTACACCATCCCAAGGTCCCCCATACAGTTCCAGCAGACAGCACCACCCGCAAATTACCACTAACGTGTCACAATAACATGCCACTAAGACGTCAGTAACCAAAACTCCACGTGTCATAGCGCTATTGCACTAAGACATGGAGTTGAGTATACTTGCTTCACTTAAAAGTACTACCAAACACACTCACCCCAATCCGAAAGATAGCCGACGTATCATAACGCTATGCGCTAGGACGCCGTCCATAAACAGTAGGGGTGTGCGATGTCCACGGGCAAGTCGTATTGCTACAACAAACCCGCTTACCACCGACACTAAGATGATATGTCTAGGACACATCGGTTAGCGAGTCCAAGTTTACCTTGGTCTCGGAGGCTGCGAAGCAACCTACACGCCACTATAATAATCCTTTTCAAGTCCCATTTCTTTCAATATAATGCTTTTGCATATTTGAGACCTTCCACATATTTGCTTTATTTCATAAACCATACTATTTTATGTCTTATTCATATGGGACTTCAAGTCATAACTCTGCTATCATAATGCTTATGCATCATAGACCTTCTATATTAATGCTTTGGTTCTTTAGACCTTACTATGATAAGTCCCTAATATAGGACTTGTTATTGTGCAACCTTAGTACTAGCAGTCGGTCAGCCGACCACCCCATATATATGTACAACCTTGGGTATGCGTCTCCGGCAAGTATAAGGGAACATTACAAGAACACGTTCATCAACTTAAGAAATTTTCCGATTATTACAAGAACACCTTCATCAACTTCTATTATATTACAAATGTTATTTATCTTTATTATTGCAATATAATCGACTTGTATTTATATGATTTAGTACATTTTGAATATTTTAAGCAGTATTTTAATAAATTTAGAGATTTTTAGAGACAATTTATGCGTTTATTAATACTATAATATTCAATATTCCAAATAAATATATTTGAACTTTATGCTTATTATTTGCATTTTAATAGTTTAAAATATAATTTCTAAAACATTTTTAAATGTTTTTAAAATGAATTTAATTATTATTTATTAATAATAATTATGAAGCGTCAAAATATGCAGGAGAAATAGCGTTGGTGATAGCACGCAGCCTTGTGGAACACCAGCGTTGATAGGCTTGAAATCAGAGCATGCACCGTCTACTACAACCTTGATGCTCCGATCAGCAAGGAAACTGGTGACCCATTTGCACAATTCCTCGGGAAGCCCATAGGAAGGAAGCTTCGAAAGAAGCGCTTTGTGCCAGACCCGATCGAAGGCCTTCGTTATGTCCAAACTAACGGCCAATGCCTCCCCCTTGGACTCTACTGCCTCCGCCCATCTATGAGTCAGATAGACTAGAATATCACCAGCTGATCGACCCCGACGAAAACCGTAGTGGCGGTCACTAATCAGCTGGTGATCCTCAAGGTACCTCATGAGCTGGCAGTTTATAATGGATTCCATTATTTTGGAGAACAAGGAGGTGATAGCGATAGACCTGTATGTGGTCGGGTCTAAGCGGTCGCCTTTTTTAGGTATCGGGTGGACCAAAGCTGTCTTCCATGAAATCAGGACTACGCCTTGGGAGTAGGAGTACCGGAAAAGACGCGTTAAAACCGGTGTCAACTCCGGAGCACACATCTTCAGCACAATGGGAGGGACTCCATCGGGCCCACTCGACTTGCTGATACCAGGGAGAAGAGTGCTTTGCGAACCGAGCTCTGTGTAAACCGCACATCCGGCATGGAGCACTCACATCGCGGTATAGTCGGCAGTGTGATCCTCCCGTCATCTAGAGTCGAGTTGGACGCAAAGAGAGAGCTCAAAAGATCGGATTTCTCCTTTGTGGCATAGGCCAGTGAGTCGTCCTCTCTGTGCAGAGATGGAAGAGATGGCTGACAGAAGTTTCCTTGGACAGCCTTGGCGAGAGACGAGAATACACGGGTTCCCGAAGGAAGGCGAACTAGTTTCTCGCCAATTCTGCCGATGTGCTCAGACCTTGCCTTGGCAATGACGCTTTTGAAGAACCTGGAGGCAGAATTATACTTCTTTTTAAGTGCGCTGCTGTTTACATCCCGAGACGTTGATGCGTCAACCCAGGCCCGGTAGCACTCCTGTTTATAGCGTGATGCTATTTTACAGGAGCGACCAAACCATGGCTGGGATCTGCTTCCGATGGGCACCACAGAGGATGGAATAAAAAGTTCCATACCCTAAAGTACCACATCAGCAACAGAATCGGCAACAACGCTGGGCTGATATTCCGGCGAGAAGCAAATCCGCAAGGGTAGGATGCAAAAAAAGACCGCATCCCGTCCCATTCGGCTGACATATAGTGCCAAACACGGCGGCAAGCTGCAGATCGCAACTACGATTGGACTGTGAGTGGCACCGTACTCCGAATCAGACAATGGTCCGAAGAGTCCAGAGGGGCATCGACGGAGACCTGATATCCGTCCGGATGAGAGGTCAGCAGAAGGTCCAACAGGGAAGGTACATGGTCTTCCACATCTGGGATTCGCGTAGGCGAAGTAACCAGTTGTGTTAGACCATATGCCAAGGCAAAGTCATAGACAGATCTACCCGCATGATCGGTTAAACGACAACCAAGCCATTCAGCGTGGTGGACGTTAAAGTCACCGAGTATCACGATATCTGCAGATGGACCCTATTCTAGTACGAAGTCTGCAGCCATTTGGACGTGGTCGATGAGTCGGTCTGTATCGGCATTACCGCTATGGTACCTATAGAGACACCCGTAGACGCTGTCTACGCTCAGCCATAGGATGAACAGGTCCGTAGACTGCCGAGGCGTCGAAAACAGATGTCTTCTCTGACGTATACGCAAACTCCAGCCCGGGGCACAAAGGAGTTTTGTAATTTGTACCCCGGGTAGGAGAGATATGAAGTATCAGCCGGAGAGGACACCTGAGTCTCGGTTAAAAAGAGCAAGGCCGGCTTTGCCGTCCCTAGATGGTAATGGACAGCGTTAAGGTTGGAATGAAGTCCCCTGATGTTGCAAAAATTTACGGATAACGTGACAGTGGTCGCCTTGGGTGTATTGCTCCGCTTGCCAAGAGCAGCATTTTGAAGAATTTTGCCCCCCCCCCCCCCCCCAGAATACGCGGGGAAGCCTGAGCACCCACGCTCAGGAGTGAAGTAGTTTGGTCGTGGATGCTCAGCGAAGGATTCTCCAGGGATGCTGGTACCCTCCTAGGGTTGTCTTTTATTTAATTCCACTGCCACCTCTATATGTGATATATTGGTTTACCTATTACACTTGCTCATTTAACGCAAAAATATATGGTCCTTCGACAAAAATTTTAAGGGTAGTTCCAATTTCCTTATTCTTCCGACATCCCATTTGAAAGTGCAATATTAGCATGTAGCAACTAGCTAGATTCTCTTTAGACTTCGTATTTTTATTTTAAAATCATTATTGCATTCCCTTAGAAAAAAAGGAAACAAAGGGCGGACTTTATGCTTAAAGGCATTGCCTATCAGTCAACCCTGATAGGCAATGGAGTGGTGAGAATTTGACGTAGGTGTAACAATTAAAAGAAAAAAAGAAAAGAAACTAAAATAAATACACATTATATGTGTAACAAAATATATTATGACATAATATTGCTTATATTATTTATAATATAAATTTAATTTTTTTCATTAATTCCTTAACAAAAAAAACGTACGATAAGTACATTATTAGCAAAATATAATTGATTAAATAAATACATTCTAAACTTTATTGTAGTATTGCACAAGCTTATTTACGCTGGTGTTGCAGCTGAAAATTTCCTATGTGATAGTCTACTGGTCCTACAGTTTATTATAATAGGTCTTATAGTATACTTAAAGTTAAGTTAAAGTTACTAACTATATACATACTACTGCCGGGTACAGGCCTCCTCTATTTATGAGAGGGTGTTAGGGCAAGGAAATGTCTGCCGCGCTGCCCCAATACGTGTTGGCTAACTGCACATATTTTCGAAATATGTTTTTTTTTATTTCTCAGACATGCAGGTTTCCTCACGATGTTTTCCGTCACCGCCGCGCACGTGGTAAATCAGCACTTAAAAGCAACTCTCTTCTAAACGTTACGTTTAATTAAAATAGTTATATTGTTTAATTAGGAATGATAACATTTTCGTTGAAATTGAATGATATATGACTTTCAAATACATGTCTAGAACAGGTAAATGAAGTTGTATACTTGGGGAGTGCTTTTAGGCGGGATGGAAGATGTGATTTAGATGTGGACAGGCGTGTCGCTGCCGGGAACAAAGTCAATGGTGCCCTGACTGCGTTAGTCAAAAGGCAAGGCGTAGTGAAGAGTGTGCGCCTTGCAATACATAACGCAGTGTTGGTACCGACTTTGTTATATGGCAGCGAAACCTGGGTATGCCAGAAGAAGCATAAAAGCAAGTTGAATGCAGTGGAGATGCGATCTCTTCGTAAAATGTGTGGCGTTACCATGGCCGACCGAAAGCGAAACGAAGAGATTCGCAATATGGCAGGTTTGAAAGATGACCTTATCACAAAAATTGATAAGGGCGTGCTTCGGTGGTTTGGGCACGTTGAGCGAATGAGTGAAGACCGAATGGTGAAGAAAATATATAGCGCGAAAGTTAGAGGGTAGGGTCAAGAGCACTCGGATACCCAGACGTGCATGTATGAAGAAGATAATGAATCTGAAAGAAGCGAAAGAGGTATGTAAGGATCGTGACACTTGGCGATTTGTTCTCTCTGGCTACCCCGTCAGGGATTGTGCGTGAAGATAAGTATAAGTATAAGTATAGTAAATACATTTGTTGGTACGATACGCCTTAATTGTACTATGCCTATAAACTTCGCGCAAGTACGAGCAATAAGTTGGTAAAGTTTTAGCACAATCTGATGAATGGTTTGGCAGCACATATAATACGAACAAACAAACATTATCATTATCATCATCATCATCATTACAGCCTTTCATAAGTCCACTGCTCAACATAGGCCTCCCCCAAGGAATGCCACAAAGCACGGTCCTAAGCCACCTGCATCCATCGACTTCCTGCATGTCTTACCAGGTCGTCACTCCATCTCGTGGGGGGTCGCCCTACACTTCGCCTACCGGTACGAGGCTGCCACTCAAGAACTTTCTTCCCCATCGGTTGTCGGTTCTTCGAGCTATATGGCCGGCCCACTGCCACTTCAGCTTACTAATCCGTTGGGCTATGTCGGTTACTCTGGTTCTACTGCGGATATCCTCATTCCTAAGTTTATTACGCAGAGAAACTCCGAGCATAGCCCTCTCCATAGCTCGCTGAGCGACCTTGAGCTTCCTCATACGGCCAGCAGTGAAGGACCACGTCTCAGTTCCGTATGTCATCACTGGCAACACGCACTGGGTGTACAGTCTCGTTTTCAAGTTTTGAGGTATACCAGACGAGAAGATGTGCCGTAATTTCCCGAACGCTGCCCAACCGAGTTGAATCCGTCGATTGACCTCTCGTTCGAAGTTGGACTTACCTAGTCGGACTATTTGTCCCAGGTAAAGATACTCGTCAACAACATCGAGCTTAGTCCTCTCAACAATTACTTACACCTCCTTGCAATTGGACAGGTTGCGTACTCTGTTTCTGTACTCGGATAGCCGTCGTAGCCCTATTGTACAAGCTCTTCAACACTTCGATATACCGACAGTCAACTTGGCACCGCTGAAGGGATTGCAGCACCGCCCAAATTTCGACGGAATCAAAGGCTTTCTCATAGTCCACATACGCCAGGCATAGTGGCAAATTGTACTCCTCGGACTTCTGTACAACTTGACGAAGAGTATGTATGTCGTCTATGGTGCTAAAGCCCTTTCGGAAACCGGCTTGTTCGGGAGGCTGGAAGTCGTCAAGTCTGCGTGCGAGACGATTCGTAATGACTCTCGAAAACAGCACGTAGACGCGGCTCAGAAGGGAAATCGGTCTGTAGTTCTTCAAGAGAGTATTGTCACCTTTCTTGAAGAATAAGACTACGGCACCTCTGCTCCACGCCTCCGGTGTAATGCCACCACGAAGGACGGAATTAAAGAGCCTCTGAAGGACTTCCAGTACCGGTTTTCTACCCGCTTTCATAAGCTCTGCTATAATTCCATCCTCGCCTGAGGCCTTGTCGTTTTTAAGATGCTGGAGAGCCATTCTAATCTCGCTAAGACTGACGTCCGGGATATCTTCGGAATAGTGTCGGATAAGACTCGCTCTTGGATCGTTACTCACACTTGCGTATGGCTCCAACGATGACGTCAATCTCACTCAAAATTTCAGGTGTCTCGGATGCTGCAACACTCGGTCTTCAGCTTTGGCAATTGGCTCTTTATGGCACACAGATCTCTGGCAAAGACTTTGGAGCATTGGTTCCGCTCGATCGCTTCTTCAATACAAGCTGTATTGAAGTTGCGTAAGTCCCGCCGCATGCATTTGGAGATCTGTCTGTTCAGTTGCTTGTATGCTGTCAAATCTGTTGAAGAATGTAGCTTCATCTCCCGCCTAACAGCCTTGAGATTAAGAGTGTGATCGGAGTTTTTGTGTTCTTCTGCGGTGGGTCTTGCTAAACTTAGCTCCGCCCGCATGGACAGTTTCCACGAGCTTGTCATTCATATCGTCCACTTCATTACAGTATTCTAGGCACTGAATACGGTTTTGTAACTTGAGCTGAAAGGTTTCGGGACTTTGGAACAGAGCACGAGGGGGACGGAGCGTTGACTTCATTAGACGAGACCTCTCCAACTTAACGTTTAGGTTCAGTGTGCCTCTAACCATTCGGTGATCGCTACCAGTTTTCTCCCTCGCGATCACGGAGACATCACTGAACAGTTGTCGTCTGATCGTCATAATGAAGTCAATTTCATTTTTTGTCAGGTCCACTCCTTGTGGGGCCGCTTCTGGAAGAAAGAGTTTATCATAAAGAGTCCCTCTTTCTCCATGAAGTCGGCCAGCTGCTGGCCCCTTGGGTTCCGTTGCCCTATTCCAAATTTCCCTACTTTCAGCTTACCATTCTCTCTTGTGCCTAGTTTTGCATTGAAGTCTCCCATTAACACCGTATATTGGGTTTTGGAGGAATGCATGGCTCTAGAGATATCCTCATACATTTCCTCCACCTCCTCATCGGGGTGTGCCGAGGTTGGTGCGTAAACCTGTATTACCTTCAGCGAATACCATTTGGTGATTCTGAGTATAAAGTACGCAACCCTCGTCGACACACTCCCGATCTTTACAACGTTGTTAACGAGAGACTTGTGGACGATAAATCCGACACCTCCTTGGGACAGATGGTCGCCCTTCCGGTGATAGAGCAAGTTGCCGGATTCGAGGATTACCGTGTCCTCTCCCTCTCTTCGGACTTCGGATAATCCTTTAATATGCCAGCGCAACTTGTTTATCTCTTCTTCCAGCTTCACGATTTTGTCGTCAGTCCTCAGGGTGCGTGCGTTGTACGTTGCCAGGTCGAGTCGTCTAAGGTGGCAACCGAACCGCCACCGGAGATTCTTAGCACCCCCTGCCCCGCCGACCATGGGGTCGCCACCGTAGCCAGGAATAGCGGGGCCGCCGGGGATTGGGGGCCGTCTGTTTGTTGCTCTAATCATTGGGGGGTATTTGCCATAGTTGCCACGCTTGGAGAGCGGGTTGGCAATCGCAGTTTTTTTATTGTAATTTTGGCTATTATCAGGAAGATGCTACTGCCTATCTCTTGCCTGTTTCCCTTTGTCGCCTTTTATGACAGCCACGGGAAGATATGGGGTAGTGGATATTCTTGACCGCCACTACACGGCACAAACAAACATTAATTTTTATATATTAGAAGATATATGTGAAAGTTTTTGAGGATGTTTGGATTGTTTGGACGCCACTGGTTGGGAATCACTGGTATAGAAGAAAAAAATTAGCTTTCTACCCACCTTCTCCATATAAACTTCAACAATGCCAACTCTCACACTCCTCCGTACGCGCATGATGCTTAAAAAGGGGTACAAAGTTTTCCCCTCACGTAATATTTTATTGATTATAATTTAATATAAAGATAAATTATACCGCAGAAATACACAAAGATACTAGTTTTTTTTTATATTTACCAAAACGTTTTAAATTTAAAACGAGTATTATATTATTAGATTAAATAACACAGGAAGTACGAGTATGTATATGATACATAGACGTAGTATTTTTTAAAGGATATGGGTGATAAAAGAGCACACAGTTCACCTGATGGTAAGTGGTTGCTGACACCCATAGACATATACATCTATCCTTGATTACGAATCTAAATGCAGGTGCGTTTTCACACGATAGGACTAAGATGGAATGCCTCTGTAGTGTGTCTACAGTTTACAAGATGAGCGCAAAACGAGATGTAAGGGAAAGTTAATGTACGAAACAAACCCAATGAAATTCGTTCTAACACTGATTTTTATTGTAAAGGAATATACTTTATATAGTTATATGATTATTATAAAAATGATGTATGACCAGAGGTACAGAAGTTATACATGTGTGCGTAATTAACAAATAATACTGTTTCTATGTGACCTAACTTGATGAGTAAGTACGAGTAATACATATTTTATTCACTATTGTGCGGTAACGCGTACATCCTGTAGGACCAAAAGAGGGAAAGTAAGAAGTAAGTTCATAACAAAAAGAATAAAACAATCTAAATAAAAAAAAACAAAGTAAAATAATATAAATCTTTAAATATTTCATCACTGCACTACACTTGTGACGGAATGTCCAGTCGCACCGATCGCGGTCGGGTTCTCACAGGTTCTCAGGGGTGTGACAGCTTCTTGGTCTCCGCTCTTTACCGCTGCCGGTGTTCGTTACAGCCAATTTCAGGGCTCCCTTGCTCCTGCTACATCGCATGATCATGTAAACACATGACGTTATAACGATCAGTCCCAGTATTGAATAGATAACTGAGTACTGGTGTACGTCATGTACCTCCTCGTTTAAAGTAAAAAGGGTCTCCGGTTCTCTACACTCACCTTACAAAACACAGCAGCGTTAAACTGCTATTTAACGCTGGTATTCTGTGAGAGCGTGGTCCAGCATGGCTCTATTACGTAAAATGGCTTTACCATGTCTTTCCTAAAGATATTATAAAATCTATTCATTTTGCACAAAAATCTTGGAGAATAGCGTCCATTCAAAAGTTTTAACTTCAGTTTCATTTCACAGTTCATTGAAAAATTAAAATCTTCAGAACAGGAAATGTTCACTTTATTTCGCTTCGCAGATTTAAAAAAAAAAGTTAGTGCTTTAGTATTCTATACTGTCGTACACACATAAACGTGATGGAAACCACTTGGTTCGAATGAGTGGAATATCGGTACCAAAAATGTGGAGACCAATCGCAATCTGGTTTTACTAACATTTTCTACTTCCTGTCCCTGCGGACACACTCCATAAGGTATCCTGTAAAATACCGGGATGCTGCGCTATCTTCTCTACGCTTGTGCTCGATGCTGACTGATTTACTTAATTTAATTTTGAACTTCAACTAAAACCGACGACGCATAAAACTTATACTTAATATAAATGTGTAAATTGTTAAAATACTTCATGTAAAAGCTGAATGTCATCCGACAGGCCACAAGATTTACGCAATAAGTTAATAAACCCACATCCTTAAACCGTTTGTGATAAGAATTACACAATGCAACTTAGTAAAACAAACCATCTGGAGGGTTTAAACCATATAGAATATTTAGGTATGGTTCTAAGACAAATTCAGGTACAAGAACTGGAAATTTCTCAGAAGAGATCGTGCACCACTATGTACACTGTTTTTGAGGCTGAACGAATGCGTATAATTTAGGCGATATTAGAAATAGATCCCAGGAATATAAGGAATTACTCCATTCGAAGACTGACCGATAGCATGGGGTTTCTAATATACGAATGCCACCAACGCCTAAACGAGGTATGTAAATACAACAATGTGACCTCACAACACAATTAGCATACAAGCAAGACACTGTATCGCTCTCTTGCTGTATAATGTATCTTTTTAAACCTGTATACAGGGTTATTTTTCAAAGAGTATCATATATATATATATATATCGTTAATGCAGTTTTTGAAAATACGATTAAATAAGGCTTCTATTTTTATTTGAAATTATCCCAAATAAAATGTGATTTATGGGCAACAACATTTTTGCCTTCCGTTCGACGCGTACAAATGTAGGCATGCGCAGTAAAATCAGTTATAATAATGCATTATCACGAATTTTTAATTTAAAAGATAAAAAGGAGAGAATGTTTGAGATTTTTTTAATAAGTTTTCTTCACCATGTGCCTATATTACTTATTCTGAACCTTCTCTGCAAAGGCCGGTTATTGCAAAATATCCCTGTATAACCGATTCTTATATATCTCTATAAAATTAGAGTGATAAAGTGGTCGTTTATTAGTGACGATAATGGCTTTGGAGACAAAAAAGGGGTTTGAAGAGCTTTTGTACAGGCGCTGGATATAAAGCCGAGTTATAAATATACTTATTAACAGTGTGACATCTAAAAAAGAGGATTAACGAAGATAAAAGCGCTTCAATTGAGTTATAAATATTGCATATTATAGCACTCTAGATAATACTAAGTTGTACTGTGTAGTCTATAACTTTACAATAGGTTTATGAGAATCTAAAAAAACACTTTTACCGTATTGAAAAGTTATAGCTTGACAGAAGCACTAAAAGCGGTAAATTTTTGAAATATAATGTGTAACTATAGCCACTGTCTGCTATAAGAATTTTTAATCTATCCTGTATTATAACGAATACAGTAAAGTCTGTACAAGACAAGACCTTTAATAATTTCACGAATTGTTAATTGTTTTGTCTTGCATGTGTTAATAAAAGTAATTCAAGTTATAAACGGAACCAAAAATGTTCCGATAGTTAAAATATTATTAAAGTGCTTTTATAGTAAAAATACTCCATAGTTCAGTGATTGTAGATCTTAAAACTAAAATAATTATCCCCAGCGCCGTACTACTTCTAAAACAGTTATAATGTATGTATATAGTAGACGTCTAAGGCTTTTGTAAAAACGGCCATTACATGTCTTATAGAGCATACTTTTTTAGATATTCAATATGGATTATTACATAATACTTATTGAAAGTCATTATTTTATTTACTACTGAATCAAATCCAAATCAGTGTTTGTTTTGAGGCTGGAGCTATTATGATCGAGTTTCTATATTTTTCATGAATACTTTGTACTTCTTATCATGCAAGCCTTACATTAGATATAAATAATTGGAAAGTGCATTCGCGTTTTACTTAAACTGATGGTACTAAAAAGTTCTGCTTTTTAAAATCATCTAGTTTCGTAATTAATAAAATTTACGATCAAACTTTTTCCTATTATTTTCCCCGTCTTCAATATTCTATAAATATTCAATTGTTTAACTTCAGTCACTTCCTTTTACGGAGTATTTTCTTAAATCTTTACACTTAACAACATACAAATTTAACGTTGCTTTCCGCTGCTGCTCTAAGTATATTACATTCAGTACCAAAATGCCATATATTGGATGTTACAAGATCATCCTGGCATTTTTCGTCTTACGACACCTATGGGCCGAGATTGGGTGATGGAGTTTTTAATGTCACTACCACGACAGAAAGGCAGACAGACAGGTGTAGGGTAATTTCTGAAAGGTAATTTTACTGCTTCGTAATAATTTTTGTTCTAAAATTAAGAATTTTAAATGTAAAAAACAACCTCGTGACATTCTGATTATTGCAGAAAACCGGTTCCAGAGGGTTCAGACCTTCCATTGTGGCCGCCAACTGACGCAAACGGTGGTCCTCATGTCTCTTGATAATACTATGAAACTGCGAGGACCTCTGATACAGCAGCGCATTCTTTTTTGGGATGCTATTTATGAAAAATATTATGCAATGCCATCCTCCAACTCAAATAAAACTGAACTATAAATCTAGTGAATATCAAATTGGAATCAAAAGTGAAGTGGAGAATTGTAATGAAATAATTCATTATGTTACAAATTACTCGTATTATACATTTTATGTTAAATATTTATATTTTATTGTAAAAGATAAAAATATTTATTGCCATTTGCATTATGTATTAAAATATAATATAATTTAAATAGATTATCGTTAACTTATTTTAAACATTAGCAGAAATAAAATACTATTGCTTGTTATTTTTAAAGCAAAACATGTGAGTCAAGTTTAGGACAATATTGTGAAGCCAATAAGTTGCGTATATAATAAATATAATTAAAATGAATGAATTAAATAAATTCATTTACAATAAACATATATGACATTATCACAAAAACATACACATTTTTAAGTTACGTATCTAAATAAAAATCCATTGAAAAAAAATATATCCACTGGTATTCTGTCACTTGGTGCCGATTTGCCACATAGACAGTGGGTGAATGTTCCTATCGGCATGTCTTTGTTACAGTGGTTTAAGTAAGTAATAGTCCGTTGGTCGGTCAGTTGTTTGGTGCCAAATTGTCTCAATTGCAGCGGGTGAATGCTATTGGCATGTCTAGGTATCTGGCAATTATTACTTGACCGCAGGTCATCAGTTACTTGGTGCCAATTTGTCTCACCGTCAGCGGGTGAATGCTACAGGCATGTCTGGGTATCTGTAGCCGCTGATCGTTAGTTACTTTATGCCATCTTACCGGCAGCGGGTGAACGCTATTGGCATGTCTGGGTATCTGTAGCCGCTGATTGTCAGTTATTTTGTGCCGTCTCATCGGCAGCGGGTGAATGCTATTGGCATGTCTGGGTATCTGTAGCCGCTGATCGTTAGTTACTTTATGCCATCTCATCGGCAGCGGGTGAATGCTATTGGCATGTCTGGGTATCTGTAGCCGCTGATCGTCAGTTATTTTGTGCCGTCTCACCGGCAGGGGGTGAATGCTGTTGGCATGTCTGGGTATCTGTAGCCGCTGATCGTCAGTTATTTTGTGCCGTCTCATCGGATGCGAGTGAATGCCATAGGCATGTCTGTGTATCTGTAGCCGCTGAACGTTAGTTACTTTATGCCAACTCACCGGCAGCAGGTGAATGCTATTGGCATGTCTGGGTATCTGTAGCCGCTGATCGTCGGTTATTCTGTGCCAATTTGTTTCGCCGCTAGCGGGTGAAAGCTATTGCATGTAAGTAGGTACCTGACTAATGTTCGCTGATCTTACTTGTTTGGTGTTGGGTCTATCTCAGTGTCAGCTATTGAAGGGGATCAATATATCTATGCAAGTAGAAATATTTATATATTTATTAATTTAAACTTTATTGTATATCATAAAAAATATTTTAATAGCTTCGTTTTATACACATTTAATAAATATAACAAATCTGTACAAAAAACAAAACGATTTGATCGAACTTGTAAATTTCAGCTTGTCATTCTTAATGATATTTTTTCTTTCTTTCACCGCTTTGGTTTGAAAGAAGCTTGCCAAATTATAAGCTTGTCGGAGATTCAACAGAGGATCTCATTTTAGATCTCGGTAATACATCAGGGTAGCATTAATTGTTAAAAATAATAAAAGTGTGAGAGCGACTGTTCAACTTGCTCTCTTGCTTACGTAATAAATCATTATCAGTAATAAGACAACGTAACGCACTATACATTCAGCATAGTGAAATTACAGTTCGAACACACCGTAACACGTCTCCACCACGATCACACACCAGTGTAACTTGAGGTACGTAATTACATGATAACACCAAAGTATGCATACCAACAGCAATACTACTTATCTCAGTGTAACACAGGGCAGCCTCTCAGCAACATCAATCCTCCTTGCCTGCACTAGGAGAATAACAACAACGAACAGAACCACGACACTACTACAGCACTCGTAGAATAACTGCACTTGTAGAATGACTTAAGCGGAATCTCTCGCGCACGGCGCCTACAGTGAACTTTATACTGCACAAACGAGTGGTTTTTTTTTATAGAATTAGGGTGACCAACGAGCACACAGTCCACCTGCTGGTAAGTGATTGCTGCGGCCCATAGATATCTACATCTATCTTCGTTTGCGAATTAAAATGCGGATGCGTTGTCACCCGTGAGGACTAAGATAGAATGCCTCTTTTCCAGTAAAATAAGTCTCCGGTTCTCTGCACTCACCATACGAAACACAGCAACATTAAGCTGCAGTTTTAGGTTGGTATTCTGTGAGAGTGTAGCCCTTCCCCGGTCGAGCTGACCAATTCGTGCTACAACTATACTATTAATATAGCTGCAGCATGGCTCTACCACGTAAAAAATATATTTTTCTCTTGTTTTTAGGTTTCTCGATATACCCTCAATTCCACTTCGATCCATCCGGTATTTTATAGACGCTCCGACAAGCTTTTTGTCTGAACTTTACTGTAAATTTAACAATGATCGTATAGCATCAGTTCTTTAATTTACTGTTCGATTATATGCTATTACCAAATTAAAGCACTAATATAAATATAAGGCTCTTCGAGGACGAAGTACAGTCAGTATGGCCGTGTTAGATAATAAGATGGGTGGGTAATTTGAATACTTGTTTGTAAGGTAGTTGATATATTTTATTTCACTACCTACCCAAAAAATAAGACGGTTAGTTCTTACGATAGATATTAAGTTTTTATCGGCATAAATACGTCCTTCCTAGTAAAGTAACCTGTTTATTTTCTGCCGACTTCCAAAAAGGAGACGGTACTCAATTCGACTGTATTTTTTTTTTGTTTTCTTTTTTATGTGTGTTACCTCATAACTTTTTACTAGGTGAACAGATTTCGATGATTCTTTTTTTATTTGAAAGCTAGTACTTTTTATGTGGTCCCATATGAATTTGATCAAGGTCAGACCAATAGTTTTTGAGTTATTCTTAATAACTTATATTGAAGTCAGCTGTACCAAATTTGACTGACTTAATACAGTTAAAGCAAATTCTATAAAGAAACATTTTTAAGGCTTTTGTAGTTAAAGCTGCAAGTATTAAATTTGCTCACTCCTTTGTGAAACTAAAATAGTAAAGAATCCTTCTTGGAAAACAATGCCACAAACTACTAAGTTACAAAGATTTTATTACTACACAATTTATACATATAATACCTCCGTTACTTTTATTTAATTTAAAGTAGAGGACATTTTATAATGTCCTCTAGTCCGATTTTGGTCACGGCGGCCAGGACTGGACTGAGAGGACTGGGGAGAGATCAGGTGCCGTCTAAACGGCTTTACGTGCAGCTTCCTACTGATGTTTCCTCAATTACATTGGTGCCGGCGGCGGGGTCAAACTCTTTTCTTGGCATAATCTCAAATTTAGATCGGCAAATACTGGTTCCTAGCAAAACTCAATATACTCATACTCAATTCTATATATACTCAATAAAGAATTGAGCATTTTCTGGAAAATCGTAGGAGGTGACTTTCAATTGAGTTTTTTCAACTGTTATTTGTTATAACTTTCATGTTATGCTTGACACACTAAGAGTGGCACTCGTAAACTCTCAACAGTGAACTATTTAAGTTATTTAATGTTTTACTAATATAATATTGTTGTGATGCATTTGTGCAATAAAATAGTGAAATTAAAACTTCTTTATTTAGTTTATTATCTGTGAAAAAAGTTAAATTGTTATTTAGCTAGATACTAACAATTGTTTACCCGACTGCTTCAGAAGCATAGGAAAAAGTATAGTTTTTTTTGGATGTCTTTCATTCCATGCCATTACTGCCCTTCACAAGTCCCTACTGAACTCAGTAGGATTCCCCCAAGAAATGCCGCAAAAACGGTCCTGTTCCTGGATGTCTAACCAGGTCGTCACTCTATCTCGTAGTGGGCTGCTCTACACATTTTTTATTGTAGAAGAGTGACAACGATGAGCATACAGTCCACGTGATGGCAAGTGGAGGGTGCGGCCCATAAAATACTACGTCTTACTCGATTAAGAATCTAACTGTAGATACGTTGTCACCCCTAAGGAGTAAGATGGAATGCCTTGTAACCGGTTAAAACAGTTTTAACACCCACCATATACATAAATTATAGCAGCGTGATGTAGCTACTTTACGTTGATATTATGGGAGAGTGAGGTTTCTTGGTCCAGCTTACCCATGCTTGCTGCAGCCAAAAATCTTCCATGTGATACCACTAAACGACTTTAATTTTCATGAAAAAGCAGGTAACTGGTCTTATTGTTCATTATAACAGGTCTTATATTAATAATAAATTTTTGCATTAATTTTTACTAGTGAACGCTAAGTGATCGAAATTCGACTGTAATTTATTAACCGCACCATAATATAAAAACTTTCAACTTCACAATAATATAAAAACGTAGATATCTAATATATTAATAAAATAAACGTTTTTTGCCTCGACATACACTCCACACGCTACTAAAAAGAAACTTTTTTTTATAGAAGGGATTGCAAATGATCACTGTCGCCCATGAACATCCGCAACACCAAGGGCATTGCAGGTGCGTTGCTAGCCTTTGAGGAAGGAGTATGCTCTTTTCTTGAAGTTGCCTAAATCGTACATATATTGGTCTGGAAAAACGACTGGCGATAGTATATTCCACAGTTTGGTTGTGCGAGGCAGAAAATTCCGCGTAAATCACACAATAATAGTCCGCAATCTATCGAGATGATGAGGATGGAATTTCGAGTTCTATCGCAGTGTACTATTATATATATAATCCGAACAATTCCTCTAACCTTTCACCGTGATAATAGTAGAAGATGCACGTCTCTTAGAAAGCCTAGTGGTTCGAGCCGATCGGAGAGAACTTGATCATTGACCATTCGAGCGGCTCTCCGTTGAATACGTTCAAGTGGAAGGAGCTGATACTAGGGTGTCCCGGCCAGGAGATGAGAAAAATATTCCATAGGTGGCTAGAGCTGTGGTTTGTAAAGCTGAAAGCGGTGGGCCAAGCAAGAGACTGCGGAACCGTACATCTCTCGAATGTCGACGCCCGAATGCGAGGAAAGACGACATAGGGGTTAGTTTTTAAATGCTAAATATTTTTACTTAATCTTATATTACCTTTATACGTGGTAGAGCCATGCAACAAAGCAACAAAGACGGCTCCGTGGCGCAGTGTCTTAGCAATCAGTTGCAGCGTTGAGGGCTGCAGGTTCGAATCTTACACGCAATAAATATTTGTATGGCCTACAAATAATTATTCTGGGTGTTTTTCTTTGTGAAATGTACGTATGTAAATTGCCCATGATACAGAAGAAAGTCCTAGTGTGGGGGTAAGTTACTTAAAAAATAACAATAAGGAATTCCCGGGAACCCGTGCATTCTGGTCTCTCGCCAAGGCTGTCCAAGGGAATTTCTGTAAGCCATCACTACCATCTCTGCATAAGGAGGACGACTCACTGGCCCACGACGCAAAAGAGAAGGCCGACCTTTTAGGCTCCCTTTTTGCGTCCAACTCGACTGTTGATGACGGGGGGAACACACCGCCGACCATCCCGCGGTGTGAGTGCTCCATGCCGGATGTGCGATTCTCACAGCGCTCGGTTCGCAGAGCACTCCTCTCACTTGACATCCACAAGTCGAGTGGGCCTGACGGAATCCCCCCAATTGTGCTGAGGACGTGTGCTCCGGAGTTGGCACCGGTTCTAACGCGTCTTTTCCGGTACTCCTACTCCCTAGGCGTAGTCCCGAAATCATGGAAGACAGCTTTTGTCCACCCGATCCCTAAAAAAGGCGACCGCTCAGATCCGTCCAACTACAGGCCTATCGCCATCACCCCCTTGTTCTCCAAAATAATGGAATCCGTTGTAAACTGCCACCTCATGCGGTACCTTGAGCATCACCAGCTGATTAGTGACCGCCAGTACGGTTTTCGTCGGGGTCGATCAGCTGGTGATCTTCTGGTCTACTTAACTCATAGATGGGCGTTGGCAGTAGAGTCCAAGGGGGAGGCATTGGCCGTTAGTTTGGACATTGCGAAGGCCTTCGATCGGGTTTGGCACAAAGCGCTTCTTTCGAAACTCCCTTCCTATGGGCTTCTCGAGAAATTATGCAAGCAATCAGCAGAGCGGGACAGTATTTCATGCCGGCTCAACGCCTGCAACTTTACAAGGCGCAGGTTCGGCCTCACATGGAATACTGTTCCCATCTCTGGGCTGGGGCTCCCCAGTGTCAGCTTCTTCCACTTGACCGCATCCAGCGCAGAGCGGCTCGAATCGTCGACGACCGAGTCCTTTCCGATCGGCTCGACTCATTGGCACTGCGAAGAGATGTTGCATCTCTTAGCATTTTCTTTCGCATTTACCATGGGGAGTGCTCTGAGGAATTGTTCGGATTAATCCCAGCCGCCAAATTTCACGAACGCACATCGCGGCAGAACTCCCGATACCATCCACACCATCTGGATGATTGGCGGTCCACCACTGTGCGATTTAGAAGATGTTTTCTTCCTCGCACAACTTCCTTGTGGAATAGTTTACCACCAGCGATTTTTCCGGACCGATACGACTTAGGGACCTTCAAGAAAAGAGCCTACTCCTTTTTAAAAGGCCGGCAACGCATCTGCAATTCGCCCGGTGTTGCGGTTGTTCATGGGCGGCGGTAGTCACTTACCATCAGGTGAGCCGCATGCTCGTTTGCCCCCTCTCCTATAAAAAAAAAAAAATTAAATTTATCTTCGGACTTCAATAATCCAGAATTAATTATTTTTAGGATATTCCAGGTGGTAATAATATTGATCTACATGAATGCGTTGCAAGCTATTCAAGAAAAATTATACTTAATTTGAAATTTAATGCGATTGTATCTGATATCTAATATCTTATATCAAATATCAAATGTGATAAAATTACCAATCAATCTATGCCTTTACCTACTACTTATATATTTATGATAATCATGCTTACTATTCTATTTATTTGCCTATAAATACATCAAACAAATCACAAAATTATGCCTCGGGTGTAGGAAGTTTTATTTTAATTAAATTAAAAGAGAATCTTTCTAATACCTTGTGGGATTATTGTAATCACATTGTAACCGGCTGCTACTCAGTAATTCATAGATAAAGATCACTGCTATTTACTTTCTTTTTCTGAAAAAATCAGCGCTTGAGCTAAACCAGATTTTAAACTCAGTGGATCCATTTTGACAACACTCGAATTTACTTAACTAGGACACACTTTTGCTGTCGACGAGTAGTGGATAATCCATGACTCGTTGAAGTTTTTTTCTATTAATTTGCCAAAAATGTTTCAGTTTTGTAATATTTACATTTTTATATTATTTTGTTTAATTAACTAAAAATAATAATTCGGCGATTAAAAATTCTTTAGGTCTGAATGCAAAACAAATTTCAGCACTTTCGTATGATTATTTTACCAATACTGAGCTATACGCACCTTTATATCTTTTGTTCCCATGACACAGTGTCGGCATCTAATGTCGAATATATTCAATTACATTTGAAAGGCGACACAAAGATTTTTCTAGAACTATTTTGATAAATTAGGTATAAAATTACTTACATATGAAATATGATGGCCATGTAGTGGCGGTCAAGAATATCCACTACCCCATATCCTCCCGTGGGTTTCGTAAAAGGCGACAAAGGGAAACAGGCAGGAGATGGGCAGCAGCAACTTCCTGATAATAGCAAAAATTACAATAAAAAAACTGCGCTTGCCAACCCGCTCGCCAAGCGTGGCAACTATGGCAAATACCCCCCAATGACTAAAGCAACAAACAGACGGCCCCCAGTCCCCGGCGGCCCCGCTATTCCTGGCTACGGTGGCGACCATGGTAACGGCAGGACAAGGGGTGCTAAGAATCTCCGGTGGAGGTTCGGTTGCCACCTTAGATGACTCGACCTGGCAACGTACAACGCACGCACCCTGAGGACTGACGAGAAGATCGTGGAGCTGGAAGAAGAGATAGACAAGTTGCGTTGGCATATTATAGGATTATCCGAAGTCCGAAGAGAGGGGGAGGACACGGTAATTCTCGAATCCGGCAACTTGCTCTATCACCGGGAGGGACCATCTGTTCCAAGGAGGTGTCTGATTTATCGTCCACAATTCTCTCGTTAACAACGTTGTAAAGATCGGGAGTGTGTCGACCAGGGTACCTTATACTCAGAATCACCAAACGGTATTCGCTGAAGGTCATACAGGTTTACGCACCAACCTCGGCACACCCCGATGAGGAGGTGGAGGAAATGTATGAGCATATCTCTAGAGCCATGCATTCCTCCAAAACCCAATATACGGTGTTAATAGGAGACTTCAATGCAAAAATAGGCACAAGAGAGAACGGTGAGCTGAAAGTAGGGAAATTTGGAATAGGGCAACGGAACCCAAGGGGCCAGCAGCTGGCCGACTTCATGGAGAAAGAGGGACTCTTTATGATGAACTCTTTCTTCCAGAAGCGGCCCCACAGGAAGTGGACCAGGTCGAGCCCCGACGGTTCGACAAAAAATGAGATTGACTTCATTATGACGACCAGACGACAACTGTTCAGTGATGTCTCCGTGATCGCGAGGGTGAAAACTGGTAGCGATCACCGAATGGTTAGAGGCACACTGAACCTAAACGTTAAGTTGGAGAGGTCTCGTCTAATGAAGTCAACGCTCCGTCCCCCTCGTACTCTGTTCCAAAGTCCCGAAACCTTTCAGCTCGAGTTACAAAACCGTTTTCAGTGCCTAGAAGACTGCAATGAAGTGGACGATATGAATGACAAGCTCGTGGAAACTGTCCATGCGGTCGGAGCTAAGTTCTGCAAGACCCGCCGCAGAAGAACACAAACACTCTCCGATCACACTCTTAATCTCATGGCTGTTAGACGGGAGATGAAGCTACATTCTTCAACAGACTTGACAGCATACAGGCATCTGAACAGACAGATCTCCAAATGCATGCGGCGGGACTTACGCAACTTCAATACAGCTCGTATTAAAGAAGCGATCGAGCGGAACCAAGGCTCCAAAGTCTTTGCCAGAGATCTGTCTGCCAGAAAGAGCCAACTGTCAAAGCTGAAGACGGAATGTGGCAGCATCGTTTCCGGGACACCTGAGATTTAGAGTGAGATTGAGAGGTTCTATGGGCAGCTGTACACGTCATCGTTGGAGCCACACGCAACACACAAGTGTGAGTAACGATCCAAGAGCGAGTCTCATCCGACACTATTCCGAAGATATCACGGACGCCTGTCTGAGCGAGATTAGAATGGCTCTCCAGCACCTTAAAACGGTAAGGCCCCAGGCGAGGATGGAATAGAACATATAACCATAGAACCTCTCAATCTCACTCAAAATCTCAGGTGGCCCGGAAACGATGCTGCCACATTCGGTCTTCAGCTTTGACAGTTGGCTCTTTCTGGCAGACAGATCTCTGGCAAAGACTTTGGAGCCTTGTTTTCGCTCGATCGCTTCTTCAGTACAAGCTGTATTGAAGTTGCGTAAGCGGGACTTGCATTTGGAGATCTGTCTGTTCAGTTGCCTGTATGCTGTTAAATCTGTTGAAGAATGTAGCTTCATCTCCCGTCTAACAGCAATGACATTGAGAGTGTGATCGGAGAGTTTTTGTGTTCGTCTGTGGCGGGTTTTGTAACTCGATCTGAAAGGTTTCGGAACTTTGGAATAGAGCACGAGGGGGACGGAGCGTTGACTTCATTAGACGAGACCTCTCCAACTTAACGTTTAGGTTCAGTGTGCCTCTAACCATTCGGTGATCGCTACCAGTTTTCACCCTCGCGATCACGGAGACATCACTGAACAGTTGTCGTCTGGTCGTCGTAATGAAGTCAATCAAAGTCAAAGTCAAGAATTCACCATTAAAAATCAGATATTGATTATAAGTTTTAATCAAGTCACAAGTAGGTATATAATTTTTTTGCAGTTCCTATAACTAATGCATTAATTGCACAAAATGGCCCCCTCGATGCTGGAGGCACATTGCCGCACGAAGATCAATTGGTTTTGTAGTTCCACGCACCATCCCTGTCTCACTTATTATCTCATTCGCACATTGAGGAATTCGATCTTGTAATTCGGCCTCGGTGTTTACCGTGGTTCTGTAGACTTTGTTTCATGGCACCCCACAAAAAGTAGTCGAGAGGTGTCAGATCAGGTGAACGCGCTGGCCAGTCCACTGGTCCTTCACGGCCAATCCATCTGTTTGCATAGTTTTCATTTAAAAATCTTCGCACATTTCGCTCGTAATTAGCAGGACATCCTTCCATCTGCAAAAACATATACGCCCGTCGTTTTGTGGCCAGCGAAACTTTTTCGAGCAAAAATGGTAGTTCGTCTCTTAATAAAGTTAAAAAGCGTTCAGAGTTTAATGTAGTAGGTAAAATACCTGGACCAATTAAAACATCATCAATTAGAGCTGCCCATACATTAATAGAGATCAGAAAACAGTCACAAAAAATAGAATTTCATGCACAAAAAGCAAAGTCATGATGCCACTGTTTTGCGCGCTAATTGTTGTTTATCCTTACTGCGAAGTACGTGTCATAATATTTATTTTAATTTTAAAGTAATCGACCAAGTACTTTGGAAGAAATCGTTATTTTTTATACATAGAGTATACATAAGATATATAGTTTTTAATTTTTTTTCTATTTTTGGCGATAATTTATGGTCTAGCTTCACCCCTTTCAGGGTTACACTTTACCGTGGGACAAACTGTATAATCTCACTACGTTTTAGTTATTGTTTGAAGTAAAGACTAGAAATGAGGTAGGGGGGTGGCTCGAACTTTAGGAATAGTCAGTTTGAATAGCTTATCATGTAGAGGATATCATGGTTGAATAGGGGAAATAAGTTCTCATTACATTCCTAGGGGGTCTAATGGCCAAAAAACAAAAAAAAAAAATTCTTATTTCGGCTATAACTCCTTCTCCTTCGGAGGCTCCTTACAGTCTTTACTTCCCGCATCCCACTTGTTGTATGTAAACACATTTATATATAACAAGTGGGAGTTTTTGTGTAATTTAGTGTAATTTATATATAACAAATACATAAGTTTGAAATTTGTGCTATGACTAGGTCAGGTCATCACAGCCATGGTGGTATAGTTTTATTGCACAACAAATATGTTTAAACACCGTTCTTAAGTAGTGCAATAATATATTCTGTATTGTAAGTGTACTTGTTGAATAAATGAAAAATAAAAAATTAAGCTAAAATAAAATCTTTCTTTCTTGAAAAAGAGATTTTAATAAAAATAAATATGAAATATGTCCAGTTCTTACGTAGAGTATAGTATAGTCTGATTTTACTGGATATGGGTGTAATTTGACTGAATAAAGATGATGATTATTATTATTATTATTATATAGTGCACGGGCGATTTCCATCTCTTGTTAAAGCGAATTTGCCTTTTATTTCACGAGAATCAATTCTCAGTGTACAGCTTTGTTATATGTAAAGATATATTTATTATTATATTAAATGGGTACATATATAATTTTTGTTATTTACTAGTTGTAACTATTCGAAATATTTCTAATGACCTTACTTTACCAAATAATGTTTGTTTACTCACGTTCTTACATTCACTTATCATGTTTAAGTATATGAAGTCTTGTTGCAATGAAGGGGACGACTCTACTAAGCAGGCATTTATGAATGAACCTCGAGGAGGATTATTTAATTGAAGTACCACCAATGCTGTTTCTTTTGCATATCAATGATATGTTGAAAATCAGTAAAATTAATTGCTATGCAGACGACAGCACTGGTGATGCCTTATACACTGGCTGTGCCAATATTTCTCGGGAAAACGGCGCCCAGTATCGGGACAAACTTGTATCTGAAGTCGAGTCTTTGCTGAACAAAGTCTCGGATTGGGGGCGGCTAATTATAGTCCAGTTCAATCTCCAGAGACACAAGTTTGCCGCTAAAAAGAAGCCCTTTGTCGTATCTCCTGAGTTTCAAGGCACTCGGCGTCTACATATCGAATATTGTGCAGTTTCGGCCTCACATGGAATACTGTTCTCATATCTGGGCCGGGGCACCCCAGTGCCAGGTTCTTCAACTTGACCGCATCCAGCGCAGGGCAGTTTGAATCGTTGACGACCGATTTCTTTCTGATAGGCTGAATTCACTGGTGCTGCGTAGGGATGTTGCATCCCTTTGCATTTTCTATCGAATCTACCACGGGGAGTGCTCTGAGGAATTGTTAGGATTAATTTCAGCTGCCAAATTTCATGAACGCACATCGCGTCAACATTCACGATAACATCCTCTGGATGCTTTGCGGTCCAACACCATGCGTTTTACTAAGAGTTTTCTTCCTCGTACAATTTCTGTGTGTAATTTTTTACTACTGGTGATTTTCCGGACTCAATACGACTTAGGAACCTTCTAGAAAGGGCTTACACCTTTCTTAAAGGCCGGCAACGTACCTACAATTCCCCTGATGTTGCGGTTGTTCATAGTCACTTACCATCACGTGAGCCGCATGCTTGTTTGCCCCCTCTTCTATAAAAAAGTAAGTAGTAAATTGTACACATGGATCTTTATAGTCTTATGTGTATTATTATAATTATATAATATTTACTAGTAGTTGTTTCAATAGAAATAATACAATATAGAACATAATAAGGCTGTAAGGCTCAGAGACAAGAATGTAAAAAAACAAAAAAATATTTTTTCAGTGCCTTTGGATATAATCGTTCCTATTTAAAATGTCAAAACAGTAACAAATTTTACATAAAACGTGACCTAAATGTGACCCATTTATTATAATATCCTAGTCCGCAGCATGGGGCAAATGTACCTCGAGTGTCCTCAGCGGCACCACGGAGCAATGTATGCTTGTCGACATCATTTCACGCGTTTGAATTGGCCTTAATGATTGTGCTCTCATTTTTATATTTATTTATTTTCATTCAACTCATAGGTGTAACCTGGACGTTACACGTGACTTTTGTTTTGTCCATGTTCATCTTAAGGTCTTTTCAGTTGAGAGACATTATTAAGGTCATTGAGGATAGTACTTAGGTCCTACAGTGATTCTGCCTTAAGGACTACTCATATATCGTCGGAAAATCAAAAGTGAGTGATGTACTCGCCATTGACGTTAATACCGTATTCTTTCTAGTCCAGTAGCTTGAAAACGTCTTCCAATGCAGTGGTGAAGAGTTTCGGAGATATAACATCGCCCTGTCTTACACCTCTCTGCAGTAGGATAGGTTTTGTTTTTATGAGGAAGCTTAAGTTCGCTTAGCAAGCTATGGTGAGTGCTATGCTCGAGGTTCCTCTGCGTGATAAACTTAAAAACGAGGATATCCGCAGTAGAACGAGAGTAACAGATATAGCCCAACGTATTAGTAAGCTGAAGTGGCAATGAGCTGGCTTTATAGCTCGAAGAACCGACAACCGATTCAAAGCAAGTAAACCTCGCACCTACATCGGCATCTGAGAAATGTGAAATATAGAACTTGCTCAGACAGGAAAATGTTTCATTTTCAGAGTCACGGAATATCCATCCAAACAAGGCGTTCCCGAATCCAATAGAATGGTGATAATGAGTAGTGTATATTTCATCGATAACATTGCCAACGAGCGTATTGTTAATAATAAAAAGTAGATTTTTTTTATAGGATGGGGTGACAAACGAGCACACAGTCCACCAGATGGTAAGTGGTTGCTGTGGCCCATAAACATCTACATCTATCCTCGTTTGCGAATCAAAATGCAGATGCGTTGTCAGCCGTGAGGACTAAGATGGAATGCCTCTTTTCCAGTAAAAAACGTCTCCGGTTCTCTACACTCACCATACGAAACACAGCAGTGTTAAGAGTCCGTATAATGCTGTTTTGATGATATTGAGCGATCTGGATCTCGCTATCTATAAGACCTAAGAGTTTGCTATTTGGACACATCAAACTTGAACTTATAATCTTCAAATCTGTTGAAGCAAAAACATGATCCGATAAAAAATTCTCGATTAAAAAAAAGACGAAAAAACCTCGTTTTGCTCTTATTTTGAGTTAGATCTCTGAAACTTTATAGAATTGAATGATGATTTTTAAGCTAATAGATAGGTAGTAATATTATCTCAAATCGTGACGATTTATTTTTCTATTTTTCTACGTGGCATTTTCGTAATTAGCAATTATGTAATTTGGCGCTTGCGTTATTTTATTCTAAGCGAGCACACTCTCTTTCTGTCTCTTGTTTTGCACGCGGTAGTAATAGCGCTATCCTTTTCCATTTGTTCAATCAGTCTGCTGTGGTCTGCTGCGGAACATGTTGCAGGACGAACCTATGTTTAGCGACATTACAGAGAGACGACTATTTATTCATATAATGACAAGTTATGATTGATAATTTTATTACTTAGTACTCTCTACTCTCTTTACTCTAACAAAATCGCTTTGAACTCGTGTTCCCGCGTGACTGCGAGCAGTAGTGTGCTAACGAGTGGCGCGGGGAAGTGGGGGCGAAATTAGAATTTGAGCTAAGGTAGTATAGGTTCTTAATCTGCTATTTTACGCTGGTGTTCTGTGAGACCGTGGTCCTTCCCCGGTCGAGCCGACCCATTCGTGCTACAACTATACTACTTATATGGTAGCATGGCTCCACCACGCATGACGTAGATTAAAAATTATAAACTTCAAATTCTTTAATTTTTTTGGATAACATCTGTTGTAAAAATATCACCGAATCATATTGATTTCATTTCCAAAAATATTAAATTTAAAAGAAAAAAGAAAGAAATGGGAGTATAAATGTCCCTCATTTTGCCGTCATTAGCGCAGGCTGAGGAGACATTGGAATTGTATGCAACGGTGTTGACAAGCGTCATCTACGCCGTGTTTGCTGCTGAGGGCACTTGTAAACATTTGCGACTATACGAGCGCTGTGAGAAATACACCAAGCGAGGGCAAACTGAATGAGGTCAGGGGTAAAGTCCTAAGTGTTAGTAAAAGCTGTTTTGTACACTTTACACTACAGGTATTTTATTTTATTTATATTTACGTATAGATATGCAATGGTAGTTGTTTAGGCCAAACAATTAACATTTGAAATTCGCATTCAACACTCGTGTCCACCCGCAGACTTTGTAAAGGTCACCGTGCCCCACTCTCGAGCGCGTCGCCCGGCAGAGGGCGCGGGCGCAGAACGCGAGTGCGAAGAGTAGCTTGAAGGCAGTGCGGTCGCTAGCACGGCTTGAGGTCGCCCGGGATAACCTCCATTTTATAGTGTCGATTTTGTTAACAAATTTCTGCAACGACGAGGAATTGTAGTCTAGAACTAGACGTCCGGTTGACTAATTGTTAGGAAGTTAAAATTGATTGCGATCAACGTCTGAATTTGTGTGTTGTATGCGCCTAATTTACCGCGAATTTGGTTATTATAATTTGATAGCGTATATAAGTGCATTTGATAATATTAATTTGCTCGTGCGGCATTTGATATAGTTCGGAGACATTTTCCGTTGTCGGTTGAACGCTGAACTTTGTGACTCTAGAGAAGGTCGTGTTTGGTTCTAGAAATAATTTGTTGCCACGTGAAACGGAAGTGACCTTTGATCCGAACATTCGGAATTCGTGCTGAGTGTTACGTTTTTGATTATAAGTAACGGGATTTAGTTGCGTTTTGAAGTTAGTTAAATGTACCATAAAGTTGATAGACTGAATTAGTGAATGGAAGGAAGAAATTGACCGTGAGTGAGGCCGCTGGAGAGTACTGCACACTGGGGCGGTGCCGGATTCAGGGCTGCTGCCGACTTCAACGGTCCAGTCAGGTCAACCACAATACACACCACTAAAACACCACTATACATGCACCTACACACCTTCGGCCTGACCGAACCTTGGGACAGTCTTCGCCTCAGATCCAGGTACGTACTATTTATTTTCCTAGCCTTCTCCCGATATTGTGGTAGGATAGGACATTTTTCCATAAGGCCACTTGGGCTCCGTCCTAGTTGTCCGTCGAATCTACCGCTGATGCGCCCCGGGATATTTGACCTTTGTAGAGACAGCTAGGAGCGTGAATAGTAGTACTGATAAGACAGTAGGGTTCAAAGTAAAGTAAGTAGCAACTAAATTTAATAGAAATTACATAATAGATTTTGATAAGGTTTAATAAAATAAAATTTACAAATAAAAAAAACCAATATTAGTATGTATTTACTTACACTAAACCTAATATTTATCTATTGATATACTTGGTAGAGTCACTTGAGTAAAGAAAGTAGGGCCACGCTGTAAGGTATAATTGCTACAACACGAATGGGGCAGTTCGCCTGAGGAAGGACTACGCTCTTAATACCGCTCTATCGTATTAGTGAGCAACGACGGAGATCTTTTAAACGGGTAACAAAGTATTCAATCTTAGTCCTTTCTCATAATTAACACACCTGAATTTTGATTCTTAATTCAGGGTAAATGTGTGTCTCCATGTCACACAGCATCCACTTAACATCCGGTGGAAGGTATGCTCGTGTGTTAATATTACTTCTTATTAAAGTAAACTATAACATAATTTTTATGTTTTGTGTAAGGTACCATTGTGACAATAAGAAAGTCCCATGGTCTGATTGCAGGAGTATTATTATTTAAGGGGTTACTTAAAATTTTGCAAGTATCGTGTGTTTCATAAAGTACATAATATATAATGTTTTTGTACATTTTTACTAATATAAGCTCACGTGGTCGAACCATTTATAGTGCATAATTAATATATATATATATATATATATATATCCAAAGAAAATCTTTCCCTCCAATGTCCTGTGCACTCCTCGACTTATTATGACAAATCATTTTATGTACTTGGAGTAAGACTTTGGAACTCCTTACAGTCAATTAAAAGTGCTCCATCTTTATATGTGTACTAGAAACAGGTAAAGGAATACTATTTGTCTCTCTAACCGCTCTCCTTTCCTCAGATTAATTATGGTCATTGATCTACCTGAACGGTGTTGTGTTTTTAATGCATAAGTTTGTATATTTATTTTAATTTTATATATTCTTTTATTTTTTATTTCAGTGCACCCTATCTATTGTTCTTTTTCTTATTATTTTATTTATTTTTTCTTCTGGGTTGTCTGAAACAGATTGCTATGTTTGCTATGTAGCAATAAGACGGTCCCTTTGTATATTCCTCAATAGTTGTTTATTTTTTATTTTTGATATTTTTAACTTTTCTTGGAGTATTTTATTGTATTGTATTCTTTAAAAACAAATATGTTCGGTCTTTTAAGCTTAGAATCAGATGTAAGTCAGAGTATTTTAAAACCACAAACGTAAAATAGATTAAAATAGAGAACACAACAAAATGATTTAAAATAGCTACATGATCATTTTTTGGAGATAACGTATTTTATTCCAATATGTTTAGCATACATAACTTACAAATTGAGCAGTATTGAGTCGACCCATTCGTGCTACAACTATAGTATGGCTCTACCACATATAAGATGGAATACTTATAAATAAACTGGCTCTATGTATCCTTTAAAGTGGTACATACATAACTAAAGGTATTTGCAATATAATAGGGAAGAAAGTGGTACCTCGGTGTATCGTGTCGCGTAGCGTGTCGGACTAATGACCCTATGACTCTATGGAGAACTGTCATTAAGCTAGAAATCAATGACAGTATTTTAGAATGGAGTTAGCTTCGCACATAGGAAGAGTGGTGAATTTATCATTGGTCAATGACCGTTTAAAGCTAGGAGTTTTACAGCTCTTATAGACTCGGAGTTGATTATTAAAGGAGAAAGTACTAGCAATATATTAAAAATCTAATTTTCCCATTAATTGCTAAAAGTTAGCTTAAATTGCATGTGCTTTGATGCAATATCAGTCATGAACTAAAATAAAGCGAGCTATAACTTAAGGTTTTTGAGTTCACAGTCCGCTTCTACTTGGCTAAACATGCACCCCTCCCATAGAAGGGATATTTAGCCTTAAGCGTTACGCCTGGCAGGCGGATTGGCAATTCCAGTACCTAGAGATTTCGCCCCGGTAGAACCATCATCATCATCATCATCATTACAGTACTTCACAAGTCCACTGTTGTACATAGGCCTCCTCCAAAGAATGCCAGAAAGCACGTTACTGAGCCATCTGCATCCATCGACTTCCTGCATGTCTTACCAGGTCGTCACTCCATCTAGTGAGGGGACGCCGTAAACTTCGTCCGACGGTACGAGGCTTCCACTCGAGAACCTTCTTTCCCCTACGGTTGCCGTTTCTTCGAGCTATATGGCTGGCCCATGGCCACCTCAGCTTACTATTCCGTTGGGCTATATCGGTCACTTTGGTTGTACTGCGGATATCCTCATTTCTATGTTTATAATGCACAGAAACTCAGAGCACGGCCCTCTCCATAGCTCGCTTAGCGACCTGAGCTTCTCATCCGGCCAGTAGTGAAGGACCACGTCTCAGTTCCATAGGCCATCACTGGCAACACGCGCTGGTTGTACAATCTCGTTTTCAAGTTTTGAGGTATATCTGACGAGAATATGTGATTTCTTAAACGTTGCCCAGCCGGGTTGAATCCGTCAATTGATCTGTTGATCGAAGTTGAACTTACCTAGTCGGTACTATTAGTTCCAGGTAAACATACTCGTCACTGGATCTAATGGGGGGACGCCCTACACTTTGTCCGCCAGTACGAGGCCGCCACTCGAGAACCTTTCTTCCCCATCGGTTGTCGGTTTTGTGGCATTCCTTGGGGGAGGCCTATGTTCAGCAGTGGACTTGTGAAAGGCTGTAATGATGATGATAATGAAACGTACTCGTCAACAACTTCGAACTTAATGCTCCCAACAACTACCGGCATAGGTATCACATGGACGTTATACATGATCTTTGTTTTGTCCATGTCCATCTTAAGACCTATCCGTTGGGAGGCACTATTGAGGTTATTGAGCATACTGCTTTGTTTCTACAGCGATCCAGCCAGATTATATCGTCGGCAAATCGAAGGTGAGTGATGTACTCGACGTTGATGTTAATGCCGTATCCTTTCCAGTTCAGAAGCTTGAAAACATATTCAAATGCAGAAGTGAAGAGTTTCGGGGATATAACGTTACCCTATTACACCTCTCTGCAGTTGGATAGGTTTCGTACTCCGGTTCTGTACTCGGATAGCCATCGTAGCCCTACTGTACAAATACATCAACACTTCGATATACCAAAAGCCAACATGGCACCGCTGAAGGGACTGAAGCACCGCCCAAATTTCAACGGAATCAAAGGCTTTATCATAGTTCACGTACGCCAGACATAGTGGCATATTGTACTCCTCGAACTTCTATACAATTTATCGATGGGTATGTATGTGGTCTATGGTGCTAAAGCCTTTTCGAATACCGGCTTGTTTGGGACGCTGGACATCGTCGAGTCTGCGTGCGAGACGATTCGTAATGACTGTCGGAAACAGCACGTAGACGCATCTCAGAAGAGAAATTAACCTGTAGTTTTTCAAGAGAGCGTTGTCGCATTTCTTGAAGAAAAAAGCACTTCTGCTCAACGACTCCGGGATAACATGGACAATTTCCACTAGCTTGTCATTCATATCGTCCACATCGTGCATTGCAATCTTCTAGGCACTGAAAACGGTTTTGTAGCTCACACACCGAGACATTACTGAACAGTTGTCGTCTAGTCATCATAATGAAGTTAATTTCATTTTTGTCGAACCGTCGGGGCTTGAGGTCCTCTTCCTGTGGGGTCGCTCCTGGAAGAAAGAACAAGTTGCCGGATTCGAGGATTACTATGGGGATTGCTATGGAGGATTTTTACATAATATATTGATTATTACATAATACTTATTGAAAGTCATTTTTTCTTTACTACTGATTCGGAAAATACCTCTGTCCTGGGAAGAACCAGCAAGAAACCCAGCGGGACTTAAAAAAAAACATATTTCACTTAACAAAAATTTTGTTTATACAATTTTCAAATGAATTTTTATATAACCAGCATAGTGGCGATCACCTTATTCCCAGGAGTTACTTGATATTATAATAACCCTTTTTGTACAGTTTTCTTTAATAAAACTTTTAAACTTGTTTATTGACAAACTTTGAACATGTTCTGGGATTTTGTTGTAATAGCATATACATTGCCCCATAAATGAATTACTGATTCTGTGGAGTCTAGTAACTGGCATTACAAGCATAGGCAATACGTTATCATAATTTAACATCTGCTTATGTAGATGTTAAATTATGATAACGTAGGTCAGTCAGTCAAAGGCGCGACGTTAGCATAGCCTAAGCTAGACGTGACTGAGGCACGAGGTCAGCTTGTCCGCCTTCTACCTTTGAGAAAGCGGCACAACGTTAGCGTATCCCAATATTACTCTTTCAGAACTACTCACCTTTAAAGTAAGCATGGGGCAAGCACAAGTCTAGTGTGGAAGCTAAAGTAACATTACTGGCTTAATGTAACTTTCCCGTCTTGGCCTTTTCTGACCATGAAACGATAAACTCTTGTTTTCAAATCTTTACCAATTTTTATTCAACAGCACACAATGTGTGAGATCTTGAATACGTTTCATACAGACTAAGCTTATACAGAATTCAAAACATCGTCCAAAGGGAGTGCTCTGAGGAATTGTTCGGACTAATTCCAGCCGCTCAATTTCACTATCGTACAATGCGACAAAACTCGCGTTATCATCCATACCATCTGGATGATTGGCGGTCCACCACTGTGCGATTTAGAAGAAGTTTTCTCCCTCGCACAACTTCTTTGTGGAATCAATTACCACCAGCGAATTTTCCGAACCGATACGACTTAGGAACATTCAAGAAAAGAGCTTACACCTTTCTAAAAGGCCAGCAACGCATCTGCAATTCCCCTGGTGTTGCGGTTGTTCATGGGCGGCGGTAGTCACTTACCATAGGTGAGCCGCATTCTCGTTTGCTCCCTATTCTATAAAAAAAAACAGATTTTAGTATACAACGCTTCCTACAAGAGTTTAACGCACATCTTAGATAACACAATTTTTTCTGAGGAATACTGCGCACATGTTACAATTCGTTCTATACACTGAAGAAATAGTTTCCGCTGCGCTTGTGCCAGCGAACTGTCTCACTGCACTATCACCAGCATGCTCTGCGCCACACCAGCGCCAGCGAGCTGTTCAGACTTCAACATTGTAAGCATAGGCACCAGTTTGCATACCTCACAGTGGATGTTAACATAGGCACAAAGTTAGCGTTAATTAGTACCTGAAACCTTTTTCATATTGGGTTTTTAATGTAAAAAGCCTAAGACATGGAAACAACTACGTCAGATGCACAAGCGTGCACTTAAGTACATCCAACACATGTCTCGCAAAATAGGTATCCAAAGTAATTTAAGATTGAAACAGATGTAAAACGTTTAAAGTGCATGAAACAAATAAATAATCTGCTTTGTAAAATTAAAAGAAATGAAGATATAGGTATTGCGGACCATAGAATTCGGGACTTCCAAAGTTCACCACACATTCTTTTAAGAAACGGCAACTGTGTGATATGGCACTCACAAATCATTGCACACATTAGAAAACAGCAACTATATGGAGAGACTGATGCCACCACATATTCTAAAGGGAAGGAGGCAACTGCTCAAGATCTACGCATTACAAAAGGCAACTGCATGCCGAGTATTTATAGTGCTTCAAGAACCTGCTGAGGTAATTTGATTAGTCTGCTCAAATTTTTATATTATATGTTAATGATATCTTAATAATTAATTAATGGTTTCTTATATTTACGCGAACACTACACATTGAATAAAACTACTTTTACGGATTTTATGGAGTTTAATTATTCTTATTTTTGATTCCTGACGTTTCTGGTGCTTTCCAACGCCCATAGTCACGGAGGACTGACTTGACGTCCCGATGTCAGAGTTAACCTGGAGTACCTTCAGCTTTTTAATTATTAGTTTTGGTCATGTAATAGGCATGTAAATAGAGACTCACAGACAACTGACCATGGTTTCAATGTCAGTAAGACAAAGGTATTTTATCTCAATGACAAAATGGTATGAATCTTTAGCGTGTGCTCTTGTGTGTCCGCTAAGTGGTAATAGTATTTTTGCTAAGCCAATCGAAATTGGATTGGGTTTGTCTATTTTTGGTAACCCATAAAACTTCGGTGGTTTGGCACACGCAGGTATTATCGAATTAACATCTAGATTCAATTTCTCAGAGTATTTCTTAATGAGATCGATATTTATTTTAAGTGTATTAGTTGTAGGTTCTTTTAGAGTTATACAGCTTTCCTAGATGTGTTAGTCATCCGAAATCCCAACAAAACCATATGTCACACTGTGTATAGAAAAAGGGCCATTACGAACCGATATTTAAACAGTGAAGCTCACCACTATCCTTTATAGTTAGCTACCGTGGGCAAATCTTTGTTACAGAGAGCACGAGGGATGTGTGACAGCAAACATCTGGCCGCCGAGCTTGAGCACGTTAAGCAGTTTCTGCACAATAACAAGCTTCGGGTCCCGCGCGTACGTCACAGTGATGGAGTGAAGCCGATCACAGTCGACCAATGTCCGAGGTGTTACAGGTTGGCTACATCTTGAAGCGAGATTCTATTAGAACATTCCTCAGCCGCCGAAGAAGATTAGTCAGTTCTTATTAAAATTTTATTACATTAGATTTGATAGACCACAAATTCTCGCGAAAGAACATCGAATCTTGCCAAGGATGATACGTGAGGCTATTGAAATTAAAAAAAACATCCTAATTTAAATAGAAAGGGAGGCTGGTTACTACCACCTGCTTGGGATCCTGTAATTAATAAAATTAAAATGGTGAAAAATGCTGAATGCTGAAGGTACTCTGACATCGGGATGTCAATCACCCCAGTCCCCCGTGACCATGGGTGCAAGAAAGCAAACGTCGCGAATTAAAAATAAGAACAATTAAACGCGATAAAATCCATAAATGTAGTTTTATTTAAGGTATATCTAGTTGATGGTCCTAATTTGCTTACAGAATTCGGTAGATATTTTGTATTACTCTGCATATTAAATTTCACCTATTTTTATTTTTTACTTTACATTAAAGGAGATTTACAATTCGATATATTATTATCACAATGAATCTTTGTGAATTGTGAAGTGATTTTGGGGATTCTTTTATATTAAATAGATTATAGTTCAAAGGTGGTCCCATATAAATTTGATGAAATAACTCCACCCCTAAAGGTGGCAAAATAGGGAATGAAATTTTTAATGCTACTTTTTAAAGGACATTGAAATTGTCATATGCCTAAACCACTCAGAAGGGTAAAAAATTAACCTTTAAATAAAAAGTAAAACTCGACTTCAAAGAACTAATAAGTGTATTATTATCTTACATTTTTTCGGTAATTTAATTCTACTAAGTATTATGTCCTAGCACCGACTACAGTATTAGGTATTATTTTATTCTTTTTACCTTTTTGTAGTCAGCTTATACTTTTTGTAGTTATACTTTTGTTGGGGCGTTTGGTAAATGATTTGGATGAGAGTGAATTTTTACGATGCGCACGACACTGACACCTAAAAACGACACCATGAAGTTGTCTATCTATGTGTGTACGTATTTATAACAAGTTACCAAATGATCTAAAAATATTAAATACTAAATTATTTAAATCTAAATTACAAGAATACCTAACTAAGAATAATTTCTACAGCATTATAGACTTTTTTAATCATAACCCTTAATGTACAAAACAAAACTTTTGCATGCTATATGTAACTGTAGCAAAACATGTTGCTCAATTGTATATTATTTGTAAAACCTTTTCATACCATGTTTAAGTAAATAAATATATTATTATTATTATTTTATTATTATATAGTTTACTCATCTGGTTGGGCTGTATAAATATATAATTGTAAATGAAAATGATAAACATACATAAATATCAACAAAATAAAATAAATGCATAAAAAATACATAAATAAATAAAAACCCAACCAGATGGAAGACCTCGTCAGGGGAGACCAAACGGCCGAGGGTTAGGGGGAAAGGGAAAGAAACCGCCGGACGATGCGGGCGGTATCGAGGAGCACCGCCTTCTGCATTTGAGCTTGGAGCGGTCCGTCACGGAGTCCCAGTCGCCTCAGATGACCCGAGAGGCTGACTGGGATTAACCAGTTCGCAGAAACGACTACAGGTATAATTTCGGCCGGCAGTCCACCCCACATGTCGGTCACCTCGTGAGCCAGGTCCAGATATTTTGTTCGCTTATCTGTTTCGGCTTTCACGAGATTCTCGTCATACGGAATGGTAATGTCGACCAAAAATATCCTTGACAGTGCCCGGTCCATCAGCACAATATCAGGCTTATTCGCAAGAATGGTCCTGTCTGTGATGATGGCCCGGTCCCAGTAGAGCCTGGCGCGGTCATTTTCGAGCACGGCTTCCGGCATGTGCTTATAATAAGGCAGTTTCCGATCCACGAGACCGTATTTCAGAGCGAGCTCCTGGTGTAGAATCCTGGCTACTAGGTTGTGCCTATGCAAGTACTCAGAGTTAGAAAGCGCCGAACAACCGGAGATGACATGCCTAAGTGATTCACCAGGATGGCGACAAGCTCGACAAATGTCGACGGTGCCATCCCTTAGGATGTATCTCCGATAGTTGTTGGTCTTAATAACCTGATCCTGTATTGCACAGACAAAACCCTCGGTTTCCCCGAAGAGGTCACCAAAACGTAGCCAGTGGAGGGAGGCAACTGTATCTACGAAAGGCTCATGTAGAGCCTTGTAGAACCTCCCGTGGAGCTCCTTCTCCTTCCATACGGTCTCCCGGTCGGAAATGCTCTGTACTGCCGGGTCTTGCCATTGCTCGTTGGCTAAGGATAGAGGGGTAAGTCCTTTATCACAAAAAATAACGTCCCTATAGAATGGATCATCCGCTCTCGACAGAAAATAATTACGGAGGCTGCACACTTCGCGATTATGCAGGGTAAGCGCGCTTAAAAAGCCGCGCCCACCATGCTTCCGCGGCAAGTATAGCCTCATTACTGACGATCTCGGATGATGCACTCTGTGGGACGTCATTATAGTGCGGACTTTTCTGTCCAGAGCGTTCAGTTCGGTCTGAGTCCACCTGAGTATGCCAAAGGTATACATGAAAACAGGCATGATCCAGCCGTTATAAGCGTGTGTCTTATTAACGCCCGACAAAAGACTGTTAAGCATTTTTGTCAAGCGTGCATAAAACACATCGCAAACTGACTGCTTCATACCCGCCTCATCGACACCGATGTTCTGTGACATACCCAGGTATCGGTATGTTTCAGCCTCGGAAAGGGTCCTTATGCTGATGGGCATAGATAAGTCCATGCCCTCAGAGTTAGCAACCCTTCCCCTTTCGACATGGAGGATCGCACACTTATCCGTCCCCAGCTCCCTTCCAATAGAATTGCTAAAATCACAAGTGATGTTTAGCAATTCCACAAGATGGGAGCGACTGGAGGCGAATAACTTGAGATCATCCATATAGAAAAGGTGGGTCACTTTTGTACCTCCTTTCCGAAGCTGAAATCCCCTCCCGGAACCCTCCAGTAAGGTACTGAGAGGGTTCAGAGAGAGGCAAAACCAGATTGGACTCAAACAATCGCCCTGGAAGATACCCCTTCTTATCCTTATGTGGTTCTCCGCAGCCGTCATCCGCTGGCCTAGATGACAAAGGATCGTACTCCACTGCCCCATACACTGCCCGAGGAAGTCTCGAACCGTACAGTCAACCTTGTACAGCTCGAGGACCCTCTCAAGCCATGTATGAGGCACCGAGTCGAATGCCTTTTTGTAGTCTATCCAGGCGGCGGAGAGGTTCCGACGGTTGCGTTTAACCACCTTGCCAATGACCGCGTCAATGAGGAGTGGTTCCTTGGTTCCACGACCACCGCCCCGACATCCATTTTGAGCGCGCGACATCACCTGATTTGAGTTCAGGTGACGAGTGATTCTCGCGCTCAAAATGGATGTTAGTGTCTTGTATATGGTAGGTAGACACGTTATGGGGCGGTACTTGCTCGGGTCTGTGGAATCCCGGTCTTTAGGAACCAAATGAGTGATCCCAGTAGTGAAGAGGCTCGGGAGCGACTTTTGGTCGAGAGCCTCTTGAAACTGTCGGGCGAGCACAGCGTGACACACCACGAACCCCTTCAGCCAGTAGTGATGCAGTCCGTCGAGTCCCGGACTTTTCCAGTTCGGGGCCCTACGGACCGCCTCAGCTACGTCATCCGGCGTTATGATGACGGGGTCCATGGGCGTAATATTCGCACACTGACTCGCCACAACTTCCGTCCAAGGGCCCTCGCTGTGGTTTACGGGCTCTGACCACAGGCCGCGCCAGAATGCGATAGTGTCGGCCTGTTTCGGTGCTGGGCCCGTTCCACGTACCATCGGTCGCTCCAATGATTCATAGAGCCTCTTCTGATCACTCTGGAAGAGACGATTCTGGTTGAACCGTGTCGACCTCTCGGTATATCGCCGAATCCGCTTCCCCCAAGCAGCGATTCTCTGCTTCAGGTCGTCTATGCGCTCCGTCAGTTTTTGCGTTATATCCGGCTGGGACAAACTGATATTTGTCCCAGCAAACGCCATCCTGACGGTGCGCACAATTCTCGGCCTATTATTGCCCGACCTGAAGCTTATCAGTCTGCCAATGAGGACCCTTGCCTTTGCGATACGGTCCTCAATCCTTCTTCTCCAGGCTGGGATGGCGCTACTTTGTCTAGTAGCGCGTCCAGCCGTGGGAAGTTTGGCGCCAATAATACGGCAAACTGCCAGTGCGGCGCCAAAAAGAATTGAGTCCGTCTCGCAAAGGTCCCGGCTGGCTTCCAAATAGGTCACCAGCATTGGGTTAAGAGCCCTCACGACAGCCCGATTCCGCTTGCTTAGGGTTATGCGCGGTAGTCGCGGTCGATTTTCGAGAGGCGTACTGCGCGTTTCCACAATCGCCTCCTCCAATTTACTCCTTATCTGCTCTAGTTCTTGGGTGACCATTCCATCATCGTCTGAATCAACTACAACTGGAAAATCCGCGGCGGCATCGACGTGTGCAGATTGTTCTGCAATTTGTGGCGTCGCATTACCAGCTGCAGCATTTTCATTCGATGAGGGAACGGCCTCACGTCGTAGTCGTTCGAGTTCGGTGTCACCAAATATGTTGGAGCGCAGGATGTACCGAACTCGGTCTGCCAGGTTTTGCTCTGATACATGAACAGATGGCTCCAGCTCCGCGAAAAGCGATGCATCCGAGCCCGATACGCCAACATTCCAGTTATTATTATTATTATTATTATTATTACGATGCGCGGGCATACTTTTAAGAAACGCAAAAAAAGAACGTTACCCCCAAACTAGGATTTTCTCCTGTATCGTGGAGGCAGTTTACAACCATAGATTGCACGAGGGCAAACATCCAGACGCGGAACAATTATTTGTAGGCCATACATATACTTGTTCCGTGCGGGATTCGAAACCGCGACCCCCAGCGCAACAATTCATTGCTAAGCCACTGCGCCACGGAGCCATCAAACCTAATAGCGACAACTTCAGGGGGTATAAATTCAGGGTAAGAAGTATAAATTTCTACGAGCGTACATAAGTACACACACACACTTTTTTATTACAAGTATTACTCGTATTTTTCTTTCATACTAGCTGGTCCGTGGCGTGTTGCTGCCGTGGAAAAAATAATTGTGGGATTATAGTTTTAATTTTGGAAGAGTTATATTGTTTAATTAGAAATGATAATACTCGTACATTCTTTGAAATTGAATAATTCCACCAACTGTAAGTCAGTTGTCCTATGCCTATAACATTCGCGCAAGTGCAAGCAACAATTTGACAAAGGTTTACTACAATCTGACTAACGGTATGGCAGATCGCTGATCTGATATTTTACATCAGACATAATCTCACATGTTATGCGAGGTTGTTTTACCGTTGTTTTACTTATTCATAGTCCTTAAATTTTCTACTAAACAAATGTTTGTACAAACAAATGTTATTGAGAAAGAAAACAATAGGTACTTTAGTAATTGATTACTAAAGTACCTATTGTTAATGTAATTTATGACATTAAACTACATTACTGCAATAAAGTAATTAATGTCTATGTATATAATCAATAAATCAACATAGAATTAATAATAAATCAACATCAAGAATTTATTATTTACACAACTGCTATTTTGAATTAAATCGCCTTCTTCAGATGAATCATTTTTGTCGATGCCATCATCGTCTGTTTCAGATTGATGTGATTTTTGGTACTAAATTGTTTTAAAACGCTTATCGGAATTTCAAATTCGTTGCAGCTTTTCCTGTCAACCTCATACCACAGTGTTTTTTTTTATAATTCTAAGCTAGCGCTTAACTACAATCCCACCTGATGGTAAGTGGTGATGTGGCCTGAAATGGTGAAGCTCACTGACTTAACAAAAGCATATTCACTCTTGCCTTGAAGACACCCACATTGTAATCGAATGGAAACACAGATGCTGGCAAACTATTCTACTCCTTTGCTGTACTGTGTATAAGAGTGACAAGCGAGCACACAGTCCACCTGATGGTAAGTGGTCGCTGTGGCCCATAGACATCTACACCTATCCTAGTTTGGCAATAAAATGTAGATGCGTTGTCAGCCGTGAGGACTTTACTTTTCCAGTAAAAAGGGTCTCCGGTTCTCTACACTCACCAAACGAAACACAGGTATATTTTCTTTGACACAGCAGCATTAAGCTGCTATTTTACACTGGTATTTTGTGAGAGCGTGGTTCTTCCCACATCAAATCTCTTTATTTGGAAAGTTATGTTTTTCAGAAAGCTGTTTGCTAAGGTGTTGATTTAAAGAGTTAAGAAATAAACTAACAAAAACATTTGTGATGTGCAAGCTGCATTTGCAAGGGTTGGGATGTACGCGACGATGATTTTGTTTGTTTGTTAATAGCACATCAAAGCAAGGCTAAAATAGACTATTTAATTATATTTTTAATATGCAGTGTGATAAAAAATTTGCTTAGTAACTCTCGTCGTAATGATACGTCTTAAATCTTTAGCTCCGTTCTCACTAACACATAGAACATAGTAATATTTTTCTTTGTACGAGAGGAGGCAAATGAGCGGCTCACCTGATGGTAAGTGACTACCACCGCCAATGAACAACCACAACTCCAGGGGAGTTGCAGGTGCGTTGCCGACCTCTTAGAAAGGAGTTATAAAACAAGAAGTACTGTTTCATACCAAAAAGTAAATTATACGCTGTACTTTGTCTGTTTTTAACCGTGTGTGCCTCATTTCCTCTTATCTTTGCTAGCTCATACTGTACTAATACTCAATGTAACATTCCATTTCTTTCATCGTCTCATATTTCGTTCATACATATTACGGTATTACGGTAGACGGTATGGTCGAATTGTAACTGCTTTATATTGAAAATATACGGTGTATTGAATGCACTAGGCTCTAAAACCGAGGGAACATTTATAGAGCCAAGAGTTCTTCGGATGACATCGCTTGAATAACTGTGACGTGTAAACCTACCAGCACTTGTTGGTTCTTAGAGCTATATGGCCTTCCATTTACCACTTTGGCCACTTACTTATCCGTTGGAGGTATGTCAATTTATCTGATTCTACTGAGAATATTTTCTTTACGATCTTATGTTAAGGTATTCAACTAGCTACATATTTTATAGTTTTGTCAGTAACGTCGCGTGATGGTGGCGTAAGGAAATCCACTACCCCGTATCTTCCCGTGGGTGTATGAAGAGGCGATGGAGGAAAATTAAACAGGAGATAGACAAGCAGCATATTCCTGATAGCAAATTAACACTGCGGTTTCCAACACGCATGTCAAGCATGGCAACTATGGTCAATATATCCTGTGAGATAATCTATGGGGGAGTTATATGTTCAGCAGTGCGTTTTTGATAGTCATTTGATGAATGAATGAATGAACTAAGTCAAAATTATGCGAGTCTTTTTGGTTTTTTATATTATGGGACAGTTCTAATTTTTTAAACAATAAAAAAGCTTGAAAGTTTGTGTACATAAAGTTTAAAAAACTCATAACAAATTAAAAGATTTGTACAATATGTGTATGTGTGTACCAATATAGAAATGTACTACACTTTAAGTAGGGTTTTGACCAAGTTCTGATTGATAAATTTAAAATTTAGACTGTTTTTTAAAGGCTTTTATTTAACATGAAATGTATGTTTGTTGGGGTCAAATCTTGCGCCTGAACTCAAAAGCAGTTATAATCAACAGATTGAGCTGAAATTTCGCATACACCCTTATTTTAGATGACAATATATGATTAGCTAAGTGTCCTCATTTTAAATTTAATATGGCGGATCGCCCAAGATGGCTGACTAGTTACTTTCTATGCACTCTAATGATATGGGTATAAAATGATTTTTTTTTCTAAATTTAATAATATAAAATAAAATACGAAAATAAAATGACGTCACTCTGAATCCAATATAGTGGACTCCCAAAGATGGCGGACCATGTTTTTTTATACACCTCGTTGAGAAGAATACGAATAAAATGACGTGTCGTCCGCGTTCGGCTCTTCGAGGAGATGGTGTACCCACTACTGCTTAGCTAAACGGTAAGACTTAGCGTGAACGTGGCTTAAAAATATCGAACTACACCATTGGCATATTCTGGTGGTGGTGAAAAAAATTCAGAATGGCGGAAAATAAAATGGCCGCCATACCAATTTTAAAGAGTTATATATGTATAACTCGGCAAGGGTTAGGAATAGGTTGGTGGTGCTCAAACAAATGTTGTAGGGTTGACAAGGGTCAACTATTGGCGATTAAAAAATTAGTTACTCCAATCCGTTTGTAACTAGTTAGCCCGGGATATTTAGAGTCTCCGATTGCGATTTTGGGGTCAAATTGTTCAGGTCAAATTTTGCAACTGAATTTTTAAAGTACACCTAGTTAAGTGACATCATTCTATATCCAATATTGCGGATCATCCAAGATGGCGGACTTGTTATTTGTTTATACACTCCCATGATGAGGGTTTTAGATGAAAATGTTTGCTGAGAAGAATACGAGAAATAAAACAATTTCACTTTAAATCCAATATGGCGGACCTATGAAAATGGTGGACTAGTTATTTTTAATGTAATTGCATAATATGGGTGTAAAATGAAGGAATTTGCTGAGAAGAATACAAAAATAACGTCAATCTAAATTCAATATGGTGTACTCTCAAAGATGGCGGACTATGGTTTTGTATTCACCACTATGATATGGATATCAAATGAAAGGGTTCGCTGAGAACAATACAAATAAAATTACTTCCGCGTTTAGCTCTTCGAAGAGAAGGTGCCGGCTACGAGAGAAATGAGGCGCATAACCAATGGCTTTACGTGCGTACGTACGGAGGTGAAAAACACCGCCAAGTAAATGACTTTCTTGACAGAAAAACCCAACAACCGGTTTTTGAATCGGCCTGAAATTCGATCCCAGGACCTCAAGATCACCAACTGGGTATACTGCCACTAGACCAACGAGGCACTTGGTGAAACTAATACCCAAATACTCAAACGCAACTCAATTTTAAGACGCCATTTATTCTCGTATTGTCTCTATCACATTAAGTCAAAGTGAAAGTGACACCACGAGATTTATCGGTGTCTTAAAATTGAGTAGCGTTTGAGTATTTGGGCATAAGTTTTTATCTAACTGCCAACATTGATAATTTATATATAAATTAAATATCACAGATCTTTGTTATTTACGTCTTTTACACAGAATTCTGTTTTTCGGAACCTTCAAGGTTCTATACGATCTTCTCAATTTTTTTAAAAATTTAAACTATAAGAATTAAATACCGACACAGTTATCTGTGTGGTTAGATTCAAGTCATTTTTAACAATAATTATTAAGCAATTGTATATTTATGTATAAGTAAATTGGGTGAAGTGGTAACACGCACGCACGCTTGCACGCGCATGCACGCTCGCGCCCACACATACATCAATCCAAAGCAAAGCTGTTAAAGTTTAAATTATAATTGATTAAGCATGCAATGTTAGAAATAAAATATTACATTTTTATTATAGGCACCACTTCCTACGCCCCAATGGACAGAATCATTCGAAGCTGTCAGTCAATAAAGGTGTAATTACTCCACAAGTTGAATATAGGTCTTGGGATATAAAACTTAAGCAACAGGAAGACTGTCTAATCCCAATATATACGTACCTGATACGGATGAAAGGTTTTTTTTTGTTGAGATTTACCTGTGGTTATACTCGTTCATGCAAGAGCATATCAATTGGGATATGGTGATTTAATGACGGCAAAAGAATTCATTAAATATAAGAATATGATAATAGTTAATTTCAATTACCGTCTAAGTACAGAACATATACTTGGCAAAGCTGGCATGGAGGATCAAGTTCGCTGAGTGAAAAAAAAAATTGCCAGTTTTGGTAGCAACCCTGATGATGTTACGATCAATGAATTTAGTGCTGGTTCATTGTCAGTTGATCATCATCTGTAGTGCTATGCTACTTACTTATCATTTTACATTATTTTAAATTCATTTTTCCATTCTGTTTCGATTTTCTGCATTCACCTCAAAACTGGATATTTTACATCACCTTTATTTCCATAGGATCCTGTAACGATTTTAAACCATAAGAACACAATAACAAATCATTTCTACTTCGTATTTTCACATTATCAGTACTTTTAAATTGGTGTCAATGGAGTCTACCTTTTTTCGATCTTTTATTTAGTTTTCCGTAACTCTGCAATTTCGGACTTTGTGCGTGCAGTTGCGCTACCTTTTTTCCTATATCAATAATATCTCATTTTCACTTAAATCTTGCCGTTTTTCTATTACAAGCCTAAAACCAAAAGTTGACATGTTTTGACATCGTTGTTTATTTGGTCGCTATGACAATTATATTCAAATTTGCTACCGGTCTGTTGTTTCTATTTCGATAATTCTACATAAATACTCTTTCCTCTTGACCATTTACAAAAAATTTGCGTTTAATTTAAATAATTTTTCCGTTCTCTCTAGAAAGGTATAAAAGCCGAACAATCGGTGAAGAAATCCAGTCTCGCTTCAGTTCTCGAGTTCGAAGCATCTCCTAAAGCCTTTGCTCTGCCTGAAGTCGCCGGGATCCTACAAGCCTTTGTTCTGCCTGAAGTTGCCGGGATCCTACAAATCTCTGCTCTGCCTGGAGTCGCCGGAACCTGCAAACCTCTGTCCCGCCTGAAGTCACCGGAACCTGCAAATCTCTGTCCCGCCTGCAGTCACGGGATCCTGCAGGCCTCTGTCCTGTCTGAAGTCGCTGAGGATCCTGCAAGCCCCTGTCTGGCCTGAAATCGCCGGATCCTGCAATCACCGCATTCACCTGAGGTCGTCGCCTAGAGACGCCCACGCCTTCTCACCTACGCCGTGCGTGCTCGTTCCAGGCGCTGAGAGCACACTTTGGATCTTCAGACTCAACTGTGACTCTAATCCTTTTTTTTATTACCTTTTTTTTTAAAAAATTTGTAAATCACGACATCCATCCTCATCTTCATACTCCATTTTACTATATAAAATTGTAAATATCTTTTAAATCTTAAATATATTATTTGTTTTTGTAGTATTTTTGTTGTTTTGTTGCTCTTAGGTTAGGTTCTTTTTATATTTAATTGTCGCTTCACGACATTTTGGCGCCCAACGTAAAAGTTCTCTTTCTCTTTTCTTCACCTTTACTGCGCCTTTTCCATTCCTTTTTGATTTAATTGCTTTCTCTTTCGTTCTTAACTCTTTATTTATTCATCCTTTTCATACCTTCCAAATTCTAAAACGACACTTCATCTAGTGTTTCAACTTATCTAGATTATATTTAGACCTACATTTAACACTTCACTTACATTCATCACTTTAATATTTTTATTCTAGATAACTTAAAGAGGTATAATTTTTAATTAAATTTTTATTTCTTAAACTTAACTTTACACTTAATTATAACAATGAAAAGGGTTATTAAGTACGAATTCCTTAACAAGGCCGAACTTCCTTAACAAGAACGAACTGATGATTATGTCATATCAAGAACAGCAGCAAGGACTACCTGCAGTAGAAGAAAATTAAAGAAATATATAAAAATTAATAAATATATTAGAAAACTACAAAAATTAATTAAAACTAAAATTAATGTTAATAATTATATAAATGTATGCAAAGAAAAGCAAGAACTAATTAGTAAACTTAAAATATATTCAATTGAGGTGGAAAATATGAATCACTGTTATGAGACTGATATAGAGTGTCTAAATTCAACAATTTTATCACTTAAAAGCTCTCTAGAAATTGTATCAAATAAATATGCATCGGCTCAAGATGAGATAAAAGAACACATATTGGCCATGAATGATCTGGTAAAATCGTGTGAATATAATGAGGAGCGCTTTGACTCCTTAATAAAAAATCAGAGTGAGTATCAGCGCTCCATACCAGGTTCATCGGGGACAATATGTGTAAATAACAAAGTTAACAGTAAGACCTCATTATTTTCACCTACACTCTATGACAGTGCCATGACAAAGGATATAAACTTAAAAAGCAATGTAAATATTAAAAAAAAATAAAGTTATTATGTATTGTGATGACATAGGCAAAAATTTGGGCGTGATGTTAAATAACTGTTTAAAAGGACATATGATCACAAATTATTGCATGCCTGGAGCATCCTTTAGTCATATAATGAATAAAGTTTTAGCTAGTAAATTTTGTCCTAATAGCACATTAATAATTCTTGTTGGGAGAAGAGGCAATGTAAACAAAAATCAATTATTAAAATATATTGATAATCTAAATACTTTAAATGTACATAAAATTATCTTGTTTACATTGCCTTACATACAGGGTTGGCCGCAGGAAAATAAAATAAGATATGATTTAAATTTATTAATGAATAACTTTTCATGTAATAATAATTTAAACTTGACATTTAATTGTTACAATTATAATGATAGAATTAATTTAATAGATATAAATAATTTAATTAAGAAATTTTTGACTAAAGATAGGTATTACCTATCAAAATATAATTTAAGACAGATAGCAAATGTGCTATCTTATTATTTATATATTAACTCAGCCAAGGACTTGGCTACACAGACATCTGCTTCTTTTGAGCAGTGTAATGACTTAATATGCAATTTGGAATCAGTTCCAAGTAATTTAAATTAGAAAATGAGACAATAGAGGTAATCTCTAGCAGTTATAATAACTTAAATAACTTAGAATGTAGCTTACAAATCTTTAATTGTATGACTCCACAGAGTAATAATGAAAATTGTTTACACCTGGTGCATCAAAATATACAAGGCATGATAGGCAAAGAGCTAGAAATTGAGTTGTTCTTAAATAGCAACAATATTCATATCTTATGTATTACTGAACATTGGTTAAAAGCTTATAATTTAATGTTTAACTTCAGTAATCACCAGGTGGTCAGTTCTTTCAATAGAGATACGGTTTTAAGAGGTGGCTCCTTAATATTAGCTAGTAAATTATTATCATGTAAAGAACGTAAAGACATTGTGAGCCTCTCTGTTGAGCGAACTGTAGAAATGGCATGTGTTGAGTTTGAGCACCTCATTGTTGTGAGCATCTACAGACCCCCATGTTGTACATATGATACTTTTGAAAACATTATGGAGGAAGTTTTTGCTAAGCTTAATAAACAGAATAAATCTGTTGTAATATGTGGAGACTTTAATATCAATCTCCTAGAAGCTTCCTCCATCAATATTAAATTTAGATCATTGTTTAAATCATATGGTCTTTTCAATTTATTTATAGAGCCAACGCGTATTTCTCAATCTAGTGCAACATGTATAGATAACATTTTTACAAATGTGAAGCCGTTGCATAAATGTATAATTCAAAAATTAAGTTCTGATCACTGTGGACAAGTAGTTTCGTTACAAAAAGCAAGTAGATGAGAAAGTTGTGTCTGTTCCAGTAAATGCACGTCGCTTGGAGAAATTTAGAAGTAACATAGTGAAAAAACTTCCATCACTTTCATACCAAAATGATCCTAATTTTTTGTATGGAACATTATTTAAGCTTATTTGCAATGAATTTAATAATACTTTTACTTCTAAAACATTCTCCTTGAACAGTCGGAAGTCATTCAATGAATGGGCGACAGTAGGAGTCCATAAGAGCAGGCATAGGTTATATGATCTTTACCATGAAAGGTCATTTTTTTTTTTTTTTATAGGATAAGGGTGACAAACGAGCACACAGTCCACCTGATGGTAAGTGGTTGCTGTGGCCCATAGACATCTACATCTATCCTCTATTACAAATCAATATGTAGATGCGTTGTCACCCGTGAGGACTAAGATGGAACGCCTCATTTCCAGTAAAAAGGGCCTCCGGCCACCTGCACTCACCAAGCGAAACGCAGAGGTAAACCTCTACTTCACGCTGGTTTTCTGTGAGGTCGTGGTACCACCCCGGTTCGAGCCGGCCCATCCGTGCGACAGCATATAATCATATAGTCATATAATCATAGCGTCGAATTTAGGGAATATGTAAAAAAAATATTCAAAAATATTTAAAAGAGTGTGCTCCATAGCCAAGTCTTTGCATTTGAGCAACAAAATTAAGACGGCTTCCAATAAAATTAAAATGACATGGAGTATAATTAATAGCGAAACTGGTAAGATCAACTCTTGCAATTCAAATTACCAGTTAAGTGTTAACAGCAAATTAACTGTATCAGATCAGGACGTAGCAACGGTTTTTGAGAAATATTTTACTGATATTCCGATCTTGACCACTAAGTCACTGAATTCTTCTCCTGCCGTCGCCGAATCATTACTTAAACAAAATGTAAATGTGTGTACAAAGAATTTTACATTTCATAAAGTGTCATCAAAAGATATTGTAAAATATTTTAAAACTATTGATGTTAAGAAAACTGCGGATCTGTGGGGGATTTCCGTTAAAGTTATTGCGTCTATAATAGATACAATCGCGCCTCATTTAGCTATTATTTTTAATACTAGTATCGAATCTGGTGTGTTTCCTGATTTAATGAAGCATAGTAAAGTAATACCTTTATTTAAATCTGGTAGTACATTAGACCCCGCCAATTTTAGACCTATTTCTGTACTACCAACACTTAGTAAGATTTTTGAAAAAATTGTTCTTGATCAAATGTTAAATTTTTTTAATATAAATAATTTACTTCATAAAAATCAATTTGGTTTCACAAGGGGTCGCTCGACAACTGATGCCGGTGTTGAGCTGATTAAATATATCTTTAATGCATGGGAGAATTCACAGGATGCTTTGGGTATATTTCGTGACCTATCCAAGGCCTTCGATTGTGTTCACCATGAAACATTAATCAGGAAACTTCAACACTACGGTGTAAGAAGTGATGCCCTTAAATTAATTATTTCATATTTAAGTAAGAGAACGCAAAAAGTTGTCATTAACAATATGAGCTCTTCCGGATCGACGGTACAAATGGGCGTGCCTCAAGGCTCAATTCTCGGCCCCTTTCTGTTTCTTGTATACATTAATGACTTACCTTACATAGTAGGGGATAACCATGATATAGTATTATTTGCAGATGACACTTCTTTAATTTTTAAATTAAGTCGAAAGTTACTAAAATATGACGAAGTAAATAATGCTATATCTAAATTAGTAAATTGGTTCGATGTTAATAATTTGCATTTAAATGGCACTAAAACAAAATGTATGAAATTCGTGACTCCAAATGTCAAACAATGTACAATACTAATGTAATTTTAAATGGGGAGAAACTGAGTCTTGTAGATACCACCATTTTTCTTGGAATCACACTAGACGCGAAGCTTCAATGGAGCCCCCATATATCAAAACTAGCAAGCAGACTTAGTTCTGCAGCATATGCTGTAAAAAAGATTAGAAGTCTAACCAGTGTTGAAACAGCTAGACTAGTTTACTTCAGCTACTTCCATAGCATAATGTCGTATGGTATTTTGCTATGGGGACACGCAGCTGACACTGAAATTATATTTGTTTTGCAGAAGAGGGCCATAAGAGCAATTCATGATTTAAAGCCTAAAGAGTCGCTGCGAAAAAAATTTAAGGAAATTAATATATTAACTTTGGCCTCTCAATACATTTATGAAAATGTAATGTATGTACACAAAAATAAAAGTAGTTTTACAAAAATAAGTGATATTCATTCTGTAAATACTAGGAACAGACACAAGCTAGTAGTACCAGTTACTCGACTCCATCGAGTCAGTAATTCATTCTTGGCGCGATGTATACGCTTTTACAACAAAATTCCAGAAAATATACAAAGATTGACCTGTTCAAAGTTCAAAAACTTTATTAAACCAAGTTTGTATAAAAAGGGTTATTATAATATTAAGGAATTTATGGATGATAATAACCCCTGTAAATGAGGTGATCGCTACCAAGCTATTTCTAATTTTTTGTGTTGTTAATTTGTGTAACATCATGATTGTAAGCTGTTATTTAAAAAAAAAGTCCCGCTGGGTTTCTTGCTGGTTCTTCCCAGGACAGAGGTTTTTTCCGAACCAGTGGTAATCAAACAAAAGAGTGACTTTCAATAAGTATTATTTATAATCTATATTGAATAAAAAAGTTTCTGTTTCTGTCTCGAATACGAAGTGAAGATTAGATATGAGGAACCAGCTAATACTGTTTTACTTCTAAAAAAACAGGTTTTGCGTTTTGTTGCGAATTCTCACCCTGAAGATATTCTGACTTCTCCAATTCTGATTGAGGATGACTTGTCTCAAATTGATTCTACTACTGTCTCAAATTGACCTACTTGAACTGTAAAATTAAAAAATTTTTACAAGGTGAAACCAAATACTTGCTACTAATAGAAACTTTTATTAATCATGTCTTTTACAGATTGGAACGAATAGATACTGACTTATATCCAGACTTTAAAGCTATTTTCGATACTTTGAAGATGAAATTTAACGATATTACTTAACAATTTGAATCCTTGACTCCAGCTTCAACTGAAAATGACCCTCCATCACTTGACCCTCCTGTTGACCCGACTGTCACGGAACTCCCTCTTGTTTCTCAAACTTCTATTCAGGTCCATACCCCGTATCCTCCACCACCACCTCAATCTTTTTCTCCAACTAACGTCTTCAAAGATCTGAAAAGACACACCTTCAATGGTAAAAGCTGTCCAAGATCCTTTCTTCAAAAACTTGAAGAATACTGCTTAGCTCGTGGCTTGTCCAAAGACTTGTTGATTTCTCAATCGTTCGAAATTTTCACTGACAATGCTCTTTATTGGTTCAGATTTAAATATAATCAAAATCCAAACTTAACTTGGAACGAACTTTCTTCTTTATTAATCAAAGACTTTGGTGGTTTTGATTATGATCATAAACTTATAGAAGCAATTAGGAATCGAACTCAAGGTCGTGATGAACCTATTTTCATCTATATTTCCATCATGTCTGGAATGTTTTCTCGTCTTTCGAAGAAACTTTCTGAAACAGAACAATTGGAGATTATTTTGAGGAATATTCGCCCATGTTATTCAGTCTTCGTAGCTCTAAAAGACATTGACTCTATCGACTCTCTTCTGGCTACTTGCCAAAACTATGAAAAATTCCTAGACAGAGACAAACAATTTAAGGAACCAAATGTACAACAAAGTCCTCTTATTTCTGAATTCAACTACAAGCATTCCACTTCAAGTTCAGTTGACTCTCCAAATTCTTCTAATAACTCACGACCTTCTCCTCCCCTCATGAATAAATTCACTTCATCCTACAAATACCCTTCTAGACAAGTTAATAGTCTCTCTCAAACTAAAGCTTCTCAACAAAGCTCTTTTTGTGTTCGCTGTCGTAAAAAAGGTCATTCATTGAACACTTGTACTCAACCACGATTCGTGATTTGTTTCAAATGTGGTCTTAAGGGTTTTAAAACTGCAGATTGCCCTACTTGTTCTCCCAAACCTAATACTAGTTCAAAAAAACTAACTGCTGACTTGAAAAGTTACTTAAACTTTGATAATGACGATTGGACTAATTGGATTAAAACAATTCAAAACTTCTTTTCTTGTTACAAAATCTCTTCTACACTCTACTCGAAAGAACAAGATCTTAATCGTCCATTCGTTAATGTCAAAATTTATAACTTAACTTTATCTGGTTTACTAGATTCTGGCAGTTCAGTAACTATTCTGGGTAATAATTCTCATTTGGAAATTCTTAAACTGGGCTGCAAACTTTTCAAGTCAGATCTTATTACTTTCTCTACTGCTAATAAGCAAAAAGTTAATTCCTTGGGTTATTTTGACTTACATATTCATTTCAATAATCAAACTCATTTAATTAAAGCTTACGTTTTCCCTGAAATATTTCCTTCGCTAATATTAGGTATTGAATTTTGGAGAAAATTTAATCTCTTACCTAGTGTTTTATCTTCTCTTAACTTTACAGAATCTAAATGCTCTGCTATCGAAACTAAAGATACTAAAGTTTTACCTTATGAGCATTTAACTCCTAATCAAAAGAACATCGCTAATGACATCATCCAACGCTTCAAGACAATTTCTTTTGAAGAAAAAGGTATCCTGGGAAGCACACACTTAATCACCCACAAGATTGACACTGGTGATTCTCTTCCAATCAAACAAAGATGTTACAGACTGTCTCCTGAAAAACAAAAGGCGTTAATTAATGAAGTTGACAAGATGCTGCGATGGAACGTCATTGAACAATGCGAAAGTCCTTGGTTATCTCCAGTTCTCATCACTCCGAAGAATAATGGTGAATGGCTTTTCTGCGTAGACAGCAGGAAGCTTAACTCAGTTACACGTCGTGATGCTTATAGTCTGCCACTAATAAGCGAAATTTTGGACAACTTGAGGAATGCCAAATACTTATCAAGCATCGACATTGCGAAAGCATTTTGGGAGATTCCCTTGAATCCTGCTGATAAAGATAAAACTGCATTTTATGTACCTGGAAGAGGTATGTTTAGATTCAAGGTAATGCCTTTTGGTCTTTCTAACTCACCTGCAACTCTACAAAGATTAATGGATATGCTTTTTACTCCTGAATTTGAGAACAAGGTATTTTGCTATCTGGACGACATCGTTATCATTAGCGAGACTTTTGATGAACACATATCACTCCTTATGAAAGTTCATGAAAAACTTTCATATGCTAATCTGACTATTAACTTTGAGAAGAGTCAATTCTTCAGGAAAGAACTGAAATACCTTGGTTTTCTAGTGGACGAGTATGGTCTACGTGCTGATCTGGATAAAATAAAAGCTATTTTAGAATATCCTGTACCTACTTGTAGAAAAGAAGTGCGAAGATTCATAGGCACCTGCAGCTGGTTCAGAAGATTCGTTCCAAACTTTAGCACTATTGCCTCTCCACTAAACCAACTAACCTATTCCGGGAAAAAACGCTCCTAAATTTTTATGTAATTCACAAGCTGCAGCTGCTTTCCAGAAACTTAAAGAAGCTTTGGTAACTGCTCCTGTCCTTGCTTGCCCTAACTTCGAACTACCCTTCTCTGTACATTGTGATGCATCAAACTATGGCATAGGAGCAATGCTTACTCAACATCAAGATGACAAAGAAGTCGTGATTGCTTACATGAGTAAAGCACTAAACAAAAATCAACAGAACTACTCAACTACTGAAAGAGAAACATTGGCTGTAATAACTGCGTTAGAACATTGGCGATGTTACCTAGACAATGTTAAAGAATTTACAATATATACTGACCATGCTGCACTTAAATGGTTTCAGAACTTATCGAATCCATCAGGAAGACTTGCTCGCTGGACTTTACGCTTATCATGCTTTAAATTTGTCCTGAAACATAAGAAAGGAAAGGATAACGTTGTTCCAGATTTATTATCAAGACATAAGAATCAAGAACGTCCTGACACACGAGAAATTTCACCTCAAGGCGTACATCCTATTACGATTGAAGAACCACCTGATCGTAAACTTGAGCACTACAACAAGATTTTTCTCGGATGCTCCAACAACCCAGACGCATATCCCAACTACACTATCAGGGATAACAAACTTTACCGCTGCATCCATTCTCCCGATCGTCTAAACGATGACTTTATTTGGAAAGAAGTTCCACTACCTCAAGATAGACATGCAATTATTGAAGTTAACCATGGTTCCCCTTCAGAACTCCATCTTGGTATCTTCAAGACATTCAAGAAAATATCTCTAAAATACTATTGGCCTGGTATGTTTAAGGACATTACCAATTTAATCTCAACTTGTGAAACCTGCTTAACCTACAAACATCCTAATCATTCTCCCTATGGTCTTATGGGTAAACCTAAACTTTGCTCCAGACCTTTTCAAACTATATCCTTAGATCTTATGGGTCCATTGCCTATGACTCGAAGACGAAATCAGTATATTCTAGTAATTAACAGCAATTTTACTAAATATACTATGATTTTTCCCCTTAAACGTGCTACTTCAGCTAATATTATTAATGTTTTAGAAAATTCAGTTTTTCTAGTTCATGGCATTCCCCAAACTATTATAATGGACAATGCTCTTCAATTTCAGTCGCGAGAATTCCACTCATTCTTAAATTCTTATAACGTTCCTTTTATTTTTCACACAGCTTTATATTGTCCTCAGGTTAATCCTACGGAGAAGTTTAATAGTACAATTATTACAGCTCTAGCATCTCTAGTAGGAGACGATCATAGATCCTGGGACAACCATCTTACTAAGATTCAGTACGCAATGAACAGCGCTACAAATGTAGCTACTGGCTTTACTCCAAACTTTTTAGTCTTTGGTAGGGAAACAATACCTTGTGGTTCCTTCTATACTCCAACTCAGAACCTCGAGGAATTGATATTTATGCCTCGTGATATTTACGCGTCTAATGCTGGTCTCCTCTCATCTATCTTTCACAAAGTTCAAACTAAACTTCACATAGCGCACGCTAAAAATAGCGCTCGCTATGATCTTCGCCGGGCTTTTAAAGAATTTAATGTGGGAGATACCGTTTGGCGTAAAAACCATGTTTTAAGCAATGCCGGCGCATACTTTAATGCTAAACTTGCCCCTAAGTTCATCAAGTGCAAAGTGATAGCTAAACTGTCACCACTAGTCTATGTCCTTGAAGACCCTAATGGAGTTAGAGGCAAGTGGCACATCAAAGATGTAAAATCATAAATTTTCTTAACTTTTATTAACTGTTAATTTGTATATATGTATAAATATCACCATCATTCTCACCTTATTATTTTTATTTCTTTTAATTTGTTTGTTTGTTTGATGATCCAGTGTTCTTCAACACATCTTGCTTTAGGACCTCGAACTTTCGTTGGTTAATCTTCACTTTTTATTTTTATTTCAGACACATCTCGTTAGTGATGTTGCTGATCTCTGGCTTTGAGCCCTACCGCTCTGGCCGTTCTTAATCTTTACTTAAGTCATAGCGACTAAAGCTTACTAAAGATATTTCTTTATCTTTATCTTCACTTGGGAGCGGCTGACTACTCCTTTAATAATTTTTTTTTCCACGCAGGAGCGGATGACAACTCCTTAAATAAGCCTGAATGTCCTTTCGAAAACACACTTTTAGAGTGGTAGTCATTGAATGTGAACTCCACCCTTACCTGAATGGCAGATGATGAATGTAAGAGATAGTATATCTGATTTTGCCTGGTGATGTCTGTTTCTGCAAAGCTGTGTTTTTATGGTTTATTTTAGAATGTATATATCAAAATTTTTGCTGAGTCAAAAATTTTCCAGGGTCGGGGGGAAAATGTAGTGTTATGCTACTTGCTTATCATTTTACATTATTTTAAATTCATTTTTCCATTCTGTTTCAATTTTCTGCATTCACCTCAAAACTGGATATTTTACATCACCTTTATTTCCATAGGATCCTGTAACGATTTTAAACCATAAGAACACAATATCAAATCATTTCTACTTCGTATTTTCACATTATCAGTACTTTTAAATTGGTGTCAATGGAGTCTACCTTTTTTCGATCTTTTATTTAGTTTTCCGTAACTCTGCAATTTCGGGCTTTGTGCGTGCAGTTGCGCTACCTTTTTTCCTATATCAATAATATCTCATTTTTCACTTAATTCTTGCCGTTTTTCTATTACAAGCCTAAAACCAAAATTTGACATGTTTTGACATCGTTGTTTATTTGGTCGCTATGACAATTATATTCAAATTTGCTACGGGTCTGTTGTTTCTATTTCGATAATTCTACATAAATACTCTTTCCTCTTGACCATTTACAAAAAAATTGCGTTTAATTTAAATAATTTTTCCGTTCTCTCTAGAAAGGTATAAAAGCCGAACAATCGGTGAAGAAATCCAGTCTCGCTTCAGTTCTCGAGTTCGAAGCATCTCCTAAAGGCCTTATCCCGGGGCCGCACTGCCCCGGGATCCTGCAAGCCTCTGTCCTGCCTGAAGCCACTGGACTCTACGAACCTCTGCTCTACCTGAAGTCGCCGGATCCTACAAACCTTTGCTCTGCCTGAAGTCATTAATAGAATCAGGCGTTACTTTGCGGAAATCCATTATATAAAAGCTTTTACAAAAATTTACTTCGCAAATATCCGCGTTATAAAATAAAATGATGTGTCTTACCTAGTATCAAGGAGCACCTCCCGCCCTCCCTGAAGTCGCCGGGATCCTACAAGCCTTTGTTCTGCCTGAAGTCGCCGGGATCCTACAAATCTCTGCTCTGCCTGGAGTCGCCGGAACCTGCAAACCTCTGTCCCGCCTGAAGTCACCGGAACCTGCAAACCTCTTTCCCGCCTGCAGTCACCGGATCCTGAAGGCCTCTGTCCTGTCTGAAGTCGCTGAGGATCCTGCAAGCCCCTGTCTGGCCTGAAATCGCCGGATCCTGCAATCACCGCATTCACCTGAGGTCGTCACCTAGAGACGCCCACGCCTTCTCACCTACGCCGTGCGCGCTCGTTCCAGGCGCTGAGAGCACACTTTGGATCTTCAGACTCAACTTCGACTCTAATTTTTTTTTATTACCTTTTTTTTTAAAAAAAATTGTAAATCACGACATCCATCCTCATCTTCATACTCCATTTTACTATATAAAATTGTAAATATCTTTTAAATCTTAAATATATTATTTGTTTTTGTAGAATTTTTGTTGTTTTGTTGCTCTTAGGTTAGGTTCTTTTTATATTTAATTGTCGCTTCACGACACATCTTGTTTCGCCGATGACCAACGGTTTCTTTAATAAGGTTATATCCGAAAGTAGAGCAAGTTTGATTTAGTATTCAAACTGACCCTGTAGAAAATGCTTGGAAATATGCGATAATACTAGGAACAAAGGCGTTTATGATTTAGAATTTTTTTATAAATTAGCATCATACAATACGTTAAATTTTATTAATCTTTTAAATAAGCCCGATTGTACGTTTCTTTTTTAACCTAGTGTTGAAAGATAACAAGGTGAGGAAAGATTTCTTGACGATCCTACAACGTTTTGAAAAGTAGCCGCAATCATAAACTACCAATATTATTTGGATTTGCTGAAATGGAAGGATTAATTAGAACGCCTGTTTTTTAAACATAATATAGCAAAATGAATGAAAAGTTCTCCGATTTCTTAGCCGGTGACATTAAATTTACAAGTTCAGAAGAAAAAGAAATAATCGCGTAGAAAGTTAAGGAGTTTTATTTTGGAAAAAAAAAAACAGTTGGCAAGAAAACTTCACACTAAAGTCTGTTCAGCTACAAGTGAAATCTGGAAATAAAGAAATATATTTATATTAATATTCCTTTGTGGATGATAAAGTTCCGTTAGTGACCTATACATGGATGTGCGCTGTACTGCACTGCACCCAATCAATGGCCGTTGAATACGGATTTTCCTTCAAAGCTCAATCTGATACAAACATTTTATAAACATAGAGCCGTTGCTGAGAAAATTACGTTTCAACTTTATCACAACAGGGTACAATAATTTTCAAATATCAGCATAATCATCATCATTATAGCCCATCAGAAGTAAAATGTTAAAATTATATATATAAAAGCGTTTGTACTCCAAGGTTTACTGTAATTGAAATGATTATTTTGATAACAAAGAGGCTTGCAATAATAAAAATCCACTTTAATACAAATTTATTGTGACACTGCTATGTGCATACATACATATTTATACATTCATATTTACTACTAGCGACCCCTCCTAACTTTGTCTAGGTAAGATCAATTAATGTGGCGTTATAATTCCGATTTAGGATAATTAAATATCATTTTATAAATTTTTCTATAATAGTAATAATAATAACAATACAGCCAAGTTTTCATGATAAAATATAGATTACTCTTGACTGTTTAGATTTCTCTCTATTTGTTTGTGAAGTTTCATTACAATCGGTTCATCGGTTCATCCATTCCGAAGATTAGCCCGGTCAGATAGTCAGACAGGCAGATAGACAGACAGGCAAACATTTTTATATTTTTTATTCATGTATTAATGCCATGCAAATAACCCCCTGAGCTATGTCATTATAAAAGACATTAGTTTTAATATTGCAGGCAGACACGTTATTTTAATTATATGTGTGCATAGATGTGTAGTACTTGAACATGTTGTGAAATAATCACATATAGAAAAACACAATAACGCTCTGTTGATGTAAGTAAATATTGTAGATGTAGACTCGAGTACGTGAGTATCGACCTACGGATAGTGCACTGTCTTTGAAATGGTCGGATAGACAACAAATGAATTAATAGAAAACTTTTTATTTGGAAAGTTATTGTAACATTCCCACCCCCTCTATACTTATTTTTGTCTTTCTTTAGAATCTTTATCTATAAGATTTATAAATTTATCAAATTTACGTGACCAGTAATCTTTCTAAAGCTTTAAATATAGGCCGTTTAATAAATTTATGGCGTGATCGTCTTAGTTAGGACCCATTTTACGTTGTGTTTGCTAGAACTTAGTTCTTTTAGGTGTCTATTGGAAGAATAAATATTCACTAGAGCAATCTAAAGCTGTTGGTAACGTCTTATAAGCTAAAGAACTCCGTTCACGAAGACAGAGCTCAAAAAATGTTAAGAACAATAAATCGTCCCATTTTAACTTGTATCAGGTTCACAACAGTCAATTCCTTATTAATTAATCCCTTACCGCTTGGGAAAGGTTCACAATATTTATATCAAATACCAGATACAAGGGCTTCGCTCTCCCACATTTGAAAAAAAATATGGAGAAGGTACACGGCTCCACACCATTTAACGCGCTCCCCTCGAAGAGAACGTTAAGTTGGGAACTGGGCCGTAGTCCACAGCAAAATAACTGTCGAACCAGTAAAAGAGGGCTAGGCCCCTTGGTAGTGTGTAAGTATAAAGATCGACCGAAGTCGCACATGTCAATGCATGTAAACGCCGTACAGAATACGATCAAATCTAGCCACAGTGAATGTACGTCACACGGGTTAGGCAACAATAGGTACACTGGCCATAAAAAGCCCTCAGTGAGCGCTATTACCTGGCAGATGTAAGTGTAAGGCATCACCACCAATTGCATGATCATCACGGCCAATTGGCCGCAGAGCGTGTCATGAGTCTACCGCTCACCTCAAGGGAATGGGATCCCACATTGCGCGAGTTTCGGCCGCAGCCTTGAGAGCCTCCTTAGATTCTCCCTCCAGAAACCACCCGTATAAGGTTACATATGCTCCACTAACCAATACAATGGCAGTTATTGCCAATACGCAGTTTTAAGATAATAGTAATAAAATTCGCCATTAGAAAGGGTTTGTGTCACTGACGTTGAGTATATGCATTTTTCGATCATATTTGGCTCACCCACCAACAAGTTGCGTTCAATCATTCAAACGTGGGAACTTTACTGAGATATATTATTATGTTGTTATATAAAACATCATGGAGGTCAGGCAGTCTGCAGCCCCGTAATGAAGGGACGTGACTTGGGCAAAGCTACTTAGGTTGTGAGTCAAACCAAGACGCAGAGAGCGCCATTGAGAATAGCGACCCGCCAAACAATGATTATCATCATTACAGCCCTTCACAAGTCCACTGCTGAACAAAGGCCTCCCCCAAGGAATGCCACAAAGCACGGTCCTGAGCCACCTGCATCCATCGACTTCCTGCATATCTTACCAGGTCGTTACTTCATCTAGTTGGGGGACGCCCTACACTTCGCCTGCCGGTACGAGGCTCCCACTCGAGAACCTTTTTTCCCCATCGGTTGTCGGTTCTTCGAGCTATATGGCCGGGTCATTGCCACTTCAGCTTACTAATCCGTTGGGCTATGTTGGTCACTCTGGTTCTACTGCGGATATCCTCATTTCTAAGTTTATCACGCAGAGAAACTCCGAGCATAGCCCTCTCCATAGCTCGTTGAGCGACCTTGAGCTTCCTCATCCGGCCAGCAGTGAAGGACCACGTCTCAGTTCTATATGTCATCACTGGCAACACGCACTGGTTGTATAGTCTCGTTTTCAAGTTTTGAGATATACCCGACGAGAAGATGTGTCGTAATTTTCCGAACGCTGCCCAACCGTTGTTGAATCCGTCGATTGACCTCTCGGTCGAAGTTGGACTTACCTAGTCGGACTATTTGTCTCAGGTAAACATACTCGTCAACAACTTCGAACTTAGTGCTCCCAACAATTATACATAGGCATAGGTGTGACATGGAGATTAAACGTGATCTTTGGTTTTGTCCATGCTCATCTTAAGACCTATCCGTTGGGAAACACTATTGAGGTCATTGAGCATAGTGCTTAGGTCCTCTAGCGATTCAGCCATAAGGACTATATCGTCGGCAAATCGGAGGTGAGTGATGTACTCGCCATTGGTATTGATACCGTATCATTTCCAGTCCAGAAGCTTGAAAACGTCTTGGATGCAGCGGTGAAGAGTTTCGGGGATATGACGTCACCCTGTCGTACACCTCTCTGCAATTGGATAGGTTTCGTACTCTGGTTCTGTACTCGGATAGCCATCGTAGCCCTACTGTACAAACACTTCAACACTTCGATATACCGATAGTCAACTTGGCACCGCTGAAGGGACCTCAGCACCGCCCAAATTTTGACAGAATCAAGGACTTTCTCATAGTCCACATAGTGGCAAATTGTACTCCTCGGAATTCTGTACAACTTGCCGAAGGGTATGTATGCGGCCCATGGTGCTAAAGCCTTTTTGGAAACCGGCTTGTTCGAGAAGCTGGAAGTCGTCAAGTCTAACTTATAATTAAATTTAATTTAATTAAATAATTTTATTTATTTAAAATATAATTTTTTAACATTTTAAAATATCTTAGAAATTATATTTTAAACAACTAAAATGGAATAACAAGCATAAAAGTTCAAATATATTCATTTGGAATATTGAATATTATAGTAACATTGTGTTTAAAAATCTCCAAATTTATTAAAATTCTATTTAAAATATTCAAAATGTATTAAATAATAAAAGTCGTTTATATTGAAATAATAAACCTAGCAAGCTAACAGCATAGCAAAGTGGCGAAGCAATCAGCTTTGTAGCGGTTTCTAACGGTTGCCGTTGAGCAATCAGTTTCAAAATAGGAGGTTCAGATGCCTGGGTAATCGATTGCTGAAAACAGAATTTGAAAATTCAAAATCATTCTCGAGATAATCGTGGGACAGACGGACAGACGGACAAACATCGTGAAATCAATAAGTGACTTCGCAAGCTTCGCCACTTAATAAAGATAAATAACATTTGTAATATAATTAATAAAAATGGGTCAAATATTTATATAAGTTAAAGAAGGTGATCTTGTATTACTCAAATTTTTTTAATGTTCAAGAGTGTGTTCCTGTAATACTCAAAATTGAAGTTAATGAGGGTGTTCTTGTATTACTCAGAAATTTTCAAAGTTCATGAGGATCTTCTTGTATTACTCGGAAAATTTCTAAGTTAATGAGGGTGCTCATGTAATGTTTCCTTATAAGAAGGGCGTTGCCGGAGACACATACCCAAGGTTGTACATATATAGATTGGGGTGATCGGCTGACCGACTATTACTAGTACTGTAGCCAATGACTAGTCCAGTATTAGGGACTTATGATAGTAAGGTCTATGGAAACAAAGCATTAATATACAGGATCTATATGATGCATAAGCATTATGATAGCAGAGTTGACTTGAAGTCCCATATGTATAAGACATAATAGTACGGTCTATGAAAGAAAATAAATATGTGGAATATCTCAAATATGTAAAAGCATTGTTTATGCCTAAATTTGGTTATGTTGAACGCCATCCGATTGCGTTCGAGCTGTCGCGTCACCCGATAGTATGTAGGTGAAAAAACGCCGCCAGGTGGGGCGGCGGTGTGCGGCTTGCAGTGGCTCAACGCGTGGGCGATGATGGGGGGAGTTGCCCACGGGCCGCGAAGCGGGGAACCCGCGTAGCTCGTTTATTGCAGCCGAAGTTTACGCGACCGTTGTCGGGTCCAGATAGTTAGATTAAGTGCGTGTTACTTCGTTACGTGGATATGTGAATTTGCAATATTTAACTTGTTCGGGGAGGCGGAATTGTGCACGCGCGCGTCGAGTAGATATACGGTCTAGGTATATATACTGTAGGTAGATAATATATATACCTACAGTAGAGTTGCCAACCTTAGGTGTAATAAATATTCGTAGCTGCGGCAGTATTTTAACAGAGTACCTACCTTTTAGTATTTTAGTATAGCGTCGCGCTATGTGGAAGTGTATCTTCTTATTATGTTTGATATCGGTGCTAGGGGGAGCACAAACACGAGAGGCAAGGCTAGTAAATATAGCCCAGGGGCCCGTGCGCGGATATAAGGCACAAAATGATAATTTGTATGCATTTTATGGCATACCGTACTCAACTGCGCCTACGGGTGATCAGAAATTCCAGGTACTATTTGTTATATTAATGTTCTATGTTAATTAAGAAACATTTACTTATCTATACATATTCATTCCTTCCGTACGTAAATCGCAGATTTATGTATGATACGCATCATTGATAAAATACGTAATATTTGGTCTACTGGAAATATTTTAGTTTTTTTTTAATGTATTGTAATAAATATTATTAAATATCATAACATGTAAATAAAGATAACAAATAGATTTCATTTTCTTAGTGCTTCTATTCTTATTAAAAAAAAATTTCCCACACACTGGGAATTTCTCTTGTGTTCCTCCCTCTTCCACGTCGTAAAAGCGTTTTACAAAAAAAAATACCTTGAAAAATTATTTGTAGACTATAATATTTCTGTGCAGGAATCGAACGCCACCGCGTTTCCAAGCTCTATATTTTTAATATTATTCCTTTATTTCTTTGATCTGTTCTGTTTCGTGAATATATTTTATGTACATAAATTGCACACTCACAAACAAACAATATACAACCGTACCGGAATAATTAATGTATGCTCTGCAGCGCCGCAACTAAATGCTTAGCCACTGTGATACCGATGTATCATACCAATCTATGTATTCAATATTATGGGAAAACCTATATAGAGGTTGATGACCAGAAATGTATTGTTTTAGCTTATAATATGTAAGGCCATATTCATCATAAATCACTTTGCGTATCTATAATTTTTTCTGAATTGATGTGACAAATTAGCAATTGTGAAATTCAGTTAGTTTGCCATACCTTCGGTTAATTATTTATTTATTTTAATTAGTGCTGGACCAATTTTAATAAAAAATTATAGTTAATACATTACTGGTAACATTCATTGCTATGCGGATGACAGCACTGGTGATGCTCTATACACCGGCCGTGCCAATATTTCTCGGGAAAACGTCGCTGAGTACCGGAACAAACTTGTGTCTGAAGTCGAGTCTTTGCTGAACAAAGTCTCGGATTGGGGGCGACTAAATCTAGTCCAATTTAATCCTCAGAAGACACAAGTTTGCGCGTTTACCGCTAAAAAGAACCCCTTTGTCGTATCTCCTCAGTTTCAAGGCACTCCCCTTTTTGCCTCAGCCAGTATCGGTATCCTCGGAGTCGACATATCGAGTGACGTGCAGTTTCGTGGTCACTTGGAAGGGAAGGCCAAATTGGCCTCTAAAAAGCTTGGCGTGCTCAGCAGAGCGGGACAGTATTTCATGCCGGCACACCGCCTGCTACTTTACAAGGCGCAAGTTCGGCCTCACATGGAATACTGTTCCCATCTCTGGGCAGGGGCTCCCCAGTGCCAGCTCCTTCCACTTGACCGCATCCAACGCAGAGCGGCTCGAATTGTCGACGACCGAGCCCTTTCCGATCGGCTCGATTCATTGGCACTGCGAAGAGATGTTGCATCCCTTTGCATTTTCTTTCGCATCTACCATGGGGAGTGCTCTGAGGAATTGTTCGGATTAATCCCAGCCGCCAAATTTCACGAACGCACATCGCGGCAGAACTCCCGATACCATCCACACCATCTGGATGATTGGCGGTCCACCACTGTGCGCTTTAGAAGATGTTTTCTTCCTCGCACGACCTCCTTGTGGAATCGATTACCATCAGCGATTTTTCCGGACCGATACGACTTAGGGACCTTCAAGAAAAGAGCGTACTCCTTTTTAAAAGGCCGGCAACGCATCGCGATTCCCCTGGTGTTGCAGTTGTTCATGGGCGGCGGTAGTCACTTACCATCAGGTGAGCCGCATGCTCGTTAGCCCCCTCTCCTATAAAAAAAAATTATCTAATATATAAATGACCATGTAATCTTTTAAAATAATATTCAATTCTTATTATAGGCACCACTTCCTCCGTCACAATGGACAGAACCATTCGAAGCCGTCATTAAAAATATAATATGCCCACAAAGCGTACTACCTGATATGCCTTTGGAAATATACTTAAAGTAACAGGGAGACTACTTAATCGCCAATATATACGTACCTGTCACGGGTAAGAAGAATTTACCTGTGGTTATGCATGTTCATGGAGGAGCATATGTAATGATGATTTAATGACTGCAAAACAACTGGTCAAAGACAAAAATATAATAATAGTTAATTTCAATTACCGTCTCGGTGTACATGGTTTTCTATGTTTAGGCACAGAAGATGTACCCGGTAATGCTGGCATGAAGGACCAAGTCGCACTGTTTCGTTGGGTGAAAAAAAATATTGCCAGTTTTGGCGGAAATCCTGATGATATTACAATCAATGGATTTAGTGCAAGTTCCATCATCGGTTGATCTTTATCTTGTTTCGCCGATAACCAAAGGTCTTTTTAATAAGAGTATACCCGAAAGTGGTTCAAGTCTCTCTGTTTTAGTGTACAAACTGACCCAGTAGAAATTGCTTGGAAATATGCGAAAATGCTTAACTTTACAAATAAGAACAACGATATTTATGATTTAGAAAATTTTTATAAATCAGCATCATACGATACGTTAAATTCTATTAATCTTTTCGATGAGCCAGATTCTACGTTTCTTTTTGTACCTTGTGTTGAAAGGGAAAAAAGTGAGGAAAGATTTCTTGACGATGCTCCGTTGAACGTTTTGAAAAGTGGCCGCAATCATAAACTACCAATGTTATTTGGATTTGCTGAAATGGAAGGATTATTTAGAATGCCGCTTTTTGAAACCTGGTATAGTAAAATGAATGAAAATTTTGCCGATTTCTTGCCCGGCGACCTTAAATTTTCTAACTCAGAAGAAAAAAAAGAAGTTGCGCAGAGAATTAAAGAGTTCTACTTTGGTAAAAAATCAGTTGGCAAAGAAACTATATTTAGATATATAGATTATTTTACGGATGTCATATTTGCAAATGGCACACTTAAGTCTGTTCAGTTGCAAGTAGAATCTGGTAACAGCGATATATATTTATATGAATATTCCTTTGTGGATGATAATGTTCCGTTAGTGCCCTACACAAATGTGCGTGGTGCTAACCATTGCGCACAAACAATGGCTATAAGAGACGTATTTTTCCCAAATGCTCCAGCTGATACACAAGATTTTACAAATATGAAGCAGTTGATGAGAGAATTATGGTTCAACTTTATCACAACAGGGTAATGTGGTTTAAAATATCATCATTATCATCATAATTATAGCCCATAACTAGTCCACTACTGAACATAGGTCTCCTCCATATATTGTAACAATGTATGGTCCTGTATCAAGAACCACTTTCATCCATTGTGTCATATCATCACTCTATCTAGTGTAATGTTTTGCAACATTACCCGTGTCAGTACCAGATTGCTAATAGAACACCAAATTAATCGCTATATATTATAATAATCGTTTTTGCGTTTGTCAGTCACTTCGTTACTTTTTACGACTTGACAGATTGAGGTCATTTTTACACCGAAGTAATTGAGCGTTCGAACATTAAAAAAAATATCTCAGAGATGAAACCAATCCAGATACACTTGAAAAGTAAAACGTTACCTAAATTTATTTAAATCCTTAGAGTCGTATCGAAAAATTATACATATAATATACAAATAGACTTGCCTATAAAATATTTTTTGTTGAGGTGATGGCTCACAGTTATGCTAGGATCTGATAGGTGGCGCGCTAGTGATAGTTATTAACAAATTCTCTATTTGTAGACTAAACTTATGAGTCATATACACAAAATATGTTGGTTTGATGCAAAAACAGAAAGTCAGAAAATCTTAGCCCGCTAGGTGTAATTATTAATAATTAGGTAGGTAGCGGTAAAAGTCCCGTAATGAATTCGTGTCACCTCACAAAGGGCAGAACAACACTACCAGAAAGGGCAGAACAACATTTGCCAGGCCATCTAGTCTAGTATTCAATATATTTAAAAATATAATATATTATATTAATTTGTTTAGCAATCGTCTGGCTTTGCAGTCGGCATATTTAACTGCTAAGTTGTAGATAATAATGGTTTTTAATTATATTCGAAATCATTGTTTGTTTTCGAGTCTAAGTATATTATGATAATTTGTTTTAAGGATAAGGGCGACATATGAGCATACATTCTACCTGATGGTATGTGGTTGCTGTGGCCCATAGGTATTTACATCTATCCTCGATTACGAATCAAAATGCAGATGCGTTATCTTCCCTGAGGACTGAGATGAAATGCCTCGTTTCCAATAAAAAGGTTCTTCGGTTCTCTACACTCACCGTACGAAACACAGCAGCGTTTAGCTGCTATATTACCCTGGTATTCTGCTCGACCGGGGAGTCCCTCCCCGTTTTGTGTTACAACTATACCAGTAATATAGCTGCAGCATGGCTATACCACGTAATATTATTGTAATATGTAATATTAATTATACTAGCTGTTCCCCGCGACATCGCCCGCGTGGAATTTTTTCGCGCGGAACCCTAAAATAAAAGTAGCCTAAGTTACTCCTTACATACAGTATATACACGCCATCTATTGAATTGAACATGGCATTTCTCGTCTAATGGGTTTTATACCCACGGGACAAGATAGGGTTATAGATTTTTAAAGCAACTACCTCGAGTGAAAGTCTGTCCTGTAAATAAATTCCAACAACTTGCTTCAAAGTAATTTTCGCTACTTCTTCATACTTTTTTGATACCTTGTTAGTTTCATCATCATCATCATTACAGCCCTTCACAAGTCCACTGCTGACCATAGGCCTCCCCCAAAGAATGCCACAAAGCACGGTCCTGAGCCACCTGCATCTATCGACTTCCTGCATGTCTTACCAGGTCTATGGCAAATATGGCAAATATTGTTAGATTAGTTAAAATAATTTCTGAGCAAAAAAAAAACGACTATATTCTGATAATTGCAGAAAACCGGTTCCAGAGGGGTCAGACCTTCCAATGTGGCCGCCTACCGATGCAAACGGTGGACCTCATATGTCTCTCGATAACACAATGAAACTGCGAGGACCTCTGATACAGCAACGCATTCTTTTTTGGAATGCTATTAATGAGAAATATTATGCAATGCCCACCGCACCCCCTCCCCCAATACCAGGAAATAAAACTGAACTATAATTCTAGTGATTCATTACCAGATATTATGAGTTACCTTAAATATTCTGTTAAATATTTAAGGTAAATAACTACTTTCTATAAGGCCGGCAACGCATCTGCAATTCCCCTGGTGTTGCCGTTGTTCATGGGCGGCGGTAGTCACTTACCATCAGGTAAGCCGCATACTCGTTTGCCCCTTCTATAAAAAAGATAATTTATAGTTAAAGAATGAATGTCAACTCAGTGCTTTTTTTTAGTAGAATATGGGTGACATACGAGCACACAGTCCAATCGGTGGTAAGTGGATTCTGTGGCCCATAGACATCTACATTTATTCTCAACTAGCTGTGCCCGCGACTTCGTTCGCATGTAATCTTTTTCTCCAATTCTTTTATATTTTCAAACCGAGTATATATAATATGTTCATTATAATCAAGTAGATTATTTTATGCCTACCTGAACGTTACCTTCGTGAAAAAGGCTAAAATAGATCATTTTTATTTACTTTTAATTTTAGATGACTTGACGGCAAGGATGATCCATTTTATGATAATATCCACATTTTAAGAAAACGTAATGCCAGCTTTCTACTACCTAATCCATTTCTGGTTTATGAATAATAAAATCTTAATAAATACAAAACAAGGAGTCAAAAAGGAGATATTAATATGCAATTTAATTTCATGGTTTTATTTATTTAATCACGGTTGTGTTAGAACTAGAAAAGTAAAAAAAATGTGAAAAAAATACATTCAGTTAACAAAGGACCTCTTCATAAACAACGTTCGCCGTTTTGTTTTGTGGTGCTAAAATAAACAAATTAGTGGGATCGCTGATACGCGACATTGCGACATAGAGCTGCCCATGTGAAAAGCAGCTGTTCGTAAGGTCAACGCCTACTCTGCGTAGCGTTTGACCCTGTGCCTTATTTATCGTCATTGCAAAGCAAACACTGACCGGCAGTTGGATCCGTTTAAAACGAAACGGAAAGTTATTCGGAATAATCGGTATTCGTGGAATAAAAACTTTCTCACCCGCACCGCAACCGGTAAGTATCTCTGCCTCAACCACATGTCTCTGAAGAGCAACTACTTTGAGCCGAGTACCATTGCATAATTTTGGTGGACTTAAATTTCTTAAAAGAATTATGGGGACATATTCATGTGGGGATAATTTCATGTGCAGGGAGCCCAGACGCCGTTAATGCATTCAAAAACTCTACAGGATAAGCTGTTACTTCTTTACGGTCAACTACTCTATTTATTGACGTATAGATAACGTTTTCCCCTTCAATACATTCTGAAATGGTCATGTTGATACTTACAGCTTGATCATTACGAGGCGTAAGTATAGCGCGCTCACAAAGTCAAGAGTTTCATTGGTTTACTATACCAGCCAGATCTTCATAAACAGATATAATAAGTTCCTCAATGTTAAGGACTGTTTTGCACAAATTATTAATTAAATATATTCTACCATCAACCTCAGGAAACCTATCTTCACCAATGCTCAATAAAACTGTGAGAAATCGTGAGCATTTGTGTTCTCGCTTCTTTGCGCCTGCATGTTTGTGGTGAGATTTAACATTGTAATATGGGGCCAAAGAATTGAATTCTTTAAACATCCTCTAATTTCATCGGCTCTTGTCCCGCGTGTAACTATTGGCAATGACTGCCGAAAATCTCCACAGAAGAGCATAGTGACTCCGCCCATAAGGTGATTGTTGTGTCGTATATCTTGCAGCGTTCTATTGACGGCTTCTACTGCTTTGCGATGCGCCATTGTACATTCATCCCATACAATTCAGGTGCACTCACGAAGTACTCGAGCTATGTCACTATTACGTGAAATATCGCAAATGGGGGTTTCAGTGACGTCTAATTGTGTGGGTATTTTGAACATGGAATGTGCAGTTTTGCCTCCTGGAGGTAAGGTAGCTGCAATTCCGGACGATGCCACGGCCAATGCAATTTTTCCCTGGCTACGTATTTGCGCAAGGATAAGTTTTGTAAGAAATGTTTTACCAGTACCGCCAGGGGCATCCAAAAAAAAAAAACATTTCACCAGAGGAGTTCAAAGCGCTGTTACATATACGATCGAAAATAATTCTTTGTTCGGGGGTCATGATAGGTACACCTACTTGCAGAATTTGGGCTAGTTCTCCTAAGTCGTAATTGGATTCCGTTGCATACTCTCGATTAGTTTGTTCGACATTTAAGATTGGTTTAGGTAATCCATAGCGTATTAAGGGATTACCACCAATTGAAAAAACTGTGCTTTGTATATCACATAAACAACGATTCAATACGTCATTGAGCATTTCTTGATTTAGTTCACCATGTTCAAAATTGATGTAATCTTCAGCTAAACTTTTTTAGTATTTAACCCAAAGTTGATTAGCATCTGAAAGGCCACAAAATACTAACAACACCGCAAATAAATTCCGTAAACGACGCGGGCTATCACCAACAGATGCTTCAGCGAGGGTGTTGTCCCAGTGCTGGTCGTCCTCCAATAACCCTCGAGCCCGGCAAGCAGCTTGAAAAGAGGGATATTGAGTGTTGTTGAACATTTTCAAAGCCAAAAATGATGTGGGTCCTCGTACCGTATGCAAAAGTAAACGTACGTAAAAACATTCGGAGTTATTGGGATGTACAGTGTACACTCTGCCTAGCACATGTTCTTTAAAAAGGTTGGGAAAACCTTCAACAGGAATACCACGTCGGTGACGATTAAAAATCCTGTGTTGCTTATCGTATGTGTAATACGCTGGAACTTCGTCATAAAGCAAAGTTCTTGCGAAATCGTCAGATTCGCATAATCGAAAGAACGCCAGTAAAGTTGTTTGTCTAGGATTCTCTAGTTGCTCCACAATATTATCTGGGTGAAAATATACGCGTTGTCCGCCTTCCACGTGAATGTCTAAATGCATTACCGGGGGATTACGCTCACTTATTGGGAAACTGAATTTTCGCCATGCTGCCTCCGAAGAACTTATATATCGCCCTGATTTAAATCTTGTAATTTCGTCAAATCTGTCATTGATCATTGCAAGTGTTGCTTGATCCGTCCCTTTATTTACATACTTAAAAATGTATTTAATGGATTCAACATTGTTACACATTTCTATGTTTATATGGGTTTGGAAGGTTCTCGATAGCACAGGTGAGTACGGCACTACCCACCTGTTATCTACTTCTACATCTTGTCCAAACATTCTCAATTTTGTTGTGAATCCTCCATACTGTGGAGCACGCCGCCGATATTTGGAATAACCATCTTCACCAGTGATTGTTTCCCTTAAAAGGGGTCTTGGATATTTTTTCGTACATTGTCCATCCTTCATGCACGGATAATTATTATTTAATGCACCGCAAGGCCCGTGTATCATCTGTGTTTTAACAATTTGGTGTAAAATAGGATCATTTGTGGGATTTGGTAATTCTGCACTTATTATATTATCAACGTCATTAGGACGAATTTTTTCCAATAACCATAGAAGAATGTGTGCGTGGGGCAGCCCTCTCTTTTGCCATTCCACGTTGTATGTATAGCATAACGTAGCGCCAAAAACGTTTCGCTTGGTTAATAAGTTGATTAACAACTTTAACTTTAAATAAAAAACTCGACTAATTAAATCCTGTCGATCGTACGATGATTGACCTTCTAGCAGCTCTTGAGAAATCTCGATCCATTTAGGGTTAGTAGTTATTGTTATGAAAAGATTTGGCCTACCATACTTGCGAACATAACAGAATGAGTCTTGAACGCGTTCATTCATATTTCGCGGACTCCCGATAAAGCTGGAAGACAATATAACTAAACGTCCTAAATTTTCTATATGTGTATCTCCCTGTACTGCATCATGAAGATCCACATAATTTTCGGCACGCAACTGTCTCTGATGAGTACGAATGAATACAAAACGCTCTGTATCAACTTTTGCGTACATATCAACAATAAACTGGTTAAATAAGCCACGAAATCGTTGTAAATATACAAAACGACGTTGTCTTAATTGCATGAGATAACAATAAAATTGCAGAGCCGAAACTTGTCTGTCTAACCGAGGTGCTCCTGTAGCAGGATCAACTTGATAAACCGTATAGTTGTAACCATCTTCACCGCGACAATAAATAAGTGGGTATTGTAAGGAGTCGTAAGAACGATGAGTCTCACTAATTCGTTGCAGGCGGCCATCACGCGTACGTACTAATTATACGTACGTATTAGTCGCGCTTGTCGCCTTGCTGATCCACCAGGATAACTGCCACTTCATTGGTGGATGGAGAATTATAACGGCCGGAATGTTGCACTAAAGGTCGCTTATCCGCGCTCATAACAAACTTATAATGATTGTATTCATCTTGAGGGATCGACTCTAGTACGGCTTTGAAATTGGATACATAAGGGTTGACCTGATGTAGCATACCCTGAAGCTCGGAGATAACATTAGCGTTTAAATTTGGGAAATTCTGCCTTCTTATATTGGCTTGTTCATGGTAATCAGAAACGAAATATATTTGTAAACACTTTGGTTTTGTCTCAGGCAAAAGCGAACCAATTAAGTGATAGACTTGCTCCTGCACTTTAAAATTAGGCATAAATGTTCCATGTACCACTTGCTTGGCCCCGAAAGAAGTCATCTGGAATGCCCCGTTGTATGAACGGATATTATCTAAAAACTGCTTGGAATGTGGATGGTCCCCATTAAGTAGCGATTTAAGAGGTTCTGGGGGCTCTTGAAATATTTCCAATTGTACCTTGCCAGCTGAACAGCAAAACCCGTTTGATTCTTTAGATCACTTAAGTGATTGACAATGACTACAAGTGCGAATCATTCTTCCGATCTCTACAAATTCACTATAGTTAATATTAAAAGTGTAGGTAAAGCCACTATTTTCTTTATCACCCCAGGGGAGATCAGTGTAGTTCTCTCTGTCCATTTACGAACGATTTATAAAAGTACGAATACGATCAGCTTGTAACCGATTTGCACGTTCATTCTCTGTCTCGTTACTCCTAATTGCTTGCACTCCTTCCCTTTGTAAAGACAAAAGTTCGTTACGGTCTTGAAGCGAATTTTCATAATATCCCCTTGCCAATTCTAACCGTAAGTCATGCTCCTGCTGGGTTTCATGTGTCCTACTTACCGAACGGCTCTCCCTATCTGCTGCTAACCTCGCTTCATATTGAGTAAATGATACCGAAGCACGTGATCTCGCATGACGTTCCCGGTCTGCAGTCAAACGTTCCGAATATTGAGTAAACATTTTTTACTGGAAAAGAGGAATTCCATTGTAGTCCCCACAGCTGACAACGCATCTGCATTTTAATTCGCAAGCGAAGATAGATGTCTATGGGCCACAGCAACTACTTACCATCAGGTGGACTGTCACAAAAATCTTAATTTGTCTGATGATATGAAAACACAAAATATAAAAATCTTAAATGATAAACTGATTTATAAGCCTCATTACGGATATAAAAACTAAAGTAGTAGCTTACATACGTCTTACTGTGCACAGGGCTCTTCATTATCTATAGTGTTTTGTGGGCAGAAAAGAGTATGCCGCAATGCTTCAATGCGCATTAACGGTTTTCACATTTCCACGACTTTCATAACTACTCATACATTTAGGTTTTCCCACCAAGTTATTCCTCACCACTTCACCGGATATGTGGTAAGCCAGCACTTAAAATTTCCCGTAACAGATTCATTTGTCCTCAAAGGACTCGTACACGTTTTGCTCCCATGCCACGATGAAATCTCACGGCGAGCTACTCGGCTTTCGTATTTATTTTATACGATTGTCAACTATATCTACCTCGTAATTGGAAACCCAACGAAGCCACGAATGCATTTAATTTTCAATTATTTACATCAGGTTACGTGATAACATATGAAGTTGGTAAAATGAAACCTATGCCGACAGACACCCAATATATACAACTAAAGAGCTTCTCTTTTAATCTCAGTTTTGAGTACACAGTACTGGATACTTTGCACACAAAAACACGTGTTGTGTATAACAGTGTTGTTAGCCATTTTGCCAAACATGGTAATTGTGGTAAATCACCTCGATAATGGGCACCGGTCTAGACAATTTTAAGTGTGACAACTTTTGATGCTGCACGAATAAGTATTCAATAGCATTCAAAAATTTAATTTTATCAGTTACTTATCATTAGTTTATTTAGCAGAAAGTAGAGGGCGCTATATTACATTAAAACAATGAAAGTCAAAACTATAAAAAAGAAATAAACTGATGTTGATTCTGTTGAAAATCTGTTTATGTAAAAAAAAAAAACAAGCTATCAGCGTAGCTAGCGATGTAAAACTATTTGACGATATGACCATATTATCATGAAATAGCAATGTTATGTTTATTCATTGATTTGACTAAGCCATTTCATGACATGGTCAACAGACAGTGACAAATATCATTAAAGGACACCATTTCACGAAATAATGATTTAATGAGAATTTTGCATTTATTGCAGGCAGACCAGTTTTAATCAGTTTACATACATATATAGTATTAAACGATTGAAAATTGATATGTTTTTAGTTAAAAAAAATCTATTTACATACGTTTAATAGATGTAAATATTATCTATTTTTTTTTTAATTTTAACAATTACACTTTTAAAACGAAATAACGATAAAATTAAACGACAGGATTTTTAATTAATTTATTAAATGTTATGATTTAAATGTATAAATGTAGGTTATTTATATTATATAATTTATTAGTTACTAAAGGCAAGCAGGCAGGCTTTTTTCATTTGATGATAGATGGCGCTGTTTTGATAATTAAAACGTATATCGTCAGCGGAGTTTCAAATTGTTATGCAAAGGTTAAACTAATTATAAAATTTACAAATATGATATGATATTTATTTGAAAAAACAGCCTGTTAACTAACATAATAACAACATAATCATATATAGTAAAAAATTTACATCTAAAGGATACTTACCTTCTTTTTTAAGTTCCGTAATCGGATAAAAAGTAGTCTTTAAGTGGGTTACTAATTAACTACATATAAAATTTAGTGGAAATCGGTCCAGTAGTTTTTGCGTGAATCGTTTATACACAAACAGACAGACAGACAAACAGGCAAAAACTCTAATTTGGCTTCATTTATCTACCCTTTATTTAGTCCTCTGGATTTTTTTTAAACAGTATATTGGAATTACAGACAAAACTTTACTACAGATTTATTATATGTATAGATAAGCAAGCTCCATCACCTATTATTGATTCTACGGTATAAGGCACCATATTGCCATTAATATTAAAAAATTCTTCATAGCTTTTGAATTCAGATTTTTGTGTAAAATAAGCTTTAATCACGGATCCTGAACCATGAAGGTTTTATATTAATTCAATGTGACCACTCCAATCAATCAATAATGCAATTTCATTCTTAGTAATAAAATCTTGTTTAAAAAAAACTGCGAAGTCATCGTGATAAGCTGATAAGTATTATGTAACGTGAATGTAGACAATATGATGCGTTAAACATTCGTAACTCCGACACCGGCAGTATAGCATGACGCAATGTGGAAGTGTGTAGTTTTATTATGTTTGATTTCGGTGATTGCGGGAGCGCAAGCCCGTGAGGCGAGGCTAGTAAATATAGCCCAGGGGCCGGTGCGAGGATATAAGGAACAAAATGATACTTTGTTTGCCTTTTATGGCATACCGTACGCAACTGCACCTACGGGGGATGACAAATTTAAGGTAATAAATAATTACTAATACCAATAAATATTCATATCGTCCGTGTATAAATCGCAGATTGTTTCTGATAAATAACTAAACACACCATCGGACAATACGTAATGACTGTGTGACCGACATATTATCATATTTTAGTTTTTAGTTTTTTAATAGCTTTACTTATGTAAATAAATATAATAAGTATTTTTCATTTCTTACTTCTTTTTTGTTTAATGGAAGCGTTTTATAAATATAAATTGCACATAAACAAACATCTACAAAAAATTATTTGTAGTCCAAATAAGTAATCCGCATTATAAACTTCCAGTAAGAAGTAATTAACATGGAAATCTGGAATATAAAATAGGAAAATAAGTAAACTAACCATATTTACAAATGATAATCAGGTGCAGATTATCATTTGTAAATACGGTTAGTTTGCCACTCATTCGGTAAATTGTTTTAAAAACCACTGATTGTGATAAAAACTTAATCAGGATCTGATTACATAATTGGGCATGGAATCATTATTTTTTCTCGTTCGCACAGACATCTTCCTTAAAACCATTAGTCCAGGCAGAATCGGCGCAGGAGTACCGAAAACTATTCCACATCAATTTTTTTATGCGATTCTCTTCAAATTGTCCTACTGATGATAAACTTATGTTGGCATGGGGCAACTCGCAACTCGGTGCCATTTTGTTTAAACTGATTTTTTTTTCGGTTGCAAGGAATTTTTATTTGCAAATGGGAATTTTTTTACATTCCTCAATAAAATACGAATAAAAAGGTCCTACGACTTTTTAAGATAAAGTTAATATTTTTGGAGTTATGAATTTTTAAAGGTTTAAAGAACCTCACATTCGGATACCTTTGACCCATTAAAAATACATAAAGAAAAAGAATAAAATATAAATGCTATTTTTTATATATTTTGATAAAATACAAATAAAAAAGAGCTTTAACCATAAAGACAGAGAGACATTTAACCATAAAGTTAATATTTTCGGATGTATGAACTTTTTAATGTTTGAAAAATCCCAAATTCAATTACTTTTGACTCATTAAAATATGTAAAGGAAAAGAATAATATATAAAAAAATGTTTGCTTTATATTTTCTGATATGATACCATTAAAAATATATCAAGAAACATGTAAAAATATATAAAAAATAAAAGAATATAAAAAATATCTTTCAATATTTTATTATTTTTCTCTATATATTTTCAATCAGCCAAAATATGTATCCGAATTTGGGATTTTCCAAACCTTTAAAAATTCATAACTCCGAAAATATTAATTTTATCGTAAATAGTTATAGAACCTTTTTTATTTCTATTTTATTAATAAATATAAAAAAATTATCCAGTTACCAACCAACCTTTGTAATTGAAAAAAAAAACGGTTTGAACAATATGGCACCGACGCACTTCATGGCAACATGCATTTATATCATCAGCAGGACAATTCAAAGAAAATTGCATTAAAACATTGAGGTGGAATAATTTTCGGTACTCTGCACCGATTCCTCTTGGACTACATAGCAACCGACTGGTAAAACGTGAGCATATGTCAAAATTTGAACTTTGGAATTTAAAATTAATAATAATTGATGGATCAATCTCGCGCAACTCGCTCGCGATATTGAGTCGGGAGTTAGGAGTGCTATTCTGCCGATAAAATGCTATGACGCTACTCATCTACATCAAATTGTATTCATTATTAATATAAAGAAACAAACCGTTCTAATTGAATATCCAGAAATTCTAATTTATATTATTAATTATTTTTAGATTTAGATTTATATACCTTAATCTATATATAGAAAAGTGTTAATGTAAATTTTTATATGGTATGTGGTTTTTTGTGACGTCTTAAATACAATTGTCTAATGCAAATTTATAAATGAAACTTTATAATAAGTTTCCATCCACCCATCGGATGATCCCTTTTAAAATATATCTCTTTAAGTCTTTATTTTAACAGAGTAATTAAGGCAAGTTGATGAACTTTTTGCGATTATCTGCTGGCTTACCGTATATCTGTCTACCTGCCTTTTTTTATTAATGTAAGTAATCGAGGTGCAATTTTAGGATTTTCAAACATATTAAAAAAAATAACTTTTATTATAGGCACCGCTTCCTCCGCCGCATTGGACGGAACCATTCGAGGCCATCAATAAAGATGTAATTTGTCCACAATTGGTATTTATGTCTTTGGGATTAGAACTTAAACAACAGGAAGACTGTCTAATCGCCAATATATATGTGCCTGATACGGATGAAAAGGATTTACCTGTGGTTATACATGTTCACGGAGGGGCATATCAACTGGGATATGGCGAATTAATGACTGCAAAACAATTCATTAAAGAAAATAATATGATTATAGTTAACTTTAATTACCGTCTCGGTGCACATGGTTTTCTATGCCTAGGCACAGGAGATGTACCCGGTAATGCTGGCATGAAAGACCAAGTTGCATTGTTTCGCTGGGTGAAAGAAAATATTGCCAGTTTTGGGGGGAATCCTGATGATATTACAATTAATGGATTTAGTGCAGGTTCATCTTCGGTTGATCTTCATCTTGTTTCGCCGATGACCAAAGGTCTTTTCAATAAGGTTATACCCGAAAGTGGAGCAAGTCTCTCTGTCTTTACTATTCAAACGGACCCAGTGGAAAATGCTTGGAAATATGCGAAGATGCTTAATTTTACTAATAAGAACAAAGATGTGAATGATTTAGAAAATTTTTATAAATCAGCTTCATATGATACATTAAATTCCATTGATCAAATCTTAAACGAGCCTGATTCTACGTTTCTCTTTGTACCTTGTGTTGAACGAGAACTTGGTAGGGAAAGGTTTCTCGATGATGCTCCAATTAATGTTTTGAAAAGTGGCCGTAATCATAAAGTTCCAGTGTTATTTGGATTTGCTGAAATGGAAGGACTGTTTAGAATGCCGCTTTTTGATACGTGGTATAGTAAAATGAATGAAAAGTTCTCCGATTTCTTACCTGGTGACCTTAAATTTTCAAATTTAGAAGAAAAAGAAGAAGTAGCGAAGAGAGTCAAAGAGTTTTATTTTGGTAAAAAACCGGTTAGCAAGGAAACTGTATTTAGATATATCGATTATTTTACTGATGTTATATTTGCGTATGGCACACTAAAGTCTGTTCAGTTGCAAGTGGAATCTGGAAACAAAGATATATATCTATATGAATATTCCTTTGTGGATGATAACGTTCCGTTAGTGCCCTACACAAATGTGCGTGGTGCTAACCACTGTGCTCAATCAATGGCTGTAAGAGATGGACATTTCCTAAATGCGCAAGTTGAAACAAGAGATTTTATAAACATGAAGCAGTTGATGAGAAAATTATGGTACAACTTTATTACATCAGGGTAAAATAATTTTATAAAATCATAATCATACATCGCTACAGCCCATGAATAATCCACTGTTGAACATAGGCCTTGCTTACAGATTGTCAAAAATGTCCCGAGCCACCATCTGTATTCATCGACTCCCTGCATGTATAGCAGTGCAAATTGTCACCCAATTTAGTGTTCGATAGCGCAATCCTGCACTTATCGCTATAGAACTGCCGCCCGAAAACCATTATTATTAAATATATTTCAAAAAGATAACATATTAAAGATATTTAAAAATATATTAAAAGAAAATTTGTTTGGCAATCGCCTGGCTTAGGAGTCGGCATACTTTATTGCTAAGTTGTGGTTAATGCTGGGTTTGGGTATGGAGGTATTATGATCGAGTTTCTATATCTTCAATGGATAATTTTTTATAGGATAGGGTGAAAAATGAGCACACAGTCCACCTGATGGTAAGTAGTTGCTGTGGCCCATAGACATTTACATCTATCCTCGTTTGTGAATCAAAATGCAGATGCGTTGTCAGCCATGAGGCCTAAGATGGAATACCTCTTTTCCAGTAAAAAGGGTCTCCGGTTCTCTACACTCACCATGCTATATAGCTATTTTACGTTGGTATTCTGTGAGAGCGTGGTCCTTCCCCGGTTGAGCCGAACCATTCGTGCTACAATTATACTACTAGTATAGCTGCAACATGGCTCTACCACGTATAGAATTATTTTTGTGCATCTTATCGTGAAATTCATACATTAGATATTCTTACTAAAATAAGTACTACTTATTTCGTAGATATTAAATTTTACTTTCAAACCTTGAACAGATTTTTCTATTATTTTCTCTTCTGCTTCATAATTCTATAAAAATTCAATTGCTGGACTTCGGTCTCTTCCCTTTTACAGTGGATTTTCTAAACAACTTACATATTTGACGTTGCTTCCCGCCTCTGCTTTAGATATTTTGCATTCAGTATAAATACGCCATTTGTTGGATGTCACAATACCTTACTTTCGACACCTATGGGACGAAATAGAGTGAAGGAATTTCTTGTGACTCCACCTCGTGCGAAAGGCTGACTATTTATTAAAAAAAATGCTTAAAAGTAGTTTTTACTGCTTCGAAATAAATTTAATACTATTTAAAAAAAAATAATTTTGAATGTATAAAAATTAACCTCATGTCATTCTGATTATTGCAGAAAACCGGTTCCAGAAGGTTCAGACATTCCATTGTGGCCGCCAACTGACGCAAACGGTGGTCCTCATATGTCTCTCGATAAGACAATGAAACTGCGCGGACCTCTGATACAGCAACGCTTTCTTTTTTGGGATGCTATTTATGAGGAATATTATGCAATGCCAACCGCACCCCCTCCTACAACACCAAGAAACAAAACTGAACTATAAAGCTAATGAATATCAATTTTGAAAGAAGAGTAAAGGGGAGAATAGTAATGAAATAACTAATAATATGTGTAACATATTTTTGTACATTTTACGTTAAATATTTATATTTTATTGTTAAAGACAAAAAAGTTTTAATGCCAGTTATACTTTTTCTGTTTTATTTGTGACGACACGTCTGCAGCTTTGCAGATGTGTCGTCACAAGACATTACATAGACTCCAAGGACAATCGGGTGACAGTCCGCGTTGTCTCAATGGCTTACGTCGTAGGCTTGCTGCCGACGGCGTGGCGCAGCGATTCAGTGAATTGTGCATCAGGCGAATTATAAATTCACGTGTCACTTTTTATTACTAAGAAATGCAGTAGAGAAAAAAAATATTAAAATCCTGGAAAACACTCTGTACTGTAAATATATATGTAAGAGCTGATTTTGGCCTAAGCGGTAAACCCTAGGTAGTAGGTAAACCTAGACTCCTTCAATACTACCATTTTTTATTTAATGAGCTGAATTTTTTCAGCGTGCGCTCTAAAAATAACGTCGTGTGTTTTACTAGACTACTTAGTTCCTGTTCCATTTTTATGAAAGTCGTGAAATATTCGTTTCACTGTATCGTATCGTTTCATTGTCCAGACAAAGATCGCAAGACAACGAGCTTTACGTACCACGGCTACGTCACAGTGACTGAATAAAACCGGCCACAGTTGGAGTGAGCACGCTGTTCTACAATAACTCCGAAGAGTCATATTCAAGTTGGACGAACAGGAGGATGTTCATCATAAAGTTTAACAAGAAGTGAATTTAACTGGGCTACCTATTCGCCAACAGTGCAAGCCTTTGTTACAACACTCCAATCCATTTTAGCAGCATCCTTTCGTAACCTGTCCAAATTCATTTCCACAAAATTACGCAGCAGTAGTATCGTTGACTTGGCTTTGTGTGATCTTATTTTATAAGATAAAAACAGGAAATCATGATAGAAAAAGGCATTAGTAGAAAATTGATGAAATTTATCAACATGGCCGAGAGAAGAAACGATAACCAAATCAAGGAGATAGAGGATACAGTTAGGAAAAAAAAATAAGGGACTCAAGCCGAAGGTATCAGATATCTCTTTTAAGAAGGCAAGTATTAAAGACATAGTCATAGTTACCCATAAGTACTATATGTGAATATAATGGAGTTAGCTCTTTAAAGAGGCTATCCAATGTAGTAAAATAGTCTACTTGGAAGAAGGACTACAAAACTTGTGTCTTTCTTAACAGGTCGTAACTTTATCTAATAGTGGGTCGCTCTTAACTTTTTTTATGGTAGAAGAGTGACAACGATGAACATACAATTCACGTGATGGTAAGTGGAGACTGTGGCCCGTAGACACCTACATCTGTCCTCGATTAAGAATGTAACTGTAGATGCGTTGTCAGTCCTGAGAACTAAAATGGAATGCCTCGTCACCAGTTAAAATGGTCTCCGGTTCATTAAACTCACCATACGAAACACTGGAGCATAATGTAGTGTTGTTATTTAAAAAAAAGTCCCGCTGGGTTTCTTGCTGGTTCTTCCCAGGACAGAGATTTTTTTCGAACCAGTGGTAATTATTCAAAAGAGTGACTTTCAAAAAGTATTATTTATAATCTATATTGAATAAAAAGTTTCTGTTTCTGTTTCACCAGAACCGTTTTGCATAGGCGACAGCAGCCCCCTTACAAGTACATTTTATATTTATTATATCCTTTTATCAGCGACCTATAGTTTTAATTATTATGCTAATTCACCTAACGCAAGAACAAATGAGCCTTCCGCAAATAAAAGATAAATGGCACAAAGGAGCTACGCGAATACTGTCCGCCATTTTCTTTTACTTAAACAATTTTTCTACAAGCGACCATCAAACTAGAAAACAAGGACAATTCCGGAGAAATTACTATGGACTTTCACCTAAACATCGAAGAGGTCATCTAAAGGACTAAGGACACGCTTCGAGTTAGTTCGTTCCAATTTCCTTATTTCTATGCCATCCTATTTAAACACCATTTGTATCAATCAAGCATAGCTAGATCTGTTCATATTTCTTCGTATTTTTTTTTTTCAATTAATAAAAATACATTAAATTAAGTACATTATTAGCAAATAACTCATTAAATAAATAAATTCTAAGCTTGATCCATTGCACCAGCACAGTGTAAAGACAAGCTTACTCTTGAGTATATTTTACGATGTCGTTCCCTGGTCAAGCTGACCCATTTGTATTGCAGCCGTAAATCTCTCATGTGATACTACTTTCAGTTTCATCAAAAAGGTCTTACACTTCATGTGAAAGTTTTTGAAAATGTTTGGATATTTGCCATATAATCAATAAACAGCTGAACGGAATTGGATGAATTTTTGCTCTTAGATTAAGTTTAACTTCTTGTACTATTATTTATTCTGTGGTTTAACCAGTGGTCGCCTAGTGGTCGCAATTGGACCGTAATTCATTAAATATTTAGGTTTGTACACGATGTGTTGATACCGTTTGAAAACGCAGATATCTAATAAGTATACAAAATATAAAATAAATGCTTATTTGCCTTGAAATACACACTACAAACTTCTGAAAAAGGAACATTTGAAATTAAACAAAATTCATATTGACTGATTCAGTCAATCTGTTAGTAATTATTTGTTGGCAATATTTCAAAAGTCTTTAGCGACAATCTCTACTCTGTGCGATGACATATTTAACATTGGCCTAGGAGTAATAGCGTACAATGTACGTAAATACGTACATATTTTCTGCTTGTACTTACTGAGCCATTACAAGCAGTATAACGGCAACAAATAAAGCAGCTCGCGTGCGCGCATGTTGCTTAAAATAAGGGTACAAAGGTTTCCCTTCACGTAATATTTTATTGATTATAATATATGAAATATATACTATACTACAGAAATACAGAAAGATACTATTTTTTTTTATATTTACCAAAACATTTTAAGTTTTAAATGAGTAGGTAAGTTTCCTTTCGAAAAATACCATTAAAATTTTGTCTCAAGATATAATAACAAAGGAAGTATAGATATAAAAAAGTTCCTAAAGATATTATCAAATCTATTCATTTTTGGACAGAAATCTTGGAGAATTTTGTTCCTTCAAAAGTTTTGAATTCTGTTCCATTTCACAGTTCATTGAAAAATTTACATCTTCGGAACAGGGAATGTTCACTTTATTTTTTGCTTCATAGATTTTGGAAAAAATGTTAGTGTATTAGTATTTTATACTATCGTACACATATAAACGTGATGAAAACCATTTAGTTTGAATGAGTATGATAATGAATATCCCGTGGGGACCCGCCGCCATCCGATCCGGTTGTTCGATAGTGGAAATGGGAGGAAGGAATAAAATTTTGTAATTTCTGTTCCTGCGCATACACTCCGTAGAATACTGGGACGCTGTCTTCCATGCGCTTGTGTTTGATTCTGACAGATTTGCTTAATTTCATTTTAAACTTAAATTAAAACCGACGACGCATAAAAAATACTTCATGTAAAAGCTAAATGTTTTTCGACAGGCCACAAGATTTAGGCAATTAGTAAATGAACCGACGTCCTTAAACAATTTGTGTTTGATGAAGAATACAAAACTAACTACATAGGCTGCACTAAAAGTATCGGGAACGGAATATTTCCACTGTTCCTGTCATATTAAAATCTTTTTAATTAAAAAGTCCTTGGTTTTGTAAAATTGAATACCATTTATTTATTTAAAAAAGATTCTCGGTCTTATCACAAGGTTTTGTCAAACTTGTTTAGTCGTTGAGAAAATGGAATTGACTCGAGAAAATTCAAGAGCGATGATTTATTATGACTTTCGAAGCGGTTTAACACAACAGTGTGTTGACCAGATGATTTCTGCATTTGGTGATGAAGCCCCATCCAAAGCCACAATTTATCGCTGGTTTGCTGAATTTCAACGTGAACGTGTCAAGCTTAGTGATGATCCCCGTCAAGGTCGTCCAAAAACTGCAGTCACCCAAGAAAACGTTGATGCTGTGCGTAAGCTGATTAAGGAAGATCGACATGTGACATACCGCGAAATTCAGGCAACTTTAGACATTGGCATGAGTCAAATACAAATAATTTTGCATGAACAATTAGGTGTAAAAAAGTTGTTTTTCCGATGGATACCGCATTCGCTCTGTGAAGAGCAAAAAGCGGCTCGCGTTACTTGGTGCGTCAGAAATCTCGAAAGATTCCACGCAGGATCCTCAAATGCTGTATACAACATCATATCAGGTGACGAATCCTGTATATACGCGTACGAACCCGAAACAAAAAACTAGTCACGAGTTTGGGTGTTCGAAAATGAGTTAAATCCAACGAAAATTGTTCGTTCACGGAGTATAGCAAAAAAAATCGTGGCCACGTTTGTCTCCAAAACCGGCCATGTTACGACTATTCCTCTTGAGAGACAAAGAACGGTTAATGCAGAATGGTATGCTAGCATTTGTTTTCCACAGATCGTTTCTGAACTCCTTAAAGAGAACTGAAACCGCCACATCATCCTCCATCACGACAATGCGAGTTCTCACACCGCACACAGAACAAAATAGTTTTTAGAGCAAGAAAACATAGAATTATTAGACCATCCGCCGTACAGCCCCAACCTAAGCCCTAATGATTTCTATACTTTCCCTAAAATAAAGAATAAATTGCGTGGACAGAGATTTTCATCACCTGAAGTAGCTGTGGACGCCTACAAAACGGCCATTTTGGAGTCCCCAACTTCCGAATGGAATGGTTGCTTCAATGATTGGTTCCATCGTATGGAAAATTGTGCCAAATTTCGCGGAGCTTCGAAAAGCAATAAATACATTTTTAAATAGTAATGTTGTGTCACTTCCTTGATTCCCGAAATTTTCCTCGTAAACGGTGTTAATGTGAGACTTCAACGCAAAACTAGGCGCAAGAAAAAACAGTGAGCGGAAGGTAGGGAAATTCGGAATATGGTAACCGAACCCAAGGGGTAGCTGTTCAACTTCATAGAGAAAGAGGGATTCTTAATGATGAACTCTTTCTACCAGAAGTGCCCCTAAAGAAAGTAGACCTGGTCGAGCCCCGACGGTTCGACAAGAATTGAGATTGACTTTATTATGACGAACAGACGGGTACTGTTCAGTGATGTCTCAGTGATCGCGAGGGTGAAAACTGGCAGCAATCAACGAATGGTGAGAGAGGCACACAGAAGCTAAACGTTAAGTTGGAGAGGTCACAGCTAATGAAGTCAACGCTCCCGCATCCACGCGTCCCCCTCGTGCTCTAATCCGAAGTCAGTTCGAGTTACTAAAGTGTTCAGTGCCTAGAAGACTGCAATACAGTGTACGCTATTCCCCTCGTACGTATTCTAAACATTAAACAAAAACTATTTCGACGAGTATTTCAACAAGTATTTACAAAAATCTATAATTACGTAAACAGCGTTAAAAAACTTTAACCACGTTCTGCCCCGAGGGCGCCTCGTGTTTGTAGGTAATTATTTCACGCTGATAGCATGAGTGACAGAGGTCCGTTCTTGGCACGACCGTGGAGGATTTCCTTAATTTTTTTTGCGTTACATATCCATATAAAGGTAGTATTTAATCTACTATTTTTAATAATAAATTTTAAATTTTAATTTTTAATTTATAAAGTGTTCTTATAGTTTTCATAAACCAGTATATACTTGGTAGTCGTGTAAGGTAATAGCTTTATATATAACACGATTTTAGGATATTGAGATTAATTTTAAGGTTGAAAATTAAGGAAATTTAAAATTTACGATATTTTACAGGTGGATAATTTAAACAGTTTTACGGCTAAACTAAACAAACGTGGGCTCTGTATATGCCAGTATTTAGAATAGAATTGAATAGAATAAAATTTATTCAATATAGATTACAAGAATACTAATTATGAAAGTCATTTTAGCTTTACCACCTCTGTCTCAGTGGTATAGCTAGCGTAGGGCTGCAGTGCCCCAGGCCATCCAAGCTAAAGAGTCCCCTTGGCTTCCATGAACGGCATTCGAAAAAGTTATATAATATTCTAATTATGTAAAAATTATCTTTTTAAGCTTGTAATGCCACTTACAAGACTCCACAGAATTAGTAATTCATTTATGGGGCAATGTATACGCTTTTACAACAGAATCCCAGAACATATTCAAAGTTTGTCAATAAACAAGTTTAAAAGTTTTATTAAAGAAAAACTGTACAAAAAGGGTTATTATAATATCAAGGAATACATGAATGAAAATAACCCCTGGGAATAAGGTGATCGCGACCATGCTGGTTCTATGAAAATTCATTTAAAATTGTATAAACAAAATTATTGTTAAGTGAAATTATGTTTTAAAAAAAAAGTCCCGCTGGGTTTCTTGCTGGTTCTTCCCAGGACAGAGGTATTTTCCGAACCAGTGGTAAATAAAATAATGACTTTCAATAAGTATTATGTAATAATCCATATTGAATAAAAATCATTCTATTCTATCGACTTCTAACTTCTAACCTCAAACGCCTCGAACTAAAATCATAAAAATTTCTCCCAACTCCAGAGCATAAACAGGGTGTAAGACGGCTTTTATCATGGCAAATCAATTATTTGTGTAGGTAATTTTCAGCGTACGAACCTTCATCATAAATCCCCATGAAGTGTTGTAACCAATTGCACTCTGAATTTCATGCACTCGATTTGATTTTACTTAACCTATTTATTTTAATAATATAAAAAGAGATAATAATATAAAAACTATAATTTATTTATCTACTACATTTATTCGCTTAAACTATGAGTAAATATATACAGATTACGTTAGGTTTAGTAAGAGCTAACTACGTAAATATTTGCGATATCCTTATTTCAAAGCAGTTTTTTTTAAGCTACAATGATGTGAATAGTAAATACAACCAAGGACAAAGGAAGTACTTAATATACTGATGTAATAGGCCCTAATTATTTAATTTATTATCACCTTGTTCTACCTAAATATTGACTCCGACTTGGACTGTTCAATTATGTAAGGAAGTTATAACTAAATATGCAATGCTAGAATGAGCGACATTACGGAAGTGTTTACCGATATTTCATTATTTTTTACAATACCTGTCTCTTACTGCAACAGCCGAAAGATCGTTCTCAAATTAAAAATAATCAAAACTTATTTAAGAAATTTTATGGGTCAAGCTCGATTCTGACATTTGACACACATAGCAATCGAAAACAAGGCCACGTCAAGCCTAAATTTAATGGTAGTTACTGACGAGTTTGCAAAAACTAAACCCAAAAAAGTTTTATTGTCTACCTATATTATTAACTGTAATTTACTTCGTCATTGTTTATTGTTTACTAATTTCCGCTCGCGACTTCGTTCGCTTGGTATGGACCAACATCGAATATTATCCCACGGGATCCATTTATCGCCATGAAAGTATCTTATGTCTTAACCAGGTCAAGTTCTATCCGTGTGCAAAATTTCATCCAAATCCATGTAGTAGTTTTTACGTGATATCGTAACAAACAAATAAAGTTGCACAATTATAATATTGTTAGCTACTACGATTAAATATTGTCTGTTGCATTACACATAATACTTAGTACTAAGTAAGATGATGAAGTAGTTTTACACTTTTAAAGTAGTTAGTTTGAATACGTTTATTTTTTTTAATAGCCTACGTTCGGCAGTCGACTTATGAAGGTTTTTTTTTATTATAATGGGCTCACTCTTGACCACTATCTAGCCTGAGGGCAAAGATGAGATCTATGATGAAGCGAATTTGCCCAAGAGGAGCCTGTTACACGTACCTTGAACAGGTCCAGGTTATAAATACACGGAAAACAGACGCAGGCAGGGCAATCCACTTCTTGGCTGTGCGTATTATCAAAGATGACTTATAGCGCTTACTGCGAATATTCGGAATGTCAACCAAGTGTGGATGGTAACCCGCAGTACTCGTGGGCTCTTCTGATGGAGAGTGGCTTCGAGTGCGATCTTCACTGAGCGCACGAGACGCTCCCATGCGCCTCCCTGGTTAGGCGCGCCCGGTGCGATGAACTTCCAATCGAGGCGCCGAGTCAGCGCGTAATCCTTCAACTGTGGCGCCCACTCTTCCATTGCCCGTCGTAATTCTGTGTTTGCCCCATGAAAATTAGTCCCATTATCCGAATAAATAACCCGTGGCCACCCACGCCTAGCCGCCATGCGCCGCAATGCCAATATCGCCGAGTCCGCGGTCAGAGAATAGACTATCTCTAGATGTACTGCGCGCGTCGTTAGGCACGTGAACAGTGCCACCCACCGTTTTTCGTGCCGTCGTCCTATCGTAACCGTCAGAGGCCCGAAATAATCAATCCCGGTGTTCGTAAATGGTCGCGCAAACGCCCCTAACCGTTCAGGTGGTAAGTCTCCTGTAACCGCAGGTCGTGGTGTCGCCTTCCGTATTCTGCATCGTAGGCATCTCCGCTCCGCTTCTCGTACTGTGGGTCGTAATCGGAGGATATGATACCTAGTGCGCAGGTCGTTCACCACTCTCTCCCTATTGGCGTGGCTTGCTTCCTGATGCGCCTTCTCCACAAGCAGCTTCACAAATTGGTGACGTCCATTCAGGATAATGGGTCTCTTCATTTGACCGTCCACGTCGGCTGCGTCGATCCTTCCCCTGGCTCGTAGCACTCCATCCTCCAATATGGGGTCGAGCTTCCTTAGGGCGCTACCGGTGGTCAAATTCTTTCCCCGCTGAAGGCGGCTGATGTCTTCAGCGAAGCTTTCCTGCTGGCTGTGTTGTATCCACATCCGTTCTGCTCTCTGGATGTGCTGTAAGGTCAGTCCTCGTGCTCTTCCTCGTGCCGCATCGAGGAATTGTAGTACTCTTGCTGTGGCCCTGATTAACTTCTCGTAGGCAGAGAATCTCTCTATGTCTGGCAGGTGTGGAGCTTCCTGGGTGTCGCTCTGGTGCGCCACGATTTCCTCCAACTCTTCATCATCCCCCGCCTTCTCTTCCTGTCGGTGAGGCCATCTGTTTTCATGCTCGTAGAGGAAGGGTGGTCCGGTAAACCTCTTGTCGCTCTCTTCCTTAGTTGTGAAATTCATCCGCGTTGCTTGATCCGCTACGTTTTCCGCGGTCGGTATCCACCTCCATTGCTCGGGTGATGTCTTCTCAGCTATCTCCCCTAACCGGTGAGCAACGTATGGAGTGTAACGCGCCGTATCGTTCTGTATCCAGTGGAGCGCCGTAGTAGAGTCCGTCCAATATACGACCCTATCTGCTACCACTCTGTGTTCGTCCTGCACGAATTCCGCGAGTCGCGCGCCTATTAAGTTCGCCTGCAACTCTAATCGCGGTATACTTTGCGCTTTAATTGGAGCGACTTTCGCCTTAGCCGCCACTAATCGTACCCTAATCGTTCCGTCGCGATATCGTAAACGCCAATACGCCGCGGATGCGTACGCACGTTCGCTCGCATCATTGAACACGTGAAGTTGACGCTCTACCACTCCCCCCGTAGGAGCATAGCACCTTGGCAGTCGTAGTCGTGATACCTCCTCGACGACTCGCAGCCATCGCTGGAATTCCTCTGCTGCCTCCTCGGGTAGTTCGTCGTCCCATCCGACCTTCTTCATACGCCATAGGTCTTGTAGCAGGATCTTGGCGGTGATGGTGAGGTAACTTAGCAGTCCAAGCGGGTCAAAAACGGACATGACCGCGCTTAATGCTTCCCTCTTGGTCGGTGGTCGCTGTAGCGCCTTTACTTCTTGCGGCACCCTATTCATTGACGTGTTGAATGTTAGGGCGTCTTCATCAGCCATCCATAATAACCCTAAGGTTCTGCCTGGGCTGTCTTGTCTTAAGCCTACTTCCTTAGGCTTACGCGCCAGTAAGTCCTCCGGCTTGTCTTCTAACAGGGCTGCATGGTTAGAGTTCCATCCTGCCAAGGTAAAACCGGCCTGCTGGTGCACTTCCGAAACCTGCTTCGCCGTATTTATCGTCTAAATAATCATCCATATAATGGCTACGTACGATAGCGTCAAGTGCCAACGGGTGTGTCTCTGCGTGTACGCGCGCGTTATGATCCTTAACACTATGTGCGAGAAACGGCGAGCTCCTCGCACCGAAAATCATAGACGTCATAACGTACTCCCGCGGTGGGCTGTGTCGCTCGTCTCCTCGCCAAAGAAACAACTGCGCGGACTGATCGCGACGGTCGATCTTTACACGCAAGAACATCTCCCTAATATCCGCGGACACCGCTATCTCGCTTTTCCCTAAATCGAAACAGTATGCCCGGTAGGTTCCGTAATAAGTCGGGGCCGTCGAGTAAATAATCGTTAAGGCATCTGCCGGATGCGCGCGCTGCCGCGTCGAACACTACTCTCGTCTTCCCCGGCTTGTTCGGATTCCGTACTGCGAAGTGTGGCAGGTACCAGCTCTTGGGATCCTCTCGCTCTGTCCCCTCGGCTTCCCTTGCGTATCCCTTCGCCAGGAGGTTGTCTATCTGGGCTGTGTAGGCGTCACGAAACTCCGGCGACTGGTCCATCTTCCTTTCGATCGTCCGTAGTCTTCGCGCTGCCATCTCGTAGCTGGGTGGCATCCGCACGTTGTCGTCCTTCCATGGCAGTCCAACTTGGTATTGCTCGCCGACCTTCTTGACGGTGCGCTGGAATATGCCGACAGCACGCTCCTCATCCCGTCGCGGCCTACTCTTTAGCGAGATACCTATAGAGTCTATCTCGTACTGCCGTTTGAGGAGTTCCGTTAGCTCCTCGTCCTGACTGGCAAACGTTCGGATGTCCCTATCTGACCGTCCGCTAGTGCTCTCTACGTGTAATACGGTCTCGCCGTCTTCCCTACACGTTAACCGCGGCACGGTTCCCTGAATTACCCATCCTAATAACGTTCGTGCAGCTATAGGCTGCCTTCGACGTCCTATCCTTAAACTACGGGTAATTATCAAATGCCAATTGTCGGCGCCTAATAGCAATCTCGGCTTCGCGTCGTCGTAACACACCGAACTCGGTAAGTCACGTAAGTGCTTTAATCGTAAGCACTCCCTACTCACAGACTGCGAGCCTATCTTTAAGTCGGTTATTGTTCGCGCGTTTATGTTAAACATCTCGCTGCGCGTCTTGCCACGTATCCCTATATTGACTAATCTACTATTAGCCTCGCGTTGACTGTTACCTACGCCTTTAATATTGAGCGGCTTTATCGGTCCTTCCGCTCCTAACTCGCGAGCTAAGTCGTCGTCGATTAGCGATATCGTAGAGCCTTCGTCAAGTAGCGCGTACGTGTTTACTTCCTTTCCGCGTGGTCCGCGCACGGTTATCGGACACACTTTTAACAATACGGACGCACTATTGCTAACACTCGACGCGACGAGCACGGTTTCGTCCGGTTTAACCGACGCTGCAGGCATACGGGCCTTGCGGGTGTGAAGAAGAGCGTGGTGGGGGGCGTTACAACCGTCGACGCCGCACTTCCTGGCTTTGCAGTGTATACGGCGGTGCTTGCTGCTCAAGCACTTGAAACATACCCCATCTTCCCTAACCCACTTCCACCGGTCGGCCGAGCCCATTTGCTCTAACTTCTTACACTTGACGATAGGGTGTTCACCCCCGCAACATATACATGAGGCACTACCGGTGTCCTCCTGGGCGGTGAACGTCTTTACGTCGCGGGCCCTATCTTCTACGCGGCGTGTTAACATTATTCTTTTCGACGGCGGCGTCTCTCGTCTTACGGGCGATTCCTTAGTCGACGTTACGGACGTATAGGCATGACTTAACGCACGGTCAGCTTCTCTCATCATGAACCGGGATAACGTAACGATGTCCGGTTCGTCCGCACTTCCGTAGTGCTCCGCATAATTGCACCAACGCGACCGTAAGTGAGGGCTAAGTTTGCTAGTAACCTCCCTAGTCAGCATTGGATTACGCAAATAACCCTTGCCGTCGACGTTCTGCATAATGCACACTATATTCTGTAACTTAATTGCGAACGAGTTTAATTCCTGGGCGGTTTGACCCGGGCGCGGAAGGCGTTTTAATTCTTCTAACGCACGATCTATAATTACTTCCGGGCGGCCGAAACACTGCTCCAGTGTCCGCATAATGTCTGCCGGATCCTTCGCGGTAAACAGCAGAGCCGATACTACCTCTCTAGCCTCACCGCGTAAACAGTTCCTTAATCTTGCCATATTTTCCGTATTTGTGAATCCATATAAACGCGTGGATTCATTCATCGCGGCTTTAAATGCTAACCATTCCGCGGCCGAGCCGTTAAAAATAGGCAAGTACTGCGTCTGCTTCGCGGCGGCTGGTCTAACCCTAACCATACTTTCTAAAGCTTCCGCTAGCCGTTCTATACCCCTATCCTTCCCTCGCGGGGTGAGCGACCTATCTCTATCCCTATTTCCTTCTAGCCTACGCTGTGGCGCCGGCGACCTATGTACACCTACATCCCTATGACACGGCGACGGTAATCTACGATCCGTAAGGCGATGTGGCGATTTATCTCTGCCTACATCATTACACGGCGACGGTGATCTACGATCCACGGTGATGCGGCGATGGCGATCTATGTACACCTACATCCCTATGACACGGCGACGGTAATCTACGATCCGTAAGGCGATGTGGCTATCTATGTGTAGGCGATAGAGTGCGGCGTTTGACGCGCGACGGCGACGTAGTCCGTACACGACGATCCACCTGGTTCATTTCTACGGCGACTCCATTTTCCCTCTGTATCGTATTTACGCGGCGCGGTTGAACGTCATTCGCGACCGACTTCCCCTGGGCATCTTCAGCGTGGTCGTAACCGGTTCCCCTCCTCGGTGGGGCCTGCTCTATCTCGATGCGGGGCGCGGGCTGAGACGGGTGGTATGGCGGCTCCCCCCGCACAGTCTCTACGTTTTCTAACCACCTATCAACGCGTACCCTATTTTCGACTAATTCGTCCTCGTTTAGGCTTTCCCTATCGGTTTCTTCTTGCAGTTGCGCGATATCCCTAGCATATTTCTTCTTGATGAGATCTTCCTCGATTTGCAATTGCTTCCTCCTAATTGCAGCTAGTTCCTCCGCGGCATTATATTCGATTTGTTTTAATCTTGCTACTGCGCTAGCTGTCGACCGGGCTGAACGGACTGAACGGACCGACGGGGCGCGGGACGCGGGCCTATGTACAACGTCTGCTACAGGCGCGACGGTACGCACTATCGAACTAGTTTCCGTAGTCGGAAGATCTTCTATGATCGCGGCGAGCGTTTCTGTGCGCGGCGCGGATGTGCTAACTTTTCCCAAGCGATCGGTCGTAGACACGGACATAGCGGGGCGCGGCGGCGCGGGAGCGGGCGCGGGCATAGATGCGGGCGCGAGCGGGGGCTGCGGCGCGGCGGAGGGCGCTTGTGCCAACGCGAGATAATCGGACGGGGACGCGGGTGCTTCCTCGAATATCCGCATTCCTACTGGCGTTTCGTCGTCGTTCCGTGTCTTCTGGCTTCTTGTCTTCCGCATGATGGTATCCCTCGTTGCGACCTCCGATTGTCTTCAAAAAGACGCACGTATTGGACGCCGTTCCCGCCTCAAGGGCGTTACCAGATGGTCACAGTTTGGCACCGTTAGGGAGCAACCACCCGGCCGCGTAAACGCGGTTAAGAAACAGGAATTGTCTGGAAACAGACAATATATATGACGTCGATGTAAATAAGAAACGAGGAAGGAGTTAGTACCGATGATCTTCTCTCTTCGTCGACGTACTTCTTTCTTCCTCGAAGATCTTCTGTAATGATCTTCTTTCTTCTGTAATTATGTTCTCTCTTCTATAATTATGTTCTTTCTTCAATAATTATGTTCTTTCTTCTATAGATATGTTCTTTCTTTTTTCTTCTGGCTTGAATCCGGCGACGATGGACCAAGAACTTGTTAGGGATCGCAGTGGACTGTATTATTGAGGTACGCTAGGGGCAACTGCTTAAAGAAAAGATGGTACTGTCGAACTATACTGTATTCTAACTATTTACAAATGTGGCACTATTAATTACACTATTATACAGAGGGGAGTCTTCTTAATGGAGTCTTCTTGAGTCTTGATTTTCTTGATTTCTCTTGCTGTTTTCTTCTCTTCGAGTGCCGCTTCCGAAATGAACAGCTCAACGACCGAGACGCCCTTCTTATATCTCGCCGGAGAGCGTCTCGGGTCGTGCGTAGCGTCGTCCGCGATGCCGCGCGCTCGTTGGTCGGCGACATCGCGTGATCTGCTGCCGGTGTGCGGGGTGCGCGGGGCGCACCGGGGTGTGAAGGGGCGACGGGGCGGCGGCCTCCTCGCTGTCCGCTACAATGTTAGAAGCTGTCCAGGCGTGAAGTATCGCTTCACCTTGTTTAGAATACACAGTTTTTTGGCCGCAGTTTGTGCTTTTGACTCAATGTAGCGCCAAAGTTGAGGTTAGCACAGAACTGTATACCGAGAAGCTCAAGATGATCAGTAACCTCTACAGATGTACCTCGGAAAGTAACATACCCGACAATACCTGGTAGTAGGTCATTGATGTGCCGCAGGAAAAGAGTCGCAGAGAGAACAGAGTCCTGAGGAACTCCGGCATTAATATGCATTAGGTCAGAAGAGCAGCCATTTATGACTACTTTAATCGACCGTTCACTCAGAAAGTTTTTTTTTTATAGGATAAGGGTGACAAACGAGCACACAGTCCACCTGATGGTAAGTGGCTGCTGCGGCCCATAGACATCTACATCTATCTTCTATTACAAATCAAAATGTAGATGCGTTGTCACCCGTGAGGACTAAGATGGAATGCCTCATTTCCAGTAAAAAGGGCCTCCGGCCACCTGCACTCACCAAGCGAAACGCAGAGGTAAACCTCTACTTCACGCTGGTTTTCTGTGAGGTCGTGGTACCACCCCGGTTCGAGCCGGCCCATCACAGCATAAGCTACTGCGTGGCTCTACCACTGTTAATATCCAGTTGCAAAATTCATTGGAAATGCCGTACTCAGGAAGCTTACTCAGCAGACTTGCGTGCCAAGCCCTGTCAAAAGCCTTCAAATTATAGAGTGAAATTGGTAGAGCTTCTCGATGTTCTCGCCGAGTGCGTGACATACTGAAGAAGATCCCCAGTGGACCGTCCCCGGCGGATGCCATATTGGTGGTCACTGAGGAGGTCATTTGTTTCAAGATATGTCAGCAGCTTACTGTTCTTGCTTGCTACCCTTACATAACTTTACTGTATATAATGATAATATTAATAATGATGATGATGATAAATAGGTCAATTTCATTTTTGCCCCGGGGCCCCTTGGTAACATAGCTACGCCACTGTTTGTTCTGGGAAGAACCAGCAAGAAACCCAGCAACAATTAACAATTAAGTATGTCACGCACATTTAGAAACATCATGGTAGCGATCACCTCATTCCCAGGGTTTATTATCTATCATGAATATCATGAACTCTTTAGTAGTATAATAACGCTTATTAAAATTTCGCTTAGTAATAATTAATAATATTATTTATGTGGTATTATTTATAGTGGTGAGATTAAGATATTTGATTCTACTTAATAAATATTAAATTCTATTTTTATAATATTATCAATCTCGATATATATGTATATGTACATATGTATCGACGTAATTTTGCCAGTTTCTTGTACATATAGTGTAAGGATCTTAAAATTAAGCCATTATATATAAAGGTATTTGTTTTATTTGCATAACAATACAACATTATATCAAAAGAGATTAAAAATCACACCCCTTCAATACATTTTTTTCACACCATAAGCTTTTTAATATCTACCTCCTTTTACGCGGCAAAACAAAAATCGGTTAAAACAATCGAAAATGTTCAATTCGAAAACGTTCGAAAATGTTCCATTACGGCCTTGTCCTTAATCTATGTTTTTCAAAGATTAAAATAGCGTTTTATCTTTGTACAACATAGAATAAAGACATTCTGTAAATTTATTCATAACATAAACTGCTCCACCGACTTTGATAAAAACGTAATGAAGATTTTGATATAAACTTAATCAGGATCAAATTATATAATTGGGCATGGAATAAGTAATTGTTCTCGAGATTACACAGACATTTTCCTTAAAATCATGGGAACCGACTCGTGAAACATGAGCATATGTCTAAATTTGGACTATGGAATTTGATATTAACTAAGCTGACAAGGAACAAAGGCGTAAAAATTGTTGACGAAATGTTTAAGCGTCTAATTATGTCAACATTATAGATATCAATAAAATAATCTACTACGTTTTATATAATCAAGTCTGGAAATAATAATGGAGGAATGGATAAAAAAACTTAAGATTTATATCACCATTGAAGCGCTTGTTAATCAATTATAATAATATCGTCAATAAATTATAAAAATTAAGTATTGTTCAAATGGCATGCAGTTTGAAATCACGGAAAAGTTGTATTGAATTTTCACATTTTCCTATTATTTTTCACCCTTGGTCATACGAGGAGTGCATGCCAATTTTCGTAGAGTATTTTTGAGATAAAAAGAAACAAATTTTTTACAACGGCATGCAATTTGTAAACACGGAAATGTTTTTTTTTTTCATTTTTACTTAACCCTTTGGGCCTCGTCGGCCATTGCGAATTGCATGCCATCAATTATTTTAGCTTAAATTTGTTCCAACTACGTTATATTACAAAGGCATGCAATATAATGTCACGGAAAAATACTAAAATTCTTTACACAAAGAGAAGCCATTTTCTTTACGACGTGCAAGCGCGCAAGGGCTCGTAACCCCTCTATCTTTCATATTTTAGGGTTAGTTATCAATTCTTAAAAAGGCATGCAGGAGAAAATGGGAGACTATTTTCTGCCATCTCCCAGAGTCTATAATGATTCACATGCGAACGCTGCCGGCTGGGCAGCAGCAAAAACAGAAACAGAAATTTTTAATTCAATATAGATTATAAATAATACTTATTGAAAGTCACTCTTTTGTTTAATTACCACTGGTTCGAAAAAAAAACCTCTGTCCTGGGAAGAACCAGCAAGAAACCCAGCGGGACTTTTTTTTAAATAACAGATTATAATCATGTATGTTACATAAATTACCAAAACAACAAATTATAAATAGCTTGGTAGCGATCACCTCATTTCCAGGGGTTATTATCATCCATAAATTCTTTAATATTATAATAACCCTTTTTATACAAACTTACTTTAATAAATTTTTTGAACTTTGAGCAGGTCAAATTTTGTATATATTCTCGGATTTTGCTGTAAAAGCGTAGACATCGCCCCAAGAATGAATTACTGACTTGATGGAGTCGAGTAATTGGTACTACTAGCTTGTATCTGTTCATAGTATTTACAGAATAAATATCACTTATTTTTGTAAAACTACTTTTATTTTTGTGTACGTACATTACATTTTCATAAATGTATTGAGAGGCCAAAGTTAACATATTAATTTCCTTAAATGTTTGTCGCAGCGACTCTTTAGGCTTTAAATCATAAATTGCTCTTATGGTCATCTTCTTTAAAACAAATATAATGTCAGTGTCAGCTGCGTGTCCCCATAGCAAAATAACATATGACATTATACTATGAAAATAGCTAAAGTAAACTAGTCTAGCTGTTTTAACATTGGTTAAACTTCTAATCTTTTTTTTCACCAATGCTGCAGAACTAAGTCTGATTGCTAGTTTTGATATATGGGGCTCCATTGAAGCTTCGCGTTTAGTGTGATTCCAAGAAAAATGGTGTCTACAAGACTCAGTTTCTCCCCATTTAAAATTACATTAGTATTTAATTGTTTGACATTTGGGGTCATGAATTTCATGCGTTTCATTTTAGTGCCATTTAAATGCAAATTATTAACATTGAACCAATTTACTAATTTAGATATAGCATTATTTACTTCGTCATATTTTAGTAATTGTCGACTTAATTTGAAAATTAAAGAAGTGTCATCTGCAAATAATACTATATCATGGTTATACTATGTAAGGTGAGTTATTAATGTATACAAGAAACCCTTTCTGGCCGAGAATTGAGCCTTGAGGCACGCCCATTCGTACCATCGACCCGGAAGAACTCATACTGTTGTAGTGGGTGGAAGGAAAAGGGGAGGAAGGATAATGACAACTTTTTGCGTTCTCTTACTTAAATATGAAATAATTAATTTAAGAACATCATTTCTTACACCGTAGTGTTGAAGTTTCCTGATTAATGTTTCATGGTGAATACAATCGAAGGCCTTGGATAGGTCACAAAATATACCCAAAGCATCCTGTGAATTCTCCCATGCATTAAAGATATATTTAATCAATTCAACACCGGCATCAGTTGTTGAGCAACTCCTTGTGAAACAAAATTAATTTTTATGAAGTAAATTATGTGTTTTAAAGAAATTTAACATTTTATCAAGAATAATTTCTCAAAAATCTAACTAAGTGTTGGTAGTACAGAAATAAGTCTAAAATTGGCGGGATCTAATTTACTACCAGGTTTAAATAAAGGTATCACTTTACTATGCTTTATTAAATCAGGAAACACGCCAGATTCGATACTAGTATTAAAAATAATAACTAAATGAGGCGGGATTGTATCTATTATAAACGCAATGACTTTAACGGAAATCCCCCACAGATCCGCAGTTTTCTTAACATCAATAGTTTTATAATATTTTACAATATCTTTTGATGATATTTTATGAAAAGTAAAATTCTTTGTACATGCATTTACATTTTGTTTAAGTAATGATTCGGCGACGGCAGGAGAAGAATTCAGTGACTTAGTGGTTAATATCGGAATATCAGTAAAATATTTTTCAAAAACCATTGCAACGTCCTGATCAAATTCAGTTAATTTGTTGTTAACACTTAACTGGTAGTTTGAATTGCGAGAGTTGATCTTACCAGTTTCGCTATTAATTATACTCCATGTCATTTTAATTTTATTAGAAGCTGTGTTAATTTTGTTACTCAAATGCAAAGACTTGGCTGTGGAGCACACTCTTTTAAATATTTTTGAATATTTTTTTATATATTCCCTAAATTCGACGCTATGATTATATAACCTTTCATGGTAAAGATCATATAACCTATGTCTGCCCTTATGAACTCCTACTGTCACCCATCCATTGAACGACTTCCTACTGGTCAAGGAGAATGTTTTAGAAGTAAAAGTATTATTAAATTCATTGCAAATAAGCTTAAATTATGTTCCATACAAAAAATTAGGATCATTTTGGTATGAAAGTGATGGAAATTTTTTCACTATGTTACTTCTAAATTTCTCCAAGCAACGTGCATTTACTGGAACAAACACAACTTTCTCATCTACTTGCTTTTTGTGAACATAAGGTAACGAAACTACATGTCCACAGTGATCAGAAATTAATTTTAGAATTATACATTTATGCAACAGCTTCACATTTGAAAAACTGTTATCTACACATGTTACACAAGATTGAGCAATACGCGATGGCTCTAAAAATAAATTTAAAAGACCATATAATTTAAAGAATGGTCTAAATTTAATATTGATTGAGGAAGCTTTTAGGAGATTGATGTTAAAGTCTCCACATATTACAACAGATTTATTCTGTTTATTAAGCTTAGCAAAAACTTCCTCCATCATTTTTTTCAAAAGTAACGTATATAGAACATGGGGATCTGTTGACGTTCACAACAATGAGTTGCTCAAACTTAACGCATGCCATTTCTACAGGTCGCTCAACAGAGAGGCTCACAATATCTTTACGTTTTTTACATGATAATTTTAATTGATAAGTTGAATCTGTCGATTGACTTCTCGATCGAAGTTGGATTATCTATTTGTCCCAGGTGTGATATGTGTAACGTCCAATGATATGGACGTTACACATGAGTGGTAAAGGATGATGAAGAATAAATATTTCTTTTTTTATATTTATTTATTTTTATTACTTTAATAAATGTATAAAATATAAAGCAAAATAAAATTATACTTATTATTATTCGAGCGATCAAGTTAATTGTTGAAATAATAGTTAGTGAGGTATATAAGAATACTAAGACTTGATAGTCACACGTTACATAAGTGAATTAGAAACCATTTGTAATCTTAATTTCATATGCTGATTTACCACTTGTTCAGCGGAAAGTAAAACCATCAAGAATAGCTTTCTTATGCTTGAATAAAAATATTATATATATATATATATATGATGAGGCCCTGAAACCCTATGAGGCAATCTATGAGGGAGACTTATGTTTCAGCAGTGGACTTAAATAGGCTGTAAGAGTAACATACAGGTACATTAAAAAAATGCGGTTGGCAACCAACTTACTCAGAGAGGGAACCATGGCAAACATTCTTCCTATGAGGCAATCTATGGAAAAGGTGTATACTATTGTAGCAGTGAACTCTGTGTACTTTCCGTGAAACAAACCATTGGATTAGACATACATAAATAAATAGAACATTGAAACTGGGTACTTAGATTTTTGTTACGCTTATTTCACATAAATTGAGGTATCTATGAAATGGTTATAAGGCAACAAGCTTGTAAAATAAAAGCGAGAATAATATTTCTTTCTTATTTTTATTTAGTGGTAGAGCCACGCGGCAGCTTTTGCTGTCGCACGGATGGGCCGGCTCGAACCGGGGTGGTACCACGACCTCACAGAAAACCAGCGTGAAGTAGAGGTTTATCTCTGCGTTTCGCTTGGTGAGTGCAGGTGGCCGGAGGCCCTTTTTACTGGAACTGAGGCATTCCATCTTAGTCCTCACGGGTGACAACGCATCTACATTTTGATTTATAATAGAGGATAGATGTAGATGTCTATGGGCCGCAGCAACCACTTACCATCAGGTGGACTGTGTGCTCGTTTGTCACCCTATACTATAAAAAATAAAAAAATTTTTGTACCACGTAAAATGTAAAATGTCTAACAAGCTATAGCGTTTTCTTTATAAACTTCCCGTGGCAACATTACTTTTCTCTGTGTTTATTGTCCTCCTTCAGGTTCTATAGAAAGCTAGGAATTTAAGTAATGTATAAAATCTTTACAAACGTAATTTTGTGGCTGGGGATTTCAATACACATCACATTGCATTGGAATGCCTATCAAATAAAGCTAGAGGTGAACAATTATACAACATTATAGATGACTTATGTATCTTAAATGAAGGTGAGGTAACTACTATTAAATATCCCAATTGTAACCTGTCTGCTATTGATGTCTCTTTTGTTAGTCCATGTATTACTTATCTCTGCAAATGTTTAGTTCATGATGATAATATGGGAAGTTATCATTTTTCTACTATCACAGATATTACTCTCATCACAGACTGGTATAATATTAACCCTCCTTCTGATAGGTTTTTACACAAAAAGCTGATTGGGATAAGTATTTAAGATTAGTAAAAAGAAGGATATATTTAATTTGACACACACACACAAGGCACTAGAACACAGAATCGAATTTAAAACAAAAAAAGGACAAACAGCAAAGAACACCAGAACAAAGAACACCCAAACGAAGCCGGGGCGGGTCGCTAGTCAAAAATAAAAAATGTCAAAAGTAAATTGGAGTAGATGAAATGATAATAAAAATTTGGCGTAACCCAAGTAATATAATGTAGATTGAAAGTTTCCAGTTACTTTCATTTTGACGGAAGTAATCTTCCTTTGAGTGCGAATCGTTCGTTAGCAGACAAGGAAAAGCGTTGGGCCGTACTTAAATAAAACACTCAAAGTCCCCACTGCACAACAAACAATACTTGTGTTTGTCTCGAAATCCGCCCTCCTGTACAAAGTATTGTTTTGTCGCAATTGTTTTATCATTCTCTAAATCATTTTATGATAAGTTTTGATAATTATTTGAGATTCCATTTGATTCCATCTTAATTCTAAGAGGTGACGCCGCATCTGTAGACTTTTGTTCTGATTATAAAATGAAGATTTTCCGGTGTCCATGGGCTACAGTAACCGTTTTCTATTCATATTACTATAGGTAATTAGTCAATTTTATTTATCAACTTTATAATTAAGTATATACGTATATATAATAAAGTACGTAATATGTCGTGGCAGTTACGCTAGAAGTTCTAATTATATACTCAGTGGCTTTAATGATTATACTTTATTAAAAACTAAATTATTGAGAACATTATTAATATTTATTTTCTCAGTATGAGAGTAATTGCATATTTACTCAAGCAAAAAATAATATATGTTCCGCCAAGTTAAATATAGGGTTGCACTACTATGACGACCTAGTAATCGAAGCGGAAAGTCGATGGATGTAGGTGTGGCTAAGGACATAGATTAATAAATTCACTTCTAATTTAATATAACTATATTATTAATTACAGATTTTACGTTTGAATGTAAGATTTTCCCAGTGAACATACTGTAAATACACTTGAAACGTGGGAAATATAAATTGAACTTTAAGGACATAAAATTTGTTAAATCGATGTAGTCATCGCGTGAGTAAAAGAAATATATGTTATCATTACATACTAGGTATGTAGGTGAAGTTCGACGTTACATTATAGTTCCTATTAACTATATATCACAACACAGTGATCAATATGAAGCATTATTCAATAATAAATGTTTGATTGAATAATGCTTCATATGGATCACTGTGTCGAAGAATAATTATTTAAGTAGGTTTAGTAGATTTGGATTAGGTATATTTAGTTGTTATGGTCCTTATTTGTTCTAGTTGTTTATTGTGTTCGGTATGTATTACTTGTTACTATGCAAAGATTAAATTGTGTGGTAGAGATGATTGTAGCTCGAATGGGTAAAATGGCAAAATAAAATAAATGGTCTACCGGGGAAGAACCACGCTCGTACAAAATACCAGCGTAAAATAGCAACTCAATGCCGCTGTATTTTGTATGGTGAGTGTAGAGAACCGGAAACTCTTTTTACTGGAAACGAGGCCTTCCATCTCAATCATTAGGAGTGACAATGCATCTGCACTTTGATTCTTAATCGAGGATAAATGTAGATGTCTATCGGTCACAGCATCGTTCGTCATCCTTATTCTATAAAAAAAGTTTACAATTCGATATTTTATGTCGCAATATCTTCGTCAATTGTGAAGCGATTTTGAGGATTCTATATTTCTATTTTATGGATTTAATAAAAATAATGTTATTTTTGTCGCCAAACCACACACGTTTTTATTGTTTTCTTGCAATCCTGTCCATCCAAAGGTTGTCTGGAAGAGATAGCTCTTAGCGATAAGACCACCCATTGTATCACATTTCTTTTTCTCAAAATTTGTTAATATTTATGATATTTTTAGACGTACAATAAAGTGTTATCTATCTATCTATCTATCTATTCTATTAAATAAAATAAGTTATAGCTTCATAGTATAAATCGTAATTACGTACGAATAACTCTTCGTTTGATTTATATATATATATATATATATTTAGTAGTTATTATAGAAATTTAGTAGTTATCAACACAATGCAGATGTACGAAACGGCCACAGTTATATTAAATAACCCTTAAAATATTCAAAAGTATTTACCCGATAACAAGGAACAAAACCGTTGAGGAATATTCAAAATCGCCGTAGAGGAAGGCGGTTAACTGCTGCGATTTGTCCTCTGCAAGCCAAACAACGCGACTATTGCATTATTTACTTCGAATAATGTCAAGCTTATACACAAAGCTAAGTTTCAACAAATTTAATGCAGCTATTATAGTTATATTTGGTTGATTTCAGGTAATATTTATTCTTTATTGTAAATATTTGTTTTTGTACCTGGTAGAGCCATGCTGCAGCTATATTAATAGTATAGTTGTAGCACGAATGGGTACCGGCTCGACCGGGGAAGGACCACGCTCTCACAGAATACCAGCGTAATATAGCAGCTTAATGCTGCTGTGTTTCGTATGGTGAGTGTAGAGAACTGGAGACCCTTTTTACTGGAAAAGAGGCGTTCTATCTTAGTCCTCACGGGTGACAACGCATCTGCATTTTGATTTGCAAACAAGGATAGATGTAGATGTCTATGGGTCACAGCAATCACTTATCATCAGGTGGATTGTGTGCTCGTTTGTCACCCTTATCCTATAAAAAAAAAACACCTTAAACTATTAAAACGTAGACTTTATTGTTGTGGTATTTTCTACCAGTCAACCTTAGATAATTAATAAAACTTTGCACCTGCCTCAACGATAACTAAAGTGAAGTATTAGTGGCTCGCCCCTTCTTCGCCTGAGTGGGATCTGATTATATTATGAGTGTGTGTTATCATCTTTCCACTAATTGAAACTTAATTCTACTGAACCACTAAAAAACTACCAGCCATTAAAACCAATTTTTCTCCAATAAGAAAAGAGTCGAAAACAGCAGTTGTAGCGGAAATTCCACTAAGTTGACAACATTGCCAGAGCCGCTAGAGCTGAAAAGTGTCGCCCTTCCCCCACGCCACTCGTTTACACCGGTTACAACCGGCCCAATTTGCAGAGGAGGTTCAGAATAGTTAACATAAGCGAATGGTGAAAAAAATAGACAATAAAAAAACTGAAATATTTTATAATTTTTTGTCTATATTCAAAATGTGTGGAATGCATTATTTTAATTACTTGTTATTCATAAATATGAAGCGCTTACTATTTTATACGCACTGTTAGGAGGCCGATCCCGTTTGACTTTTTAAAAAAAAACCACAAGGTAAACCTAAGGGTTTATTATAAAAAGTTTACACACACAATTAATATTAACCCTGACTTCCGAACTCTAATACGTATCGGAATCTATGTCCGATCTACCCGGGGCTCTGAATCTAACTAACTGTAAAATGGAATGAAATTAATATGGAAAAGAACAATGCAATTACTGATTGACGTCATATATAGGAAAAGTACCGTGGGATTGAATAAATGCTTACTAAGATTTAGCTGCGTTGTAAAAAGGGATATAACAGCTCCCCCCTTTTGACTGAGCTTTTTCTAAATTAAGATAAAGCGAAGTTTCGAAATAGAGAAATAGTTAGAGGTCGGAAGGCGTTACAAAATATAGAAATAGAAAATTAAATTTATAGTAAAACATAGCAAATTTATCTTATAACAATATAAAACCTTCTATTTGATTTTACATAAAGATAAAGTAAGTTGTAACTAAGTTATGTAAAAGAAACAGAGTAAGATTTAACAAATAATCAATATAAAATAGAACAATGAATTTAATTATAAATTAATTTAATAAAGGTAAAATAGTAAAATCTAGAATTAAAAGTATTTTAAATGAATTAGTAGAATTACGAGTAGAAATTGATTTTTAATAAACAAAATAGTATTTTCAATTACAATTTTCATTTTAACATTGTATATAATTAAATAACAATACACATTTAAAATTAAAAAATACTTATTACAATTAGATTGAATAAAAAAATAGTAAAATGTAGCAATTACAAAATATAAAATGACAAAGTAGAAATTGAAATTGTATAATAATAAAATTAATCAATTGTTTTAATACAAACATTTTTGTAAACTAAAATTGAATAAAATTAGAAATTAAGATTTCTTCCGGAGGAAGAGTGAACTTTGTGTACAGTTCTATAAGGTTCACAATTAGTACAATTTGGTAAAGATTTGGGTGAGTTATTATCTTCTTCAGATGTTGACATATCAATCATCTCAATTGAATTTGTAGTTTTAGAATTATGTTTCGACGACTTTTTATTATTACACTGATTAAATATTTGTATACAATGTCCACTATTATTGTGTCGATTTCTGGAACATTTAAATAATTTGTAGGCTAAGTACAAAAATAGTAATACAATTAAAATATAAGTAAATGTGGAATAGTATGAACCGTATTTTATAAAATGTGATTCCTTTTGAAGATTATTTAATTCAAATTCTAAACTATCTAGCTGATGATTTGCATATTTTAAGGAATCCAAGTTAACTTTGCTTAGAGAGATTGGCGTTAAATATGGTAAACTTTTATTAAATACATCTTTTTTGCAACAATCATCTCTTGTTATGTCAAAGCTTATATCTATAGTTGACTTAATCGAAAATTGATAAGTACTTGTTGGCAATAATTGAATAGTTTTGGAATAACCGATACAATTTTCGGTTAATTTGACAATACCTGTGCCAATAATAGAATGATCAGTAATATCATCGTTACATTTGATAATTAATTTATTTACATTGGATTGTACATATATCCATCTATTATTTTTTAATTTATGCCAAATATTGATTTGGCCGAATAATAACTTGAAGTTACATTCAGAAGGTAAGGAAAGAGTTACTTCTGTTAATAATTTCGATTCACAATTAGGATTATTTATGCTAGACGTTATAGTAAATAGTTCACAAATAGAATAGTTATTATTAATAAATTTGCAATAATCTAAGTTATTAAACATAGTATAATGTATTCTATCGTCACTTAAAGCAATATAGGAATTAGAAGGTTGAATAAGTGCAAACGTTTGTATATGCGACTCGTCGTGAGGAGTCGGTAATGGGATATTTTTATAAACAATGAATTTATCAGGTGTTATTAATGGAATCTGCAAGCTGAAAACAATCTTATTGTTATAATAATATGAACTAAATTTCGAAACATCAATTAACGAATGAATATTATGTATGTTCAATTGCACTGGAAAATCTAAACGTTTATTTATTTGATTGATATGCTTGGTTAATTCATTATAAAGACTTAAAGGGCTAATCACGCTAGGATGCAAAACATTTACCTTGGAAAATAGGATAGCATTTATAGTCGTGTCTAGCAAGTTAGAAATAGCAAGTAAGGAGCTTTCAATTATGTTCAATAAATTATTTATTCTAGAAATGTTAATAAGTAAATTATCGGTTTTTGTGATTTGCGAAAGAATTTCATTCATTTTATTAATTTGTGAGTTTAATCTTAATTCATTTTGGTTTAATTTATAAATAGTGGCATTAAAATTATTTATGGTAGATTTAATTATGTGAATATTGTCTCTGAATAAATTAAATAGTTCTGTTTCACTTTTCCGACATAATTCTATCGCGGCATCATATTTTCGCGCATCATCTGCGTCTAGAGTACCGAAGAAAAATTTAAGAATTTCGCCTCCAAATTCTAGAGATCTTTTAACTCTATTTGGCGATTGATTATTATTGATTATATGTGCTAGGGATTGCAATTTGACGTAATTTTATTTTATTAAAATCTCTATAGGATTTGAAAAATCTTTACATTGAGAAAATTCATCAGTATTTATTTTGGAACAAAGGTTTAAGGTATCATATAATAAATTTTCAATTTTATTGAGATAAGGAGCTAAAGGTATAAGGTCTATATGTGTTATAACCTTCCAATAATCGTTATAAAAGTTAATATGCGTAATAGGTTCAAAATAAATTCCAGGACTATGTGATATAGGTATGATCCTCGACTCAGCGTGGCTTTGGCTTCCATAGCATAAAGCTCTGAAAAATATATAAAATAAGTTAAATTTAAGGAGTGTTAATAGCAGGCTTAATCTCGTTTATATGATACTTAACATGTTTACGACCTACTTGTAAAGTAACGTTGTGCTTATTATGGACTTTTATAATTTTATATGGACCTTTCCATATAAGTGATAGGGCCTTACGAAGTCGGTGATGGTGTTTTATATAAACTAAGTCACCAATTTTATACGAAATTTCGCGTGAACTTACATCGTAATATTGTTTGGATTTTTCTTTGCTATTAATTATATTTTGAATGGCCTTTTCTCTACTAAAACGCATTCGATATTGTAAAGCTCGAATATATTCATTATAAGTAGTATTATTGTTCGTTTCATATAGAGAATTAGGGATATTAGGTTTATAACCATATAATAATTCATGAGGGGTGAAATTGGTAGTGCAATGAGGGGTAGTATTATAAGCTAATATTGCGGTAAATAAATAACAATGCCAGTCGTTCTGGTTTTCATTAACGAAAGATTTTAAGTATTCTTTTAAAGTAGCATGTGAGCGTTCTAGAGCTCCATTTGTTTGTGGGTGGTAAGGAGTAGTAAATAAAGCCTTGACTTTTAAGATTTGAGTTAATTCTTTAAATAAATCAGACGTAAAACAAGTACCTAAATCCGTTAAGATTGTTTTAGGGAAACCGAAGAGAGACATAAAATGTACAAGATTTCTGGCTATTTCTTCACTGGTAGCTGTGACCAGGGGATAAGCACTTGAAAATTTAGTTAAATCGTCTTGTAATGTAAGGATGAAATTGAATTTTTGAAAACCTGCGTCAGGTAAAGGACCAACGATGTCGAGAGCTAATCGTTCAAACGGTCTAGTGGAAGTAGAAGTTATTTCCATTGGGGCCTTATTGGACATTCTTAATGGTTTATTAATTTGGCATAATTGGCATTTCTTTACATAATCTACAATGTCAGAGCGCATACTTTTCCAATAATAGGCGGCTTTAATTCGTCTATACATACGACTTGAACCTGGGTGACCCGCAATAGGTGAATCGTGATTCTCTTTTAAAATTTTAGGGATTTCGACGGGAGTAGGATAAATTAATTGATTTTTGTATATATGGATTTTAATGTTAGTGTTATGAAAAATATAGGCAATCATATTATATACTTTAATATAAGCTAGCTTAGAAAATGGATCTGAAAAGTCTGATAAGGCGGGATCTGTAATATCAGGGTTCTCGATTAAAATTTTGTCTCTGAGTTTTATAATTAAATTGTAAATATCTTTAAATTTGGTTTCTTCATAATGATGAATTTTAGTGTACATAAAATAGTAAGATTTATTCTTATCCTTTACGCATTGAATTGTAAATGGTTCGCGTTCGGAATTTAATAAGTCCTCAGGCTTGTCTAATTGTGCTAATATTTCTTCACAGTGAGGTATAGATGAGTCAAAATCTAAAGAGACGGGACACGCAATAGTTTTTAGTTTGGATAGGTGTAATCCTTGAGTACATTCTAAGATTATTGTATTTGAAATAGGAGTTTTATTTGTAAATTGGTCCTTAAAATATTTTTCATAACTAGAATTATTTAAAGTGTTAATATCTATAACATTAACGGGACAGCGAGATAACGCATCGGCGTTAGAATTAAGACGGCCTTGTTTATAAACAATTTCGTAATCTTCGAGTTTTAAGCGCCAACGAATGAGTCTACTACCTGGGTCTTTGACATTGAATAGCCATACCAATGGTCTATGATCGGTAACTATTTTGAATTTATTACCGTAGAGGTAAGGACGAAACGTTTTGACTGCGAATGGAATGGCTAGAAGTTCCTTTTCGGTAGTTGAATAATTGCCTTCGGGACGGTTTAGAGTACGTGATGCATAAGCTATCGGTTTATCTTTGCCTACAGGACCTTGGGATAAGATTGCGCCTACGGCATAATTACTTGCATCTGTAGTTACTATGAACGGTTGAGAGAAATCTGGATATTGGAGCAGCGGAGCAGTGATTAATTTTTCTTTTAAAACATCGAAAGCAATTTGTTGTTCTTGAGACCAGTGGAAAGTAGTATCCCTTTTTAATAAAGAAGTAAGTGGTTTTGTCAATTTAGAAAAATTATCAATAAATCGGCGATAATAGCCTATTAGGCCTAGGAAGGATTTAATTTCTTTAGGGCTCTTAGGAATTGGAAATTGTGACACTGCTTTTACTTTTTCTGGATTAGGAGAGACACCCTTATCGGTGATAATATGACCAAGATAAGTTACTTCACGTCTTAAAAATTCGCACTTATCTGGTTGCAATTTTAGATTGTATTCGCGCAGCTTATTGAATACTAGTTTTAATTTTTCCATATGTTCATTTAAATTATGACTATAAATTATGCAATCATCTAGATAAACATAGCAGTGTAGATCTTGCAAACCTGATAAGACAGTATTCATCAGGCGCTGGAAGGTAGAAGGAGCGTTTTTAAACCAAAGGGCATTCTAGTGAATTCGTAGTGACCAGACATGCTCGAATTAGTACTTATAGTAAATCCCGTTTTTGGGGCATCTTTAGGATTCATCTTTATTTGGTGGAAACCACTGGCAATATCAAGGGTTGTGAAATACTTGGAATGGCCTAATTGATCTAGGATATCGGTGATAAGAGGCAGGGGATAACTGTCGGAAACTGTGATGTCATTAAGACGGCGATAGTCAATGACTATTCTCCACTTTCTTTTGCCAGAAGCGTCTAATTTTTTCGGGACTACCCATACAGGGGCGCTCCAAGGCGAAACAGAGGGACGAATTATGTTTTGATTTAGCATTTTGCGAATTTGTGTATCGACTTCTTCCTTATGACACTCAGGGAAGCGATATGATTTTACGTGAACAGGGGCCGCGTTACCCGTATCTATGGAATGTTGGATGCCATTCGTAAACGAAAGGGGTTCACCTTCGAGGTGAAAGATATCCGTATTTTTTTTTTTTTTTTTTTTTATAGGATGAGGGTGACAAACGAGCACACAGTCCACCTGATGGTAAGTGGTTGCTGCGGTCCATAGACATCTACATCTATCCTCTGTTACAAATCAAAATGTAGATGCGTTGTCACCCGTGAGGACTAAGATGGAATGCCTCATTTCCAGTAAAAAGGGCCTCCGGCCACCTGCACTCACCAAGCGAAACGCAGAGGTAAACCTCTACTTCACGCTGGTTTTCTGTGAGGTCGTGGTACTACCCCGGTTCGAGCCGGCCCATCCGTGCGACATCAAAAGCTGCCGCGTGGCTCTACGGCTGTTGAAATAATTGTAAGTAGATTGAGCCTAGCGTTTCGCAATATGTATCCGTATAATCGGAACAGCAATTTAAAAGTGCTTTCTTTTCTTCATCGTTGAGATGGGAGCAGCGTAAAAGACTTAATACTCGATCTATTCGATTAGATTTAGAAGTAGAAATAGAATACAAACATTTACTAGATATAGGATTTTCGCAGGAAATAGAATTATTATAATCGATCGGTGTCAATTCTACGAAATAATCTTTAATTTCTAAGTCTGTGTCAGTCGTGTTTAAAACGGTGATGTTAACTTTTTTGTTTGGTTTTATTGACACAATACAATTCGCGACGTAAATACCCTCGCTTAAGGTACGATCTAGAACTAAGCCTTCATTATTGTGATAAAGCTCGACCGAGTAATTTGATATAGCGCATTCAATGACGGCTTCTGAGCGTGCCGGAACGATGTATGTTGGCTGATGAAATATAATGGGAACTTGGTAACCACACAGAGTCATTATCTTAGAGCTATAATCTATATTAGCATTAAAATATTTAAGAAAATCTGTACCAATAATACCGTCGTAATTAAGATTTATATTATCGTTAATAACGTAGAATTTATACTCGTAAGTTTCATCACTTAATAAAAATTGTAAGTAGATTGAGCCTAGCGTTTCGCAATATGTATCCGTATCATTTATACCTTTGATTCTTATTTTGTCCTTAAGAAGTTCATGTTTCATTTTTAAACATGAGTATCGGTATCGATAAGAAGTTTGAGACACTTAGGAGAATATTTTGTAAATACTCGTAGATTTGTATATGGTAACGAAACTTTGCATGTATTTATGGTCGTTTCAAAGATAGGAATAGAATTAGAATAAGATTCATTAAGACTCGGCTTAACCTCTTTGGGTTGCTGAGATGAAGATATAGTAAACGATTTAGTAGGACTCGGTTGTACCTTTTTGGTCAACTGAGATGCATAAGAACTAGCAAGACTCAGCTTCACCTCTTTGGGTTGCTGAGATGTAGATATAGTAAACGATTTAGTAGGACTCGGTTGTACCTTTTTGGCCAACTGAGATGCATAAGAACTAGCAAGACTCAGCTTCACCTCTTTGGGTTGCTGAGATGTAATAGACTTATAATGACTCAGTTCCTCTTTGGGTAACTGAGATGTAAATGAGCTAGAATGACTCGGTTGCTTGCTAAAGCATTGCCGAGATGAGTTAGAATAAGAATTAGAATAAGATTTAGCATAAGGATTTTTATAAGATTTAGTAGAAAAAGTAGTATTAATTGTTTTCGTGTCGTTACGATAGTACGATTTCGGCAGACACGCATCCGAAATCTTATTCAGTTTAAAGAGTTAGAGTTATCGACAGCGTCGTCGTTATCACATGTCATGTGCATAGGCACAGAGTTGGAACTAGAATTAGGAATAGAGTTACGACTTACAAAATTAGAATTATTATTTGGGCTACGATTTATATAACTAGAATTAGTATTAGAGTTATGATTAGTTTTTATTAAAATTTTGACGTTGTTGCATATTATATTGTCGCTTTCTACATTGATCAATAGTGTGCCCTATGTTTTTGCAATAATTACACATTAATTTACCAGAATTAGAACTAGATAAATGAGAAATTTGTTTATTATGATTATAATTAGAATATTTTTTATTTTTAAAACATTGAGTAGCAACATGGCCTACTTTATTACATATACTACACTGTTTTATTGAATTTTTTGAACACGTTTGGAGATTTTGTAATTTTTCCTCTTCTATCGCTAATTGAACAGCTTCATTTAGAGTTTGAGGGTTCCTACATCTAACAATAGTAGAAATAGCAGGATTTAACCCTAACAAAAATGTATTTAATGCTAGATCCTCCATGGCGGCTATTCTACCTGGAAGCTCATCAGCGTTTTTGCAACTATAGTGTATATCTGATTGAATTTTTGTTAAAATTTGTTCTAATTTTAAAGAAAACTTAGTGACGTCCTCGGATGACTGTTTACAGTTTTGCAAGTCTGATAGTAAATGTGTCGCGTGTTTTTTCTCCCCAAAAGTAGAACGGAGAAATGATTTTATTTGATTCCATGTTTCAAAGGTTTTTAAACTACATGCAACTTGTGCTTTTCCCTCTAGTTGTGAGATGATGAATTTGCACAGAATAGGCTGTTGTTCTGGTGTAGCTAACGACATTGCATTGTCGCAGTTTGTAAGAAAAGCGGGTAGGGAATCTTTCTCCCCATTATAGGATTTTATAAATTTCGTCAAGAATGAAAGCGTGATTCTTTCCGACATATTTTCTTTACCTTTTTCTGCTTTAAGCGACATAGAATTAAATTTTAAATATTAAACTTATATAAAATAATCACAATAAAACAACGTAAAAGATTGGTAATAGTACAGAAACAGTGTAAAATAAAAGTAAATTTTAAATTTAAACAGAATACAAAATGACTTACAGAATGGTAATAATTTCTACACGTAGCATTTAAGCGTCGTAACAATAGCTAGATGAAACGTTACACTCGTGGCGGCTGGCAGGCGAGATTGCTGACGCGGTGACTCCGTCACGTCGTGGGAAATAGCAGGACCGGAAGGCGTAGAAAGTTCTTGAAATAATTTTTGTTGGTGAGTTAGATCCAGCTGGTGCGGGCTCCTGGTGGAGACTTATCGTCGGCCAGACGGGAGATTTCAGGACCAGGTGTGAGTGGAGCGGGCTCACGCTTCAGAGCGGAGGCTGATCGTCGTCCAAAATTGTGGTAGGTGCAGGCTTAGGCACGGCTAAGGCTTAATGTCGACCTTGATGATTTCGGGGACCTCGGATTCGGATGCCAATGTCTTCAATGACTTCTGACACCAATTTGTTAGGAGGCCGATCCCGTTTGACTTTTTAAAAAAAAACCACAAGGTAAACCTAAGGGTTTATTATAAAAAGTTTACACACACAATTAATATTAACCCTGACTTCCGAACTCTAATACGTATCGGAATCTATGTCCGATCTACCCGGGGCTCTGAATCTAACTAACTGTAAAATGGAATGAAATTAATATGGAAAAGAACAATGCAATTACTGATTGACGTCATATATAGGAAAAGTACCGTGGGATTGAATAAATGCTTACTAAGATTGAGCTGCGTTGTAAAAAGGGATATAACAGCACGCACACATTCGTAAGGGAGTGTTGAGTTCGGAAGAAGCGCTCGCGCTCCGTTAGAGATTTAGGTATCTTTAGTTGTTTTGACTCGGTAAAAACAAACGCCCTCGTCCTTTCCCTTCCATCCCGCCACACCGCTGGCTACATTCACCTGGCCGGCCAACAGTGTTGACTTGACCGTGACCTCATTACGTACCGAGTGTGCTATTTTTAAATTTTCGTAGTTAGTATTACTTGTCACAGTACAGTAACTACGTGTAGAAACTGCTGAATTCTTCTGGATATTACCCATTTCCTTACCAACGTATGCAAGCACTGAATAATAACGATAGCCCACCTCGAAAACATTTTTGTGAATGGTTATTGTCAAGCATTGATAGTACTATATAACATTATGTGGACTGATGAAGCCCTATTTACGCGTGTAGGGCTTTATAATAGTCGTAATGAACATTACTGGGCAGTATGCAACCGACACTTCAAGTGCGATTACATTGAAAGGCGATTAATGGATGGTAATTATTTGGATATGTTAAAACGTGTTATTCAAGATTTCCTGGACGATATACCACTAGTATTACTGAATAATTTTAATTGCCAACACGACGATGTTTCGCCTCATTATTCAAGTTCAGTGCGTGATTATTTGAATAGCCAATACGAAGATAGGTGGATTGGGCATGGCGGTCCTATAACATGGTCTGCAAGGTTACCGGACCTTACACCATTAGACTTTTATTTATGGGGTGAAATAAAGAGACAAGTTTACGTCCAAGAGGCCCAAAGCTATGACCACCTCCGCAGCAAAATAATTGCTGCATTCACGGAAGTGAAAAGTGTGCCGACACATGTAATTAATGTGAAAAATAATTTAAAGAAACGTGCTCAACTGTGCTTTGTGAGAAATATACTCTATTTTGAACACCTATAAAAATACCAGTAAGTTGGTTTTATTTTAAGTTACCTAATGCATATTTAACATGTAAATAGTTCGTTTTTGTAAATAGTTAATCGTATTAAATTGTTAATAGTTGTAAATACTTGATTCCAATTTTTTAAATTAACCTTAAAGATATTCATCGGTTACTTCTGTAATGCAACAACATAATATTTCTGTTACTTTTGAATAATTATGTTTATTGAACAGCGTACGCGCCGACGCGATGTTCGTATCAGTTGAGGTCGGCTTCCACTGCCTTCGTAGCCGTCCGAGCGACTTCCTTTGTATCGGCCAGCGGCCAGCGCCAGCGCCTTCAGCGCTAGACGCTATGCTCCCGTCGCCTGAGTAACCATTATTTAAATCTCCCCAACCTATCACTGGCTTTCCAGCTCAGCTATCTTTTATACAACTAATTATTTACAGTTATTCTCCACCTCTTTCCCTCGCTCTGTAGTCTAAACTTGTATTTCGAACTATCTTTTGTGTGGGAGTAAAAATATTATTTAATTCGAGGTGTGCAGAACATTTTATTTACATGGTATCTATCGCAGTCGTCGATGAAATGTATTTTTCTTTTTATTTTTATTATATTGACAGTCCTAAGCCCGTTTAAAGTTTGAAGGGAAAATTGGAATCGTGATTCGCGTCGTAGTTATAAACTTAATTGCGAGCGTGTCATTAAAGAAGTAAATAGTAGGTAAAAGCTCCGTGCATTGACTCGAACACACACGAGCGCGAGTTGTTGTTGCCTATAAATCACATTCAATTTCGAATATTTTTAAATAAACGTAGAAATCTTATTTACGCATATTTTTCAAAACTGAAAAAAGTGTATATCAGTATTTATATCTTGAACTTAATTATTAAATTTGGCTGATCTTTGAAAAATAACCCTGTATAACAAACACGCTTGCCCAATGTTAAGTATCGTATCGGCAAACTTTATAATACTCTACACCATCTAGCGCGATTTTAGAAAGACCTATGTTCTAAAAATGTGCTTGATAAGATGTGATTTTACCGATGTAAAGATTAAGGCAATTTTTACTTTCAAGTCAATCTAAAAACGTCATATAATAAAAATGAAAGCACGTTACTGCAATAAATCACAAGCCACTTTAATTATATCGTGGCGCTGCGCTATAACTCTTAACAACAGCCACACTAATACATGCCCATCAGCAATTTATTATATAATTTTTTGATAAATGAATGGAAATAATATGTAACACTATAAAAACGTCAACCGCAATTTTACGTCGTAAAGAAAGTCTGTTTGCAACATAAATATTAAATTTACTGATTATGATGATGATTAATATTAAAACATAAATTAATAAAGTCACGATGAGGTGTAGGGAATTTGTGATATATATAAATTTTATGTATTTAAAACTTAAGGCTTAAAAGCTTCCAATACCTTAATACATATGATCGTAAATTCGCTTCAGAAGTCCTGTGATTAAATAAGAACAAACTGCCTATTTTGCGTCTTGAGTCAACAGATTCTGTCTTGACGGACGCAAAAAAATGAAACTGTTTATGACAGTAAATATTTTTATAGGGGAAAATTGTTTAAGTTTATTTGGTGGACTCGTTTCTTCACATGTTATTGGGATTTTGTACATTTTGAATCAAAATCTAACAAAAGGCAGGTAGGTGCATTTTATTCCCGGGAATATGTCAAAATTATGAATATTTTTTAATTATTTTAGATCATGTTAAAATTCAGATAATTTTTTTAAGTAAGTAAATAATGATCCACGCCTTAGAATATACTGACGTAATCCATACATACACGTTTATTATACAAAGAAATAGAAAATCATAATACCTTTGTTGAATGGGTTGACTCGTCAGGGGAAGAACAAAGCTCTCACAGAATACCAGCGTAAAATAGCAGCATGATGCTGCAGTGTTTCCTATGGACAGTGTAGAGGATCGAATACCTTTTTTACTGAAAAAGAGGCATTCCATTTTAGTCTTCAGGGGTGGTAACAGTCAGTTTCATATATCATCACTGGCAATATACACTGGTGGACGTTACACATGATCGTTGTCTTGTTAAATAAAATATATAATGCATTTCCGTTACTATATTAATATGTATCATATGTGCATTATACTATTACCTTCCAATTCATGTACTAACGTTAAAATCGAAATTAGTGTAACGGATCAGGCCGTTAATGGTATTTTGTTGTATAATTGTAGTTGATTGCTAAAACTAAATAATAATTGTTAGTAAAAACCAATAACAGAATCCGTACTGAATTATTGTCTTTCATCATGGAAAATTAGTCAATTTGTTATTACCACACTTTGGCATTCCTCTAAAATACCTTTTAAAATACCTCTAAAAGAAGCGTAACATTTCTGGTTATCTTAGGTTCTAATACGAACATTCGCTTGCTTACACATAATTTATGATATTAAATCCAATTCTTTTATAGGAGAGAGAGGGAAACGCCCTTAAGGAGGCGATTGACATAAAGTAATGTATCTATATAAAATAAATGAACGCGTATTTTGCAATATTTCAACACAATCCATTACGGGGATGAATGAGGGGAGAGGGGTGGGGGCTGGCTGTGATCAAGTTTGTATGGATAAAAAATAATTTCTGTTTTCTTTTAAAACAACTGTTGCATTTACTTTTGAATTAAAATAATGAAATATCCGTTAATATTATTTTTTAATCTTTTAAAATGAGGGTTAAATTTTTTTTAAATAATATTGTATTTACGTATAGTCCAAACCATTGCACGTAAAAGCGTGAGGTTGAGACAAAAGCTTCCTTATATAATGTAGGCATCCACTTAGAATTGATTTTGGTAAATTCAAACCTTAGAGCAAGGGTTTTAAACGTGGGGGCGCGTCAATCAGGAGGGGGCGCAGATACCTGCAAAGGAGGGCACGAACTAGTTTTGTAGTTAGGAATCTTACGACAAAGAAACGTCCGTAGGTAGGTGTAGTGTATGTACACCGAAAATATTGCTGAAATAACGTTTTGGGTCAAATATTTCACAATTTATCCCAAAATAGCAAAGGAAGCACTTCAATTGTCTTTACACTTTTCCTATATATATTTGTGCGAAAGGAGACTTTCTGCTGTTGTAGCAATAATAACCAAGTACAGAAATAAACTTACTCATAACATCGATAGTGCTTTGCGTTGTGTGATTTCTGTGGTTAATTCGTGAATCGGAAATCTCGTTAAAACTATTCAAACTCATCCATTAAATTCGATTAAATAAGAAGTAGTATTATATAATTAAGTAGTTTAGTTTTATAGGTACGTGATAGAGCCATGCAGCAGCTATATTATTATTATAGTTGTAGCACGAATGGATCGGCTCGACCGAGGTAGTACCACGCTTTCACAAAATACCAGCGTAAAATACCAGCTTAATACTGCTGTGTTTCGTATGATGAGTGTAGCGAACCAGAGACCATTTGTACTGGAAAAGAGGCATTCCATCTTAGTCCTCACGGGTGACAACGCATCTGCATTTTGATTCTATAAGTAGGATAGATGTAAATGTCTATGGCTCATAGCAACGACTTAAATAGTTATTGTATAATATTGTGTAGCTTTAAAGTATTAAAAATTTGATGTTGTTGAACTGAACTATTTTTTTTCTAACCTGATAGTAATATAAAATTATCTGAGCAAGGAGGCGCGGATATTTTTTTCGTAGAAACGGGGTGCGTCATAAATAAGTTAGATAACCACTGCCTTAGAGGGTGAAATAGGGTGTTTTATGGGGTCATATCGTATTTGTATGGTAAAAAAAAATAATTAATTATTGTAATTTAAAATTTTTAAAACTGTTTATTTTCCTATAAAGTGTTAAGACGAAGGTACAGTTCGCGTGGAAAAAACTTCTTTTTTTTTAATTTTCAAGACGATGGAGATAGCCTTAAAACGAAATTGTGATAATTATCGATAGTTATAACCTCACTATCATCATCGTAGGCTCTAGCCCCGGACTTATTAAGTCTAGGTTCGTTAATATCCTCGAGGCCCATTGTCCTAGTATCACCCACGCCAATGTCGTTTACTTCACTAAAACTTACCGGCACAAATCCGGGATCCGCAAAATTATCTAAGCTTTCTTCAAAAGCCGCTATGTATTCTCCTGAATCCGTAAATTGTGCGCTTGCTGTTGATAAGAAAATAAATGCTGTGTTCAAATATTATATTCTAGCTGGTATATGGTACAATATGTACCTACAACTACCATTTTAAGCATATTGCGCTACTTACTATACAAAATATGTATATGCCTGTATTTACTACTTAAGTTTGATTTTTATTGGTTTATGGGCTTTTGTTTGAAATTAAGAAATAGAGTTTAAAGATTTATGGAGATTTCAACCTAAATAGGGTAATATGCCATCTATATGCTACTATTGTTTGCTATATGTTACTATAATTACCCTATTTAATTGAAATTTCCTAGAAAGTTTGTATTAAAATACATAACTTCCATGTAAAATATTATGAAAATTTGTATTTAGGCTTTAAATTGAAAACAAAGAGAATGTTTTAGTTGTTTTCATAATTATACGCTTAGAAGTAAAATTAAGAATGAAAAATTGTTTGAAATTCAGAAAAGCTTTAATTATATCTTTGTTAACATTATTATACGCCTTCGAGTAGAAATTAAGTAGCAAGTGTATAAACATTTTTGGATACGCTTCTCCTAAGGGGAAAATAGGGGATAAAGCTACAATAAAACTGTAAACTCTTTTTATGCAGTTTTCAGTCAATAAATATATCATTATCGTAGACCAATACACACTGAAACAAAATGAAATGAAATTAATAAAGAAAGTACAATAGGCGGCCTTATCACTTGGGAAGCGTTTTCTTCCAGACGACCTTTTTACGCAAATAAATTGTTCACAACTAAGCTAGGAGGAAGGTGTGCATAAATTATACAATCAAGTTAAAAAATAAAGGAATAACGAAAACACACGATGATATCGAATATATAGATAAAGAGCTGCAAGCGTACAGCTAAAACAGAAAATGATTTATTTAAGAAGGAGGATAAATATACTGGAGTAAGAAGAGAAAGATTGTTAAAGCGGTTTTTTTCATTCCATTCGACAGGTCTTAGTCTAACTAAAATCTGCGATCTATATCATTTTAAAATGTGATAAAGCGTCCATGTGATAGTTTGAGTATAGACTACACAAATTTAATACGTAAATAAATATATTTGAAATGTTAATTTAAACAAAATAATATTGGTAGCTAAGAGACTTGCATATGGAAAGTAATTATTTTCACACATCATTGTGCTCAGTATACTGATAAAAGCAAATACTGAGGCACTAACTTTATTATGTTTAATAGATCATAAAGTCTATGTGTCTCTAACTCATAACACTGATACGCTAATAACACTTCCGTGATATGTGTTCTCATATAGGGACATGGGTTATTATTCAATTAGGCTTGTTAAAACCAACCTGTACCCGATGAAACGCGCAAATAATAAGATCAACCATAAGCGACCTGTCGAAGAAGATAAGGCATTTATATACAATTTATACTTTTACACAAATGTAACGTAGGTGTCGATAACGGGACGTTAGCAGGAGTACGTAATAGTAATATAACTATCGATAGCAAAACAAAAATCAATTAATTAAAACGATGATAATGATGATGACAAACTTTTTTTAATTTCTGCGATAAAACCTGATAGCCTTGAATTAAATTAAGATCTTGTTTAAATAAACGCACAGTCATGGAGATGAGTAATTTGTACTAATGTGAGTATGCGTATTCGTTAATTCGTAATTGCGGTAGTATAGCGTTGCGCAATGTATAAGTGTGTCGTTTTAGTCTTATTGTGTTGGATTTCGGTGATTGCGGAAGTGGAAACGCACACCCGTGAGGCGAAGTTAGTGAATATAGCCCAGGGTCCTGTGCGCGGGTATAAGGCACAATATGATAATTTTTTTGCCTTTTATGGCATACCGTACGCAACTGCACCCACGGGTGATCACAAATTTAAGGTACTATTTTTTTATATTAATGTTGTACCAGGAAACATATGTCTACCTTTAGTTATATGAGTATATGAGTATCTATCCCGTCCGTAAAATCGTAGATAGTATGTAATAATAAAATAATATTAGCAGATACGTATTGCTCAACAGAATATTTTATTTTAAAAATATAAAAAGCTACTTTTTATTCTTATTTAGAAAGCGCTTTATTTAATAAGTTACATATGAACAGACTGGATTGATTGAAAAAGTAGGCCATACAAATACATGTTTTGTTAGGAAACAGAATCCGCGATCAGCTGCGCCGCAACTAAGCGCCACTGCGTTAGCAAACCCTAATATTTGAAATCAAAATTAGGATTTGTTTTCTTTTTTAATTAAATTCTTAAAAAAAATTCGCTCCACATTCGGATTTTGTCCGTATTATCTTATGTGTTTCGTCTTTGTGCGCTGTACGAAATTTTTCCCGTGCGCGACTAAAACCCATATCCTTGTAACGCTGCAACCAAACGCTTAGTAACTTCGGTACAATGCTATCTAAGTATGATAATATAAATAAGTTCAAGTGAAAATTTATATAATAATAAAAATTATATAAACATCTTTTTAAATACTCAATTTTTATTACAGGCACCACTTTCTCCGCCCCAATGGACAGAACCATTCGAAGCCGTTAATAAAGATGTAATTTGCCCACAAATGGTATATGCACCTTGGGCTATAAAACTTAAGCAACAGGAAGACTGTCTAATCGTTAATATATACGTACCTGACACGGATGAAAAAGATTTACCTGTGGTCATACATGTTCATGGAGGGGCATATCAATTGGGATATGGCAACTTAATGACGGCAAAAGAATTCATTAAAGATAAGAATATCATTATAGTTAATTTCAATTACCGTTTGGGTGCACATGGTTTTCTATGTCTAGGTACAGAAGATGTGCCTGGCAATGCTGGAATGAAGGACCAAGTTACGTTGTTTCGCTGGGTGAAAGAAAATATTGCCAGTTTTGGTGGAAACCCTGATGATGTTACAATCAATGGATTTAGTGCAGGTTCATCGTCGGTTGATCTTCACCTTGTTTCGCCGATGACCAAAAGTCTTTTTAATAAGGTTATACCCGAAAGTGGAGCAAGTCTCTCTGCATTTAGTGTTCAAACAGACCCAGTAGAAAATGCTTGGGAATATGCGATACTACTTAACTATACAGATAAGACCAAGGATGTTTATGATTTAGAGAATTTTTATAAAACAGTTTCATTAGATACATTAACTTCTATTGATCTATTAAATAGGAGTGATTCTCTATTTCTTTTTGTACCTTGTATTGAACGGGAACTTGGTAAAGAAAGGTTTCTTGAGGATGCTCCATTGAACGTTTTGAAAAGTGGCCGTAATCATAAACTACCAATGTTATTTGGATTGGCTGAAATGGAAGGATTATCTAGAATGCCAGTTTTTGAAACATGGTCTAGTAAAATGAATGATAAGTTCTCCGATTTCTTGCCCGGTGATCTTAAATTTTCAACTCCAGAAGAAAAAGAAGAAGTTGCTCAGAGAGTTAAGGAGTTTTATTTTGGTAAAAAACCTGTTGGCAAGGAAACTATATTTAGATATATAGATTATTTTACAGATATATTATTTGCGTATGGCACACTAAAGTCTGTTCAGTTGCAAGTGGAATCTGGAAACAAAGATATATATCTATATGAATATTCCTTTGTGGATGATAACGTTCCGTTAGTGCCCTACACTGCTGTGCGTGGTGCTAACCATTGCGCACAATCAATGGCTGTAGGAGACGAATTTTTGCCAAATGCTCCAGCTGATACAAAAGATTTCACAAATATGAAGCAGTTGATGAGAGAACTATGGTTCAACTTTATCACAACCGGGTAAGATAATTCTAAAATATCGTCATAATCATTGTCGATACAAACAGCCCTTCAGAGGTCCACTGCTGGACATAGGCCTCATTCCTAAATTGTCACAAAGTCACCTGCATTCATTGAATCTCCACATGTCACCCTGTTTGTCACCCAAAGGCGTAGGCAGAGACTGCGGACTTCCATTTGGCGTGATCCTGACATACCTCTCTCGTCTCCTTTACATCCATATATCTACGCATACACGCTCGTCGATTAAGGGTACTCCTAATCTGACCCATTTTCAATGTATCGCCGATTTGGTCGGTTAACCTTCGTCTAGGTGTTAAACCTAGTCTGTTTTGTTTCCATTTGTTGTCTCTTACGATAACGACGGAATGATATAGGATAGTGGAAATTTTTACACAGCTACTACAAGATAAAAGAATATTAAATGTAATAAGACGTCGGAAGGCAACAAACTTACAATTGCCTTGGTGTTCCGGTTGTTCATGTGTAGCAGTATAGTCATTTACCACCATGTTAGCCGCATGCTCGTAAGTTTTTATAAAAATAACAAGTTCTTAATTATCTTTGATTATTACAGAAAACCGGTTCCAGAGGGTTCAGACCTTTCAATGTGGCCGCCTACCGATGCAAACGGTAGTCCTCATATGTCTCTCGATAAGACGATGAAACTGCGCGGACCTCTGATACAGCAACGCTTTCTTTTTTGGGATGCTATTTATGAGAAATATTATGCAATGCCAACCGCACCTCCTCCTCCAACACCCAGAACCAAAACTGAATTATAAAACTAGAAACAATTAATTAATAGATATTATTAGTAACAAATTGTATACATTTATTGTTAAATATTTATATTTTATAGTAAAAGAATGAAGGTCACATTAGTGTGTGTAAATAAAGGAGGATGTCTTGAGTGACTATCTTATTTATCAACGCATACCCCAAACCGCTACATGCAGAAATCTAAAATTTGGACAGTAGCTGCCTTACATAACGCAGGCATCTACTAAGAAAGGATTTTAAAATTTCAACCCCTAAGAGGATGGAGTAGTGTGTTACAGTTTGTATGAAACATATAATTCCGGGACGATTGTCTGGAAAATTACTTCAAATTTCTCTGTAAATTAAATAAATGAATACGGATTTAGAGATTTTTCATAGCAACTCTTCATGAGTGATTTTAATTTCTTAAAATATCTACCCTTAGGATTTTGAACCAAGGGTGCAAAGTTTGTATCCAAAATATTGTATTAAGACGCATAGCCCATACCGCTGAACGTAAAAGTCGGAAATTAGGACAATCGCTTCCTTTTATAACGTAAATATGAATTTTGAAAGTTCTAACCATAAGAAGGGGAAATAGGTTTTTTAGTTTGTATGAAACTTTTTATTTTACAGCGAGATTTTATGCGTAGTAGATCCATGCTGCAGCTATATTATTAGTATAGTTGTAGCACAAATGGATCGGCTCGACCGGGGAGGGACCATGCTCTCACAGAATACCACCAGCGTAAAATTAAAATTAACGGTGGTGGAGCCCTGCAGCAGTTTTTAGCTGTTGCACGTATGGGCCGGCTCGAGCCGGGTTGGTACCACGACCTCACAGAATACCGGCGTGAAGTAGAGGCTCTGCTTCTGCGTTTCGTCTGGTGAGTGCAGGTGGCCGGAGGCCCAATTCCCCCCCCCCCCATCAACATGGTAGCGGAATTAGACAATAGACTACCCCAGGAGGGTACCAGCACCCCTGGAGAATCCCTCGCTGAGCATCCACGACCATGTTATTCCAATCCTGAGCGTGGGTGCTCAGGCTGCCCCGCGTATTCTGGGGGGGGGGGGGGCAAAATTCCGCTCAAAAACAAAACTGCTCGGGGCAAGCTGAGCAACAATACCAAGGCGACCCCTGCCACGCTATCCGTGAATTTCTGCAACATCAGGGGACTTCACTCTAACCTAAACGCCGTCCACTACCATCTCGAGACGGCGAAGCCGGCCTTGCTCTTTTTGACCGAGACGCAGGTTTCCTCTCCGACTGATATTTCGTATCTCTCCTACCCGGGGTACAAATTGGAGCACTCCTTTGTGCCTCGGGCTGGAGTTTGCGTATACGTCAGAGAAGACATCTGTTCTCGACGCCTCGGCAGTCTTGAAGGTTCGGACCTGTCCATCCTTTGGCTACGCGTAGACAGCGACGACCATCCGCGCGTCTACGGGTGCCTCTATAGGTCCCATAGCGGTAATGCCGAAACAGAGCGACTCATCGACCACGTCCAAATGGCTACAGATTCCTTGCTACAACAGGTCCCATCCGCAGAGATCGTGATCCTTGGCGATTTTAACGCCCACCATGCCGAATGGCTCGGTTCACGTTTAACCGATCATGCGGGGAGATCTGTTTATGACTTTGCCTTGGCATATGGTCTGACACAACTGGTTACTTCGCCTACGCGGATTCCAGATGTGGAGGATCATACACCTTCCCTGTTGGACCTTCTGCTGACCTCTCATCCAGACGGATATCAGGTTTCCGTCGATGCCCCTCTCGGCTCTTCGGATCATTGTCTGATCCGGAGTATGGTGCCACTCACGCTCCCTTCGCGGTTGCGTTCTGCAGGTTGCCGCCGTGTTTGGCATTACAGGTCGGCGGATTGGGACGGAATGCGGTCTTTCTTTGCATCCTACCCATGGGGGCGGGTTTGCTTCTCGCCGGATGATCCCAGTACTGTTGCTGACTCTGTCACTGATGTGGTGCTACAGGGAATGGAACTATTTATTCCATCATCTGTGGTACCCATCGGAGGCAGATCTCAGCCTTGGTTTGGTCGCTCCTGTAAGACTGCATTGCGCAGTAAGCAGGAGTGTTATCAAGCCTGGGCTGCGGCTTCGGTGACTCGGGATGTAAACACCAGCACACTTAAAAAGAAGTATAACTTCGCCTCCAGGTCCTTCAAAAGAGTTATTGCCAAGGCAAAGTCAGAGCACATAGGCAGAATTGGCGAGAAACTAGTTCGCCTTCCTTCGGGAACCCGTGCATTCTGGTCTCTCGCCAAGGCTGTCCAAGGGAATTTCTGTAAGCCATCACTACCATCTCTGCACAGGGAGGACGACTCACTGGCCCAAGACGCAAAAGACAAAGCCGACCTTTTAGGCTCCCTTTTTGCGTCCAATTTGACTCTTGATGACGGGGGGAAAATACCGCCGACCATCCCGCGGTGTGAGTGCTCCATGCTGGATGTGCTATTCTCACAGCGCTCAGTTCGCAAAGCACTTCTCTCCCTGGACATCCAGAAGTCGAGTGGGCCTGACGGAATCCCCCCAATTGTGCTGAGGACGTGTGCTCCGGAGTTGGCACCGGTCCTAACGCGTCTTTTCCGGTACTCCTACTCCCAAGGCGTAGTCCCGAATTCATGGAAGACAGCTTTTGTCCACCCGATCCCTAAAAAAGGCGACCGCTCAGACCCGTCCAACTATAGGCCTATCGCGATCACCTCCTTGTTCTCCAAAATAATGGAATCCATTATTAACTGCCAGCTCATCCGGTACCTTGAGGATCACCAGCTGATTAGTGACCGCCAATACGGTTTTCGTCGGTGTCGATCAGCTGGTGATCTTCTGGTCTACCTGACCCATAGATGGGCGAAGGCAGTAGAGTCCAAGGGGGAGGCGTTGGCCGTTAGTCTGGACATTGCGAAGGCCTTTGATCGGGTTTGGCACAAAGCGCTTCTTTCGAAGCTGCCTTCCTATGGGCTTCCCGAGAAATTGTGCAATTGGATCACCAGCTTTCTTGCAGATCGGAGCATCAAGGTCGTTGTAGACGGTGCATGTTCTGACTACAAGCCTATTAACGCTGGTGTTCCACAAGGCTGTGTGCTATCACCAACGCTGTTTCTTCTGCATATCAATGATATGATGCTAACTGGTAACATTCATTGCTATGCGGATGACAGCACTGGTGATGCTCTATACACCGGCCGGGCCAATATTTCTCGGGAAAACGTCGCCGAGTACCGGTACAAACTTGTGTCTGAAGTCGAGTCTTTGCTGGACAAAGTCTCGGATTGGGGGCGACTAAATCTAGTCCAGTTTAATCCTCAGAAGACACAAGTTTGCGCGTTTACCGCTAAAAAGAACCCCTTTGTCGTATCTCCTCAGTTTCAAGGCACTCCCCTTCTTGCCTCAGCCAGTATCGGTATCCTCGGAGTCGACATATCGAGTGACGTGCAGTTTCGTGGTCACTTGGAAGAGAAGGCCAAATTGGCCTCTAAAAAGCTTGGCGTGCTCAGCAGAGCGGGACAGTATTTCATGCCGGCACACCGCCTGCAACTTTACAAGGCGCAGGTTCGGCCTCACATGGAATACTGTTCCCATCTCTGGGCAGGGGCTCCCCAGTGCCAGCTCCTTCCACTTGACCCCATCCAGCGCAGAGCGGCTCGAATCGTCGACGACCGAGCCCTTTCCGATCGGCTCGATTCATTGGCACTGCGAAGAGATGTTGCATCTCTTTGCATTTTCTTTCGCATCTACCATGGGGAGTGCTCTGAGGAATTGTTCGGATTAATCCCAGCCGCCAAATTTCACGAACGCACATCGCGGCAGAACTCCCGATACCATCCACACCATCTGGATGATTGGCGGTCCACCACTGTGCGATTTAGAAGATGTTTTCTTCCTCGCACAACTTCCTTGTGGAATAGTTTACCACCAGGGATTTTTCCGGACCGATACGACTTAGGGACCTTCAAGAAAAGAGCCTACTCCTTTTTAAAAGGCCGGCAACGCATCTGCAATTCCCCTGGTGTTGCGGTTGTTCATGGGCGGCGGTAGTCACTTACCATCAGGTGAGCCGCATGCTCGTTTGCCCCCTCTCCTATAAAAAAAAAAAAAAAAACTGCTGTGTTTCGTATGGTGAATGTAGAGACCGGAGATCTTTTTATTGGAAAGGAGGCATTCCATCTTTGTATTCACGAGTGACAACGCATCTATATTTTAAATTGTAACCGAAGAAAGATGTCAATGTCTATGGGCCACAGAAACCACTTACCATCAGGTGGACAGCGTTTGACACTATCCTATAAAAAAAAGATATTAACTCGAAACTTACTGAAAGACTTTTGATAAAAAGCCATTTGAATTGTTAGGTGTAGATAGATTATACAATTCAGTTGAATATAAAATTAAACAAAAACAACACGATGACGACAATCCGTATGTGCAGATGCAATATGTAAATATTATGAGCCAAGAGCATGCTAAAGAAAGACATACTTATATACTATCGAAAAACAATACCCTCCCCTTCTGGGGCAGTCGGGTAAAAATATTATTTTTAACTCCCGGAGCAAAAAGAGGGGTGTTATAAGTTTGATCGCAATGTATGTTTGGCTGTGTGTTTGTCTGTGGCACCGTAGCTTTTGAACGGGGGAACCGATTTAGGTGCGTTTTTTTATTTAAAAGCAAGTTGTCTAGCGGTGTTTCTTAGACATGTTTTGAGGACTAAACTGGAATACCTTGTTAGCAGTTAAATAATCTCCATAAGAATCACTGCAGCATAATGCAGTGAAGCGACCACACTGGAACCGGTTTGCATACACGACGCTCTCTTACAAATTTCGACAATTACCGTAGCATAATGACCGCATATGAAATTAGTAAATATTATGTATAACTAGCGATCCGCCCCGGCTTTGCATGGGTAATTTCCGGATTTCCACAACAACGCCACCTACCAGGTCCAATTGAGTTTATAAACCATCGTTCGAGCCGTTTTCGAGTTTTAGAGAGATTAACGGACAGCAAAATGATTTTTATATATAGAGTTATATCCTTTTATCTTTTTTTATATAGAAGAGAGGGCAAACGAGCATGCTGCTCACCTGATGGTAAGTGACTACCGCCGCCCATGAACAACCGCAAAACCAAGGGATTTGCAGATGCGTTGCCGGCATTTTAGAAAGGTGTAAGCTCTTTTCTTGAAGGTTCCTAAGTCGTATCGGTCCGGAAAATTCGCTGGTGGTTATTGATTCCACAAGGAAGTTGTGCTAGGGAGAAAACTTCTTCTAAATCGCACATTGGTGGACTGCCAATCATCCAGATGGTATGGATGGTAACGCGAGCTTTGTCGCGGTTTGCGATGGTGAAATTGAGCGGCTGGAATTTATCCGAACAATTCCTCAGAGCACTCCCCGTGATAGATGCGATAAAATACGCAAAGAGATACAACATCTCTACACAGTGCCAGTGTATCTAGCCAATCAGAAAGAACTCGGTCGTCGACGATTCGAACAGTTCTGCGCTGGATGCGATCAAGTGGAAGGAGCTGGCACTGGGGTGCCCCGGCCCAGAGATGAGAACAGTATTCCATGTGAGTCCGAACTTGCGCTTTGTAAAGTTGCAATCGATGTGCCGGCATGAAATTCTGTCTTGCTCTGTTGAGCAGGCCAAGCTTTTTAGAGGCCAATTTGGCCTTCCCTTCCAAGTGACCACGAAACTGCACATTACTTGATATGTCAACGCCAATGATTCCGATGCTAGCTGAAGCAGCAAGGGGAGTGCCTTGAAACTGAGGAGATACGACAAAGGGGTGCTTTTTAGCGGTAAACGCGCAAACTTGTGTCTTCTGAGGATTGAACTGGACTAGATTTAGTCGCCCCCAATCCGAGACTTTGTTAAGCAAAGACTCAACTTCAGACACCAATTTGTTCTGGTACTCAGCGACGTTTTCCCGAGAAATATTGGCACGCCCGGTATATAAGGCATCACCAGTGCTGTCGTCCGCATAGCAATTAATGCTACCAGTTTGCAACATATCATTGATAACGATAACGACCCCCCCCCCCCTCTTTTCTTCTATATATCTACTTATACTTGTATTTCTTTAGAATCTATATCTATAAGATATATAAATATAATCCAATTTACGAAACCAGTATATTTTGATCTTTCTAAAGGTTTAAATATAGGCCGTTTAATAAATTTATGGCGTGACCATCTTAGTTAGGACCCTTATTTACGTTGTGTTTGTATAGTAACTTAGTTCTTTTAGGTGCATCTTGTAAGAATGAATATTCACGAGAGCAATCGAAAGCTGTTGGTAGCGTCTTATAAGTTCTACGAAGAACTATATAGTTCACGAAGACAGAGCTCAAAAAAGTTAAGAACAATAAATTGTCCCTATTCCACTTGTATCAGGTTCACAACAGTCAATTCTTTATTAATTAATCTCTTCTCGCTTGGAAAAGGCTCACAATAATTATATCAAATACCAGATACAAGGGCTTCGCTCTCCCACATTAAAAAAAATGTGGAGGAGGTACACGACTCCGCACACGCCGTCCACGGTGAGCACCAACCCTTTTTAATGCGCTCCCCCCGAAGGGTACGCTAAGTTGGGAACTGGACCGTAGTCCACAGCAAAATAACTGGCGAACCAGTAAAAGAAGACTTGGCCCCTTGATAGTGTGTAAGCATAAACATCGACCGAAGTCGCGCATGTCAATGCGAGTAAACGCCATACAGAATACGATCAAATCCAGCCACAGTGAATGTACGTTACACGGGTGAGGCAACAAAAAGTTCACTGGCCATAAAAAGCCCTCCGTGAGCGCCACCACCTGCCAGACCCCCGTTCCTGCAGACGTGATGTAAGTGTAAGGCATCACCACCAATTGCATGGTCAGCACGGCCAATTGGCCGCAGAGCGTGTCATGAGTCTACCGCTTACCTCAAGGGAATGGGGTCCCAAGTTGCGCGGCTTTCGGCCGCAGCCTTGAGAGCCTCCTCAGATTCTCCCTCCAGCTACAACCCGCATGAGGTCGACACATATGCTCCACCAACCAATACAATGGCAGATATAGCCAATAGGCAGTTATAAGATAATATTAATAATTCGCCATCAGAAAGGCTTTGTGTCACTGACGTTGAGTATATGCATTTTTCGATCATGTTTGTCTCACCCACCAACAAGTTGCCTTCAATCTTTTAAAGGTGGGAACTTTATAGAGATATATTATTAAGTTGTTATATAAAACATCATGGAGGACAGACAGTGTGCAGCCCCGCAATGAAGGGACCCGACTTGGGCAAAGCTACTTAGGTTGTGAGTCAAACCAAGACGCAGGGTGCGCCATTGAGAATAGCGACCCGCCAAACAACCATCGTAGAGACGCAATGCTCCAGAATGCAACAAGCATAAATACGACTATCGTCGGGCTTACACCATCCCAAGGTCCCCCATACAGTTCCAGCAGACAGCACCACCTGCAAATTACCACTAACGTGTCACAATAACATGCCACTAAGACGTCAGTAACCAAAACTCCACGTGTCTATTTGCTTTATTTCATAAACCATACTATTGTATGTCTTATTCATATGGGACTTCAGGTCATAACTCTGCTATCATAATGCTTATGCATCATAGACCTTCTATATTAATGCTTTGGTTCTTTAGACCTTACTATGATAAGTCGCTAATATAGGACTTGTTATTGTGCAACCTTAGTACTAGCAGTCGGTCAGCCCCGCAAACATATCTTTATTATTGCAATATAATCGACTTGTATTTATATGATTTAGTACATTTTGAATATTTTAAGCAGTATTTTAATAAATTTAGAGATTTTTAGAGACAATTTATGCGTTTATTAATACTATAATATTCAATATTCCAAATAAATATATTTGAACTTTATGCTTATTATTTGCATTTTAATAGTTTAAAATATAATTTCTAAAACATTTTTAAATGTTTTTAAAATGAATTTAATTATTATTTATTAATAATAATTATGAAGCGTCAAAATATGCAGGAGAAATAGCGTTGGTGATAGCACGCAGCCTTGTGGAACACCAGCGTTGATAGGCTTGAAATCAGAGCATGCACCGTCTACTACAACCTTGATGCTCCGATCAGCAAGGAAAGTGGTGACCCATTTGCACAATTCCTCGGGAAGCCCATAGGAAGGAAGCTTCGAAAGAAGCGCTTTGTGCCAGACCCGATCGAAGGCCTTCGTTATGTCCAAAATAACGGCCAATGCCTCCCCCTTGGACTCTACTGCCTCCGCCCATCTATGAGTCAGATAGACTAGAAGATCACCAGCTGATCGACCCCGACGAAAACCGTAGTGGCGGTCACTAATCAGCTGGTGATCCTCAAGGTACCTCATGAGCTGGCAGTTTATAATGGATTCCATTATTTTGGAGAACAAGGAGGTGATAGCGATAGACCTGTATGTGGTCGGGTCTAAGCGGTCGCCTTTTTTAGGTATCGGGTGGACCAAAGCTGTCTTCCATGAAATCAGGACTACGCCTTGGGAGTAGGAGTACCGGAAAAGACGCGTTAAAACCGGTGTCAACTCCGGAGCACACATCTTCAGCACAATGGGAGGGACTCCATCGGGCCCACTCGACTTGCTGATACCAGGGAGAAGAGTGCTTTGCGAACCGAGCTCTGTGTAAACCGCACATCCGGCATGGAGCACTCACATCGCGGTATGGTCGGCAGTGTGATCCTCCCGTCATCTAGAGTCGAGTTGGACGCAAAGAGAGAGCTCAAAAGATCGGATTTCTCCTTTGTGGCATAGGCCAGTGAGTCGTCCTCTCTGTGCAGAGATGGAAGAGATGGCTGACAGAAGTTTCCTTGGACAGCCTTGGCGAGAGACGAGAATACACGGGTTCCCGAAGGAAGGCGAACTAGTTTCTCGCCAATTCTGCCGATGTGCTCAGACCTTGCCTTGGCAATGACGCTTTTGAAGAACCTGGAGGCAGAATTATACTTCTTTTTAAGTGCGCTGCTGTTTACATCCCGAGACGTTGATGCGTCAACCCAGGCCCGGTAGCACTCCTGTTTATAGCGTGATGCTATTTTACAGGAGCGACCAAACCATGGCTGGGATCTGCTTCCGATGGGCACCACAGAGGATGGAATAAAAAGTTCCATACCCTAAAGTACCACATCAGCAACAGAATCGGCAACAACGCTGGGCTGATATTCCGGCGAGAAGCAAACCCGCAAGGGTAGGATGCAAAAAAAGACCGCATCCCGTCCCATTCGGCTGACATATAGTGCCAAACACGGCGGCAAGCTGCAGATCGCAACTACGATTGGACTGTGAGTGGCACCGTACTCCGAATCAGACAATGGTCCGAAGAGTCCAGAGGGGCATCGACGGAGACCTGATATCCGTCCGGATGAGAGGTCAGCAGAAGGTCCAACAGGGAAGGTACATGGTCTTCCACATCTGGGATTCGCGTAGGCGAAGTAACCAGTTGTGTTAGACCATATGCCAAGGCAAAGTCATAGACAGATCTACCCGCATGATCGGTTAAACGACAACCAAGCCATTCAGCGTGGTGGACGTTAAAGTCACCGAGTATCACGATATCTGCAGATGGACCCTATTCTAGTACGAAGTCTGCAGCCATTTGGACGTGGTCGATGAGTCGGTCTGTATCGGCATTACCGCTATGGTACCTATAGAGGCACCCGTAGACGCTGTCTACGCTCAGCCATAGGATGAACAGGTCCGTAGACTGCCGAGGCGTCGAAAACAGATGTCTTCTCTGACGTATACGCAAACTCCAGCCCGGGGCACAAAGGAGTTTTGTAATTTGTACCCCGGGTAGGAGAGATATGAAGTATCAGCCGGAGAGGACACCTGAGTCTCGGTTAAAAAGAGCAAGGCCGGCTTTGCCGTCCCTAGATGGTAATGGACAGCGTTAAGGTTGGCATGAAGTCCCCTGATGTTGCAAAAATTTACGGATAACGTGACAGTGGTCACCTTGGTTGTATTGCTCCGCTTGCCAAGAGCAGCATTTTGAAGAATTTTGCCCCCCCCCCCCCAGAATACGCGGGGAAGCCTGAGCACCCACGCTCAGGAGTGAAGTAGTTTGGTCGTGGATGCTCAGCGAGGGATTCTCTAGGGATGCTGGTTCCCTCCTAGGGTTGTCTTTTATTTAATTCCACTGCCACCTCTATATGTGATATATTGGTTTACCTATTACACTTGCTCATTTAACGCAAAAATATATGGTCCTTCGACAAAAATTTTAAGGGTAGTTCCAATTTTCTTATTCTTCCGACATCCCATTTGAAAGTGCAATATTAGCATCTAGCAACTAGCTAGATTCTCTTTAGACTTCGTATTTTTATTTTAAAATCATTATTGCATTCCCTTAGAAAAAAAGGAAACAAATGGCGGACTTTATGCTTAAAGGCATCGCCTATCAGTCAACCCTGATAGGCAATGGAGTGGTGAGAATTTGACGTAGGTGTAACAATTAAAAGAAAAAAAAGAAAAGAAACTAAAATAAATACACATTATATGTGTAACAAAATATATTATGACATAATATTGCTTATATTATGTATAATATAAATTTAATTTTTTTTCATTAATTCCTTAACAAAAAAAAAACGTACAATAAGTACATTATTAGCAAAATATAATTCATTAAATAAATACATTCTAAACTTTATTGTAGTATTGCACAAGCTTATTTACTGCTGCTGCAAGCTGGTGTTGCAGCTGAAAATTTCCTATGTGATAGTCTACTGGTCCTACAGTTCATTATAATAGGTCTTATAGTATACTTAAAGTTAAGTTAAAGTTACTAACTATATACATGACGGGTACAGGCCTCCTCTATTTATGAGAGGGTGTTAGGGCAAGGAAATGTCTGCCGCGCTGCCCCAATACGTGTTGGCTAACTGCACATATCTTCGAAATATGTTTTTTTTTATTTCTCAGACATGCAGGTTTCCTCACGATATTTTCCGTCACCGCCGCGCACGTGGTAAATCAGCACTTAAAAGCAACTCTTTTCTAAACGTTACGTTTAATTAAAATAGTTATATTGTTTAATTAGGAATGATAACATTTTCGTTGAAATTGAATGATATATGACTTTCAAATACATGTCTAGAACAGGTAAATGAAGTTGTATACTTAGGGAGTGCTTTTAGGCGGAATGGAAGATGTGATTTAGATGGACAGGCGTGTCGCTGCCGGGAACAAAGTCAATGGTGCCCTGACTGCGTTAGTCAAAAGGCAAGGCGTAGTGAAGAGTGCGCGCCTTGCAATACATAACGCAGTGTTGGTACCGACTTTGTTATATGGCAGCGAAACCTGGGTATGCCAGAAGAAGCATAAAAGCAAGATGAATGCAGTGGAGATGCGATCTCTTCGTAAAATGTGTGGCGTTACCATGGCCGACCGAAAGCGAAACGAAGAGATTCGCAATATGGCAGGTTTGAAAGATGACCTTATCACAAAAATTGATAAGGGCGTGCTTCGGTGGTTTGGGCACGTTGAGCGAATGAGTGAAGACCGAATGGTGAAGAAAATATATAGCGCGAAAGTTAATATTAAAAGGTGTCGAGGTAGACCGAGACTAACTTTCGAAGACCATGTGAGCAAATTGCTCGAAGAGGGTAGGGTCAAGAGTACTCGGATACCCAGACGTGCATGTATGAAGAAGATAATGAATCTGAAAGAAGCGAAAGAGGTATGTAAGGATCGTGACACTTGGCGATTTGTTCTCTCTGGCTACCCCGTCAGGGATTGTGCGTGAAGATAAGTATAAGTATAAGTATAGTAAATACATTTGTTGGTACGATACGCCTTAATTGTACTATGCCTATAAACTTCGCGCAAGTACAGGCAATAAGTTGGTAAAGTTTTAGCACAATCTGATGAATGGTTTGGCAGCACATATAATACGAACAAACAAACATTATCATTATCATCATCATCATCATTACAGCCTTTCATAAGTCCACTGCTCAACATAGGCCTCCCCCAAGGAATGCCACAAAACACGGTCCTAAGCCACCTGCATCCATCGACTTCCTGCATGTCTTACCAGGTCGTCACTCCATCTCGTGGGGGGTCGCCCTACACTTCGCCTACCGGTACGAGGCTGCCACTCAAGAACTTTCTTCCCCATCGGTTGTCGGTTCTTCGAGCTATATGGCCGGCCCACTGCCACTTCAGCTTACTAATCCGTTGGGCTATGTCGGTTATTCTGGTTCTACTGCGGATATCCTCATTCCTAAGTTTCCTAAGAAACTCCGAGCATAACCCTCTCCATAGCTCGCTGAGCGACCTTGAGCTTCCTCATACGGCCAGCAGTGAAGGACCACGTCTCAGTTCCGTATGTCATCACTGGCAACACGCACTGGGTGTACAGTCTCGTTTTCAAGTTTTGAGGTATACCTGACGAGAAGATGTGCCGTAATTTCCCGAACGCTGCCCAACCGAGTTGAATCCGTCGATTGACCTCTCGGTCGAAGTTGGACTTACCTAGTCGGACTATTTGTCCCAGGTAAACATACTCGTCAACAACATCGAGCTTAGTCCTCTCAACAATTACTTACACCTCCTTGCAATTGGACAGGTTGCGTACTCTGATTCTGTACTCGGATAGCCATCGTAGCCCTATTGTACAAGCTCTTCAACACTTCGATATACCGACAGTCAACTTGGCACCGCTGAAGGGACTGCAGCACCGCCCAAATTTCGACGGAATCAAAGGCTTTCTCATAGTCCACATACGCCAGGCATAGTGGCAAATTGTACTCCTCGGACTTCTGTACAACTTGACGAAGAGTATGTATGTGGTCTATGGTGCTAAAGCCCTTTCGGAAACCGGCTTGTTCGGGAGGCTGGAAGTCGTCAAGTCTGCGTGCGAGACGATTCGTAATGACTCTCGAAAACAGCACGTAGACGCGGCTCAGAAGGGAAATCGGTCTGTAGTTCTTCAAGAGAGTATTGTCACCTTTCTTGAAGAATAAGACCACCGCATCTCTGCTCCACGCCTTTGGTGTAATGCCACCACGAAGGACGGAATTAAAGAGCCTCTGAAGGACTTCCAGTACCGGTTTTCTACCCGCTTTCAGAAGCTCTGCTGTAATTCCATCCTCGCCTGAGGCCTTGTCGTTTTTAAGATGCTGGAGAGCCATTCTAATCTCGCTCAGACTGACGTCCGGGATATCTTCGGAATAGTGTCGGATAAGACTCGCTCTTGGATCGTTACTCACACTTGCGTATGGCTCCAACGATGACGTGTACAGCTGCCCATAGAACCTCTCAATCTCACTCAAAATTTCAGGTGTCTCGGATGCTGCAACACTCGGTCTTCAGCTTTGGCAATTGGCTCTTTATGGCACACAGATCTCTGGCAAAGACTTTGGAGCATTGGTTCCGCTCGATCGCTTCTTCAATACAAGCTGTATTGAAGTTGCGTAAGTCCCGCCGCATGCATTTGGAGATCTGTCTGTTCAGTTGCTTGTATGCTGTCAAATCTGTTGAAGAATGTAGCTTCATCTCCCGCCTAACAGCCATGAGATTAAGAGTGTGATCGGAGTTTTTGTGTTCTTCTGCGGTGGGTCTTACTAAACTTAGCTCCGCCCGCATGGACAGTTTCCACGAGCTTGTCATTCATATCGTCCACTTCATTACAGTATTCTAGGCACTGAATACGGTTTTGTAACTTGAGCTGAAAGGTTTCGGGACTTTGGAACAGAGCACGAGGGGGACGGAGCGTTGACTTCATTAGACGAGACCTCTCCAACTTACCGTTTAGGTTCAGTGTGCCTCTAACCATTCGGTGATCGCTACCAGTTTTCTCCCTCGCGATCACGGAGACATCACTGAACAGTTGTCGTCTGATCGTCATAATGAAGTCAATTTCATTTTTTGTCAGGTCCACTCCCTGTGGGGCCGCTTCTGGAAGAAAGAGTTTATCATAAAGAGTCCCTCTTTCTCCATGAAGTCGGCCAGCTGCTGGCCCCTTGGGTTTCGTTGCCCTATTCCAAATTTCCCTACTTTCAGTTTACCATTCTCTCTTGTGCCTAGTTTTGCATTGAAGTCTCCCATTAACACCGTATATTGGGTTTTGGAGGAATGCATGGCTCTAGAAATATCCTCATACATTTCCTCCACCTCCTCATCGGGGTGTGCCGAGGTTGGTGCGTAAACCTGTATTACCTTCAGCGAATACCATTTGGTGATTCTGAGTATAAAGTACGCAACCCTCGTCGACACACTCCCGATCTTTACAACGTTGTTAACGAGAGACTTGTGGACGATAAATCCGACACCTCCTTGGGACAGATGGTCGCCCTTCCGGTGATAGAACAAGTTGCCGGATTCGAGGATTACCGTGTCCTCTCCCTCTCTTCGGACTTCGGATAATCCTATAATATGCCAGCGCAACTTGTCCATCTCTTCTTCCAGCTCCACGATCTTCTCGTCAGTCCTCAGGGTGCGTGCGTTATACGTTGCCAGGTCGAGTCGTCTAAGGTGGAAACCGAACCTCCACCGGAGATTCTTAGCACCCCCTGCCCCGCCGTTACCATGGTCGCCACCGTAGCCAGGAATAGCGGGGCCGCCGGGGACTGGGGGCCGTTTCTTTGTTACTGTCATTCATAGGGGGGTATTTGCCATAGTTGCCACGCTTGGCGAGCGGGTTGGTTGGGTTGGTTTTATTGTAATTTGGCTATTATCAGGAAGATGCTGCTGCCCATCTCCTGCCTGTTTCCCTTTGTCGCCTTTTACGACACCCACGGGAGGATATGGGGTAGTGGATATTCTTGACCGCCACTACACGGCTTGATGATTAATGAAGATGATTAATGGATGGTAATTATTTGGACATGATAAAACGTGTTATTTAAGATTTCCTGAACGATATACCCCTAGTATCTATACATATAATAAATCTGTAGAAAAGTCGTGTCTGTAATTCTAATATATTCTTGAAAAAACAAGTCCAGGGGACTAAATAAAGGGTTCTGAAGCCAAATTAGTGGTTTTTAGAATTTTTGTCTGTCTGTCTTTCTGTCTGTCTGTCTGTCTGTGTATTCCGGATTCACGCAAAAACTACTGAACCGATTTACATGAAATTTTGTATGTAGGTAGTCTACTGACTATAATACTGTACTAAACTTATAGGCTACTTTTTATCCGATTACGGAATTTCAAAAAAGGATGGTTAAGTATATTAATTTCATTTTGATGTTAATTTTCTGTTGTATCTTAGTTATAGGCGGAATGACGGGTGTTTTTCAAATAAATACCACATTACCATATTTGTAAATAAAGTTTAAAATATAGTTATAATCTTGGTAAAATAATTTGAAACTACACCGATTTCGTATTCAAAACAGCGCTATCTATCATCAAATGGAAAAAGTTGTATATTTTGCCTTCAGTTACTAATAAATGAAATAATATAAATAACTTACATTTATATGATTAAATTATTAGATTTTTAAAATTATTAAAAAATTGTAACGTTCAGTTTTTTAGTATTTTTGTTATTTTATTTTAAAAGTGTAATAATTTCAATAGATAATAGTGACGTCTATCAAAAATATGAAAATTGATAAGGTATTTATTTCAATTACTAATATATATGTAAAGTGATAAAAATTGGTCTGTCTGCAATTGTTGCAAAATTTTCATTATCATCATAGTTTTATTAAAGAGATTTTTATGTATGTCGTGGCCAGATCGTAGAATTGATCATATATCATAAAGTAGTCTATCATTTCGTGAAAACACTGAAAAAATGACTGAAATGAATGTTTATTTAACACTATTTGATGACCGTGTCATGATATAGCTTGACCAAATCAATGAATAGAAATCTTTTGAAGTTACTCGTATTAGTAACTAAACACAACGTTGCTATTTCATAATATGGTCATATGACGATATCATTATCGTTTTTCACCGCTAGCGGCGCTGATACGAGTAGCTTATTTTTAACAGAAACAGAACTTTTAAGAGAATTGATATCATTTTATCCCTTATTGATATAATAAATAAATGTTCGTTTCTATTGCTGATATTACTAGATGGTATAGTTTTGACTTTCATTACTTCATGTAATATTAGCGCCACCTACTTACTTCTAAATAAATTAAAATGGCAAGACATTGATAAAATGAAATAATGCAATGCTGCTGAATATACGATGTAAATAATTGAATCATTTACATTACGTTCATCCCGCGTTGGAATCAGTGTAGCGAACTCTTTATGGCCAAAAACTCTACAGCCTGTGCCCAGTAGTAGCATGTTTGTAAGCTGCTTTTTTACTTTTCATGGGGCAATTATATGCAGTTTTTATTTCATTCGTGTTTTCGGGTATGATAATTTATGTTTTCACTCTACCGTAAATATTAAGGCTTGCAAAGATGAGTAGAACTCATTATGGTCAGCCTATCAAAAGTCCACTGAAATGAACATAGGCCTCCCCCATAAATTGTCAAGTAGCTGGATATTTGCTATAGTGGCGGGTTGGCAACCGCAGCTATTATTATTTTGATCTGTTGTCAAGAAGATGATGCAGATCATCCCATCTACTATTTTTTTCCTATGTCGCCTCTTACGACGGGACGATATGATGTGTTGGATTTTCTTTCACCGCCACATTAGTGCCAACATTTTTCTACTCCCGTTCATGAGTGTAGTGTTCCTCACGTTCACTGTGTATAAAATTTATAAGGAATAAAAGTAATTTTAAGGATTTTATCGCGTTTAATTTTAACTTTTTAAATTCCCGATGGTTTGGGCAATTTACAGCACCCATGGTCACGGGAGCTGTGGCAGAACTGAGGTGTTTAACGACCTGATGTCATAGTTAAAATAGAATAGTTAAAATGCAGTAGTAGTTTGAATTTAATTTTATTAATCATGGAGTCCTTAGCAGATAGTAGCACTCAGCCATCTTCTCTATTAAAATTAGGATATTTTTAATTTCAATAGCCTCGTGAATCATCATTGGTAGGATTCGGTGTTCTATTGCAAGGATTTGTTGTCTATCAGATCCGATATAATGGTTGGGACGATTCTAAACATTTTGACATACTTTAGACTTTCCGGAGCTTCGGTGCTTTCATTCGGTGAGGAGTCAAGATGCGTAAAAAACCCGTAACATTAGTTTTAATCCATGTGTGGTATTCATTATTATAGAACTGTATTTATGAAATTTTCAGGTCTACTCGAAGTAAATAAAAATATCTATATCTTTTTATGGTGCCAATCAATATTAAATAGGACCAATGATATGAATAAAATGTCTCAAATAAACATTATATTACTTTGTTAAAACTAAATTTACTTTAACTATGAATATATATATGTAAAGAGTAAAATGTAAATAATAATAACACATTTTGATTTCAAGACTATTTACCTTTCTTATGGATACATCGGCTTCGGAAGACACGCCATATATAAAAAATAGTAGGAGTTTCTAGACATATTATAAGTATATTCACGTGTTTCTGTAGCATGTTACCAATCATCTACGTCTAATAGTATTTTATAATGAAAAAAAATCTCTGACAGACATAGAGACATAGACACCAAGGTGACTCTAAAAGTGATCGAATATTTCTAAATTTGACACGGAACAGCATTTAATGATGTCCCTAAATTCAAGCGCACGCGAGCGAAGCCGCGGGTAAAAAGCTAGTTAGTGAATAATTTTAATTTCCAACACGACAGTGTTTCGCCTCATTATTCAAGTTCAGTGGGTGATTATTTGAATAGCCAATATGAAGATAGGCGGATTGGGCGTGCCGGTCCTATACCATGGTCTGCACGGTTACCGGACCTTACACCATTAGACTTTTATTTATGGGGTGAAATAAAGAGACAATTTTATGTCTAAGAGGCCCAAAGCTATGACCACCTCCGCAGCAAAATAATTGCTGCATTCACGGAAGTGAAAAGTGTGCCGACACATGTAATTAATGTGAAAAATAATTTAAGGAAACGTGCTCAACTGTGCTTTGTGAGAATTATACTCTATTTTAAACACCTATAAAAATACCAATAAGTTGGTTTTATTTTAAGTTAATGCATATTTAACATGTAAATAGTTCGTTTTATTAAATAGTTAATCGTATTAAATTGTTAATAGTTGTAAATACTTGATTCCAATTTTTTAAATTCGCCTTAAAGATAGTCATCCGTTACGTCTGTAATGCAACAACATAATATTTCTGTCACTTTTGAATAATTATGATTATTGAACAGCGTACGCGCTGACGCGATGTTCGTGTCGGTTGAGGTCGGCAATGCTCAGCACCATTCCACTGCCTTCGTAGCCGTCCGGGCGACTTCCTTTGTATCGGCCAGCGGCCAGCGCCAGCGCCTTCAGCGCTAGACGCTATGCTCCCGTCGCCTGAGTAACCATTATTTAAATCTCCCCAACCTATCACTGGCTTTCCAGCTGAGCTATCTTTTATACAACTAATTATTTACAATTATTCTCCACCTCTTTCCCTCGCTCTGTAGTCTAAACTTGTATTTCGAACTATCTTTTGTGTGGGAGTAAAAATATTATTTAATTCGAGGTGTGCAGAACATTTTATTTACATGGTATCTATCGCAGTCGTCGATGAAATGTATTTTTCTTTTTATTTTTGTTATATTGACAGTCCTAAGCCCGTTTAAAGTTTGAAGGGAAAATTGGAATCGTGATTCGCGTCGTAGTTATCAACTTAATTGCGAGCGTGTCATTAAAGAAGTAAATAGTAGGTAGAAGCTCCGTGCATTGACTCGAACACACACGAGCGCGCGTCGTTGTTGCACATAAATCACATTCAATTTTGGATATTTATAAATAAATGTAGAAACCTTATTTACGCGTATGTTTCAAAACTAAAAAAGTGTATATCAGTATTTATATCTTGAACTTAATTATTAAATTTGGCTGGTCTTTGTAAAAATAACACTGTATAAGTAACACGCTTGCCCAATGTTAAGTATCGTATCGGCAAACTTTATAGTACTGTACACCACCTAGCGCGATTTTAGAAAGACCTATGTTCTAAAAATGTGCTTGATGAGATGTGATTTTACCGATGTAAAGATTAAGGCAATTTTTACTTTCAAGTCAATCCTAAAACGTCATATAATAAAAATGAAAGCACGTTACTGCAATAAATCACAAGCCACTTTAATTATATCGTGGCGCTGCGCTATAACTCTTAACAACAGCCACACTAATACATGCCCATCAGCAATTTATTATAATATTTTTGATAAATGAATGGAAATAATATGTAACACTATAAAAACGTCAACTGCAATTTTACATCGTAAAGAAAGTCTGTTTGCAACATAAATATTAAATTTACTGATTATGATCATGATTAATATTAAAACATAAATTAATAAAGTCACGATGAAGTGTAGGGAAGTTGCGACAACTTAAGACTTAAAAGCTTCCAATACCTTAATACATATAATCGTAAATTCGCTTCAGAAGTCCTGGGATTAAATAAGAACAAACTGCGTATTTTGCGTCTTGCGTCAACAGATTCTGTCTTGAAGGACGCAAAAAAATGAAACTGTTTATGACAGTAAATATTTTTTATAGGGGAAAATTGTTTAAGTTTATTTGGTGGACTCGTTTCTTCAGATGTTATTGGTATTTTGTACATTTTGAATTAAAATCTAACAAAAGGCAGGTAGGTGCATTTTATTCCCGGGAATATGTCATAATTATGAATATTTTTTAATTATTTTAGATCATGTTAAAAATTCAGTTAATTTTTGTTAAGTAAGTAAGTAGTGATCCACACCTTAGAATATAATGGCGTAATCCATACATACACGTTTATTATACAAACAAATAGAAGAACAAATCTCTCACAGAATACCAGCGTAAAATAGAAGAGAGTGTGGAGGATCGAATACCTTTTTTACTCAAAACGAGGCATTCCATTTTAGTCCTCAGGGGTGGTAACAGTCAGTTTCATATGTCATCACTGGCAATATACACTGGTGGACGTTACACATGATCGTTGTCTTGTTAAATAAAATATATAATGCATTTCTGTTACTATATTAATATTTATCATATTATGTGCATTATACTATTACCTTCCAATTCATGTACTATCGTTAAAATCGAAATTAGTGTAACGGATCAGGCCGTTAATGGTATTTTGTTGTATAATTGTAGTTGATTGCTAAAACTAAATAATCTTTGTTAGTAAAAACCAATAACAGAATCGGTACTGAATTATTGTCTTTTATCATGGAAAATTAGTCAATTTGTTATTACCACACTTTGGCATTCCTCTAAAATACCTTTTAAAATACCTCTAAAAGAAGCGTAACATTTCTGGTTATCTTAGGTTGTAATACGATCATTCGCTTGCTTACAGTTTTAACACATAATTTATGATATTAAATCCAATTTTTTATAGGAGAAAGAGAGGGAAACGCCCTTAAGGAGGCGATTGACATAAAGTAATGTATCTATATAAAATAAATGAACGCGTATTTTGCAATATTTCAACACAATCCATTACGGGGATGGATGAGGGGAGAGGGGTGGGGGCTGGCTGTGATCAAATTTGTATGGATAAAAAATAATTTCTGTTTTCTTTTAAAACAACTGTTGCAATTACTTTTGAATTAAAATAGTGAAATATCCGTTAATATTACTTTTTAATCTTTTAAAATGAGGGTTCAATTTTTTTAAAATAATATTGTATTTACGTATAGCCCAAACCATTGCTCGTAAAAGCGTGAGGTTGAGACAAAAGCTTCCTTATATAATGTAGGCATCCACTTAGAATTGATTTTGGTAAATTCAAACCTTAGAGCAAGGGTTTTAAACGTGGGGGCGCGTCAATCAGGAGGGGGCGCAGAGACCTGCAAAGGAGGGCACGAACTAGTTTTGTAGTTAGGAATCTTACGACAAAGAAACGTCCGTAGGTAGGTGTAGTGTATGTACACCGAAAATATTGCTGAAATAACGTTTTGGGTCAAATATTTCACAATTTATCCCAAAATAGCAAAGGAAGCACTTCAATTGTCTTTACACTTTTCCTATATATATTTGTGCGAAAGGAGACTTTCTGCTGTTGTAGCAATAATAACCAAGTACAGAAATAAACTTACTCATAACATCGATAGTGCTTTGCGTTGTGTGATTTCTGTGGTTAATTCGTGAATCGGAAATCTCGTTAAAACTATTCAAACTCATCCATTAAATTCGATTAAATAAGAAGTAGTATTATATAATTAAGTAGTTTAGTTTTATAGGTACGTGATAGAGCCATGCAGCAGCTATATTATTATTATAGTTGTAGCACGAATGGATCGGCTCGACCGAGGTAGTACCACGCTTTCACAAAATACCAGCGTAAAATACCAGCTTAATACTGCTGTGTTTCGTATGATGAGTGTAGCGAACCAGAGACCATTTGTACTGGAAAAGAGGCATTCCATCTTAGTCCTCACGGGTGACAACGCATCTGCATTTTGATTCTATAAGTAGGATAGATGTAGATGTCTATGGCTCATAGCAACGACTTAAATAGTTATTGTATAATATTGTGTAGCTTTAAAGTATTAAAAATTTGATGTTGTTGAACTGAACTATTTTTTTTCTAACCTGATAGTAATATAAAATTATCTGAGCAAGGAGGCGCGGATATTTTTTTCGTAGAAACGGGGTGCGTCATAAATAAGTTAGATAACCACTGCCTTAGAGGGTGAAATAGGGTGTTTTATGGGGTCATATCGTATTTGTATGGTAAAAAAAAATAATTAATTATTGTAATTTAAAATTTTTAAAACTGTTTATTTTCCTATAAAGTGTTAAGACGAAGGTACAGTTCGCGTGGAAAAAACTTCTTTTTTTTTAATTTTCAAGACGATGGAGATAGCCTTAAAACGAAATTGTGATAATTATCGATAGTTATAACCTCACTATCATCATCGTAGGCTCTAGCCCCGGACTTATTAAGTCTAGGTTCGTTAATATCCTCGAGGCCCATTGTCCTAGTATCACCCACGCCAATGTCGTTTACTTCACTAAAACTTACCGGCACAAATCCGGGATCCGCAAAATTATCTAAGCTTTCTTCAAAAGCCGCTATGTATTCTCCTGAATCCGTAAATTGTGCGCTTGCTGTTGATAAGAAAATAAATGCTGTGTTCAAATATTATATTCTAGCTGGTATATGGTACAATATGTACCTACAACTACCATTTTAAGCATATTGCGCTACTTACTATACAAAATATGTATATGCCTGTATTTACTACTTAAGTTTGATTTTTATTGGTTTATGGGCTTTTGTTTGAAATTAAGAAATAGAGTTTAAAGATTTATGGAGATTTCAACCTAAATAGGGTAATATGCCATCTATATGCTACTATTGTTTGCTATATGTTACTATAATTACCCTATTTAATTGAAATTTCCTAGAAAGTTTGTATTAAAATACATAACTTCCATGTAAAATATTATGAAAATTTGTATTTAGGCTTTAAATTGAAAACAAAGAGAATGTTTTAGTTGTTTTCATAATTATACGCTTAGAAGTAAAATTAAGAATGAAAAATTGTTTGAAATTCAGAAAAGCTTTAATTATATCTTTGTTAACATTATTATACGCCTTCGAGTAGAAATTAAGTAGCAAGTGTATAAACATTTTTGGATACGCTTCTCCTAAGGGGAAAATAGGGGATAAAGCTACAATAAAACTGTAAACTCTTTTTATGCAGTTTTCAGTCAATAAATATATCATTATCGTAGACCAATACACACTGAAACAAAATGAAATGAAATTAATAAAGAAAGTACAATAGGCGGCCTTATCACTTGGGAAGCGTTTTCTTCCAGACGACCTTTTTACGCAAATAAATTGTTCACAACTAAGCTAGGAGGAAGGTGTGCATAAATTATACAATCAAGTTAAAAAATAAAGGAATAACGAAAACACACGATGATATCGAATATATAGATAAAGAGCTGCAAGCGTACAGCTAAAACAGAAAATGATTTATTTAAGAAGGAGGATAAATATACTGGAGTAAGAAGAGAAAGATTGTTAAAGCGGTTTTTTTCATTCCATTCGACAGGTCTTAGTCTAACTAAAATCTGCGATCTATATCATTTTAAAATGTGATAAAGCGTCCATGTGATAGTTTGAGTATAGACTACACAAATTTAATACGTAAATAAATATATTTGAAATGTTAATTTAAACAAAATAATATTGGTAGCTAAGAGACTTGCATATGGAAAGTAATTATTTTCACACATCATTGTGCTCAGTATACTGATAAAAGCAAATACTGAGGCACTAACTTTATTATGTTTAATAGATCATAAAGTCTATGTGTCTCTAACTCATAACACTGATACGCTAATAACACTTCCGTGATATGTGTTCTCATATAGGGACATGGGTTATTATTCAATTAGGCTTGTTAAAACCAACCTGTACCCGATGAAACGCGCAAATAATAAGATCAACCATAAGCGACCTGTCGAAGAAGATAAGGCATTTATATACAATTTATACTTTTACACAAATGTAACGTAGGTGTCGATAACGGGACGTTAGCAGGAGTACGTAATAGTAATATAACTATCGATAGCAAAACAAAAATCAATTAATTAAAACGATGATAATGATGATGACAAACTTTTTTTAATTTCTGCGATAAAACCTGATAGCCTTGAATTAAATTAAGATCTTGTTTAAATAAACGCACAGTCATGGAGATGAGTAATTTGTACTAATGTGAGTATGCGTATTCGTTAATTCGTAATTGCGGTAGTATAGCGTTGCGCAATGTATAAGTGTGTCGTTTTAGTCTTATTGTGTTGGATTTCGGTGATTGCGGAAGTGGAAACGCACACCCGTGAGGCGAAGTTAGTGAATATAGCCCAGGGTCCTGTGCGCGGGTATAAGGCACAATATGATAATTTTTTTGCCTTTTATGGCATACCGTACGCAACTGCACCCACGGGTGATCACAAATTTAAGGTACTATTTTTTTATATTAATGTTGTACCAGGAAACATATGTCTACCTTTAGTTATATGAGTATATGAGTATCTATCCCGTCCGTAAAATCGTAGATAGTATGTAATAATAAAATAATATTAGCAGATACGTATTGCTCAACAGAATATTTTATTTTAAAAATATAAAAAGCTACTTTTTATTCTTATTTAGAAAGCGCTTTATTTAATAAGTTACATATGAACAGACTGGATTGATTGAAAAAGTAGGCCATACAAATACATGTTTTGTTAGGAAACAGAATCCGCGATCAGCTGCGCCGCAACTAAGCGCCACTGCGTTAGCAAACCCTAATATTTGAAATCAAAATTAGGATTTGTTTTCTTTTTTAATTAAATTCTTAAAAAAAATTCGCTCCACATTCGGATTTTGTCCGTATTATCTTATGTGTTTCGTCTTTGTGCGCTGTACGAAATTTTTCCCGTGCGCGACTAAAACCCATATCCTTGTAACGCTGCAACCAAACGCTTAGTAACTTCGGTACAATGCTATCTAAGTATGATAATATAAATAAGTTCAAGTGAAAATTTATATAATAATAAAAATTATATAAACATCTTTTTAAATACTCAATTTTTATTACAGGCACCACTTTCTCCGCCCCAATGGACAGAACCATTCGAAGCCGTTAATAAAGATGTAATTTGCCCACAAATGGTATATGCACCTTGGGCTATAAAACTTAAGCAACAGGAAGACTGTCTAATCGTTAATATATACGTACCTGACACGGATGAAAAAGATTTACCTGTGGTTATACATGTTCATGGAGGGGCATATCAATTGGGATATGGCAACTTAATGACGGCAAAAGAATTCAATAAAGATAAGAATATCATTATAGTTAATTTCAATTACCGTTTGGGTGCACATGGTTTTCTATGTCTAGGTACAGAAGATGTGCCTGGCAATGCTGGAATGAAGGACCAAGTTACGTTGTTTCGCTGGGTGAAAGAAAATATTGCCAGTTTTGGTGGAAAGCCTGATGATGTTACAATCAATGGATTTAGTGCAGGTTCATCGTCGGTTGATCTTCACCTTGTTTCGCCGATGACCAAAAGTCTTTTTAATAAGGTTATACCCGAAAGTGGAGCAAGTCTCTCTGCATTTAGTGTTCAAACGGACCCAGTAGAAAATGCTTGGGAATATGCGATACTACTTAACTATACAGATAAGACCAAGGATGTTTATGATTTAGAGAACTTTTATAAAACAGTTTCATTAGATACATTAACTTCTATTGATCTATTAAATAGGAGTGATTCTCTATTTCTTTTTGTACCTTGTGTTGAACGGGAACTTGGTAAAGAAAGGTTTCTTGAGGATGCTCCATTGAACGTTTTGAAAAGTGGCCGTAATCATAAACTACCAATGTTATTTGGATTGGCTGAAATGGAAGGATTATCTAGAATGCCAGTTTTTGAAACATGGTCTAGTAAAATGAATGATAAGTTCTCCAATTTCTTGCCCGGTGATCTTAAATTTTCAACTTCAGAAGAAAAAGAAGAAGTTGCTCAGAGAGTTAAGGAGTTTTATTTTGGTAAAAAATCTGTTGGCAAGGAAACTATATTTAGATATATAGATTATTTTACAGATGTATTATTTGCGTATGGCACACTAAAGTCTGTTCAGTTGCAAGTGGAATCCGGAAACAGCGATATATATTTATATGAATATTCTTTTGTGGATGATAACATTCCGTTAGTGCCCTACACAAATGTGCGTGGTGCTAACCATTGCGCACAATCAATGGCTGTAGGAGACGAATTTTTGCCAAATGCTCCAGCTGATACAAAAGATTTTACAAATATGAAGCAGTTGATGAGAGAACTATGGTTCAACTTTATCACAACCGGGTAAGATAATTCTAAAATATCGTCATAATCATTATCGATATAAACAGCCCTTCAGAGGTCCACTGTTGGACATAGACCTCATTCCTAAATTGCCACAAAGTCACCTGCATTCATTGAATATCCACATGTTTCGAAAATCACAAAAGGCTGTGTCTTCTGGAGCACCAGATAAAAATCTGATATATTTAAAACAACAAACAACAACACAAAACACTCAACACTCACGCCTGTCACCCAGAGGGGTAGGCAGAGACTACGGACTTCCATTTGGCGCGATCCTGACATACCTCTCTCCTAATCTCTAGGGTACTCCTAATCTGACCCATTTTCAATGTATCGTCGATTTGGTCGGTTAACCTTCGTCTAGGTGTTAAAACCTAGTCTGTTTTGTCTGCCGACTTCCAAAAAGGAGCCGGTACTCAATTCGACTGTATGTGTTTTTTTTTTTTTATGTGTGTTACCTCAGAACTTTTTTCTGGGTGAACCGATTTCGATGATTCTTTTTTTATTTGAAAGCTGGTACTTCTCGTGTGGTCCCATATGAATTTGATCAAGGTCAGACCAATAGTTTTTAAGTTATTCTTAAATAACTTATATTGAAGTCGGCTGTACAAAATTTTTAATTTTAAATTATTTCCATCTGTTGTCTCTTACGATAACGACGGAATGATATAGGATAGTGGAAATTTTTACACAGCTACTACAAGATAAAAGAATATTAAATGTAATAAGAGGTCGGAAGGCAACAAACTTACAATTGCCTTGGTGTTCCGGTTGTTCATGGGTAGCGGTATAGTCATTTACCACCATGTTAGCCGCATGCTCGTAAGTTTTTATAAAAATAACAAGTTTTTAATTGTATTTGATTATTACAGAAAACCGATTCCAGAGGGTTCAGACCTTCCAATATGGCCGCCTACCGATGCAAACGGTGGGCCTCATATGTCTCTCGATAAGACGATGAAACTGCGCGGACCTCTGATACAGCAACGCTTTCTTTTTTGGGATGCTATTTATGAGAAATATTATGCAATGCCAACCGCACCTCCTCCTCCAACACCAAGAACCAAAACTGAATTATAAAACTAGAAACAATTAATTAATAGATATTATCAGTAACAAATTGCATATATTTATTGTTAAATATCTATATTTTACAGTAAAAGTTACACACATTAGTATGTGTAAATAAAGGAGGATGTCCTGAGTGACTATCTTATTTATCAACGCATACCCCAAACTGCTACATGCAGCAATCTAAAATTTGGACAGTAGCTGCCTTACATAACGCAGGCATCTACTAAGAAAGGATTTTCAAATTTGAACCCCTAAGAGGATGGAGTAGTGTGTTACAGTTTGTATGAAACATATATTTCCGTGACGATTGTCTCGAAAATTACTTCAAATTTCTCTGTAAATTAAATAAATGAATACGGATTTAGCAATTTTTCATAGCAACTCCTTATGAGTGATTTTAATTTCTTAAAATATCTACTATCTACCCTTAGGATTTTGAACCGAGGGTGCAAAGTTTGTATCAAAAATATTGTATTAAGACGCATAGCCCATACCGCTGAACGTAAAAGTCGGAAATTAGGAAAATCGCTTCCTTTTATAACGTAAATATGAAAGGATTTTGAAAGTTCTAAAGAGGGAAAGTTCTAACCATAAGAGGGGGAAATAGGTTTGTTAGTTTGTATGAAACTTTTTATTTTACAGCGAGATTTTATGCGTAGTAGATCCATGCTGCAGCTATATTATTAGTATAGTTGTAGCACAAATGGATCGGCTCGACCGGGGAGGGACCATGCTCTCACAGAATACAACCAGCGTAAAATGGCAGCTTGAAACTGCTGTGTTTCGTATGGTGAATGTAGAGACCGGAGACCTTTTTATTCGAAAGGAGCCATTCCATCTTTGTATTCACGGGTGACAACGCATCTATATTTTAAATTGTAACCGAAGATAGATGTCGATGTCTATGGGCCACAGAAACTACTTACCATCAGGTGGACAGCGTTTGTCACACTATCCTATATAAAAAAGATATTAACTCGAAACTTACTGAAAGACTTTTGATAAAAAAGCCATTTGAATTGTTAGGTATAGATAAATTATGCAATCAAGTTGAATATAAAATTAAAATAAAAACAAGACGATGACAATCCGTATTTGCAGATGCAATATGTAAATATTATGAGCCAAGAGCATGCCAAAGAAAGATATACTTATATACTATCGAAAAACAATACCCACCCCTTCTGGGGCAGTCGAGTTAAAATATTATTTTTAACTCCCGGAGCAAAAAGAGGGGTGTTATAAGTTTGATCGCTATGTATGTTTTATGAAAGCAATGAAAAGTATGAAAGCAGGTAAGGCAGCCGGTTATGATAGAGTATCTCTCGAAATGCTAAGGGCTGGAGAAGGAGTGGTGGCAGACCTGCTGTACACCTTGATTAATTTATGTTGGGAACTTAAGCGGGTACCGGGAGACTGGTGCAAAGCCGTAATAGTCCCAATATATAAGGGAAAAGGATCACAGCAGGACTGTAAAAACTACCGTGGTATCATTCTTCTTAGCATTGTGGGAAAACTGTATGCTAAGGTACTAATTGAAAGAGTTATGAAAGAAACTGATGGAAAAATTTGGGATGTGCAAGCGAGATTTAGAAAGGGAATGGGATGTACGGATCAGGTCTTTTCCATGCGCATGATCGCGGAGAAGTTTTTGGCCAAAAACCAAAAAGTTTTTTGTGCGTTCATAGACTTGAAGAAGGCTTATGACAGAGTGGACAGGGATGTGTTATGGCAAACACTGAACTCATTTGGGTTGACCGCTGGTCTGATACAGGCATTGAAGTCTCTATATAGGGACTCTAGTGCTTGTGTCAGGATCAACGGGGCCTACTCGGACTGGTTTGGCATCCATAAAGGTGTCAGACAGGGCTGTGTGGCTTCCCCGTGGTTGTTCAACCTATTTATGGACAGTTCTTTGGAAAATTTGAAAGTAGAAGAATGCGGGTTAAGAATGGGTGAGTTAACCGTCAAATGCCTTTTGTACGCCGATGATCAAATCATACTTGCATCGTCGGCAGCCGAGTTGCAAATGATGGTTACATTAATGAACAGGACATTAAAAGAAAAGGGAATGAAAGTGAACGCAAGTAAGACGAAAGTTATGGTTTTTGAAAGAGAAGACAGCAAAACGATATGTGAAAAAAGAATAGAAGGGGAGTTGGTAGAGCAAGTAGATGAGTTTGTATATTTGGGATGTGTGTTTAGCAGGAATGGTAGATATGATAAGGATATAGAACGACGAGTGAATGCAGGAAATAGAGTGAATGGGGCTCTACACTCTATTGTGAAAAGTCAGAATGTGTCCAAAAAGGCACGTATGGCAATTCACAATGCTGTGTTAGTACCTACTTTAATGTATGGTAGTGAAAGTTGGGTGTGGCAGAAGAAGCATGAGAGTAGAATAAATGCTGTAGAAATGCGGTCATTAAGGAGTATGTTAGGGATGAAGCTGAATGACAGAGTGAGAAATTGTTTAATAAGAGAAGAGTGTGGTTTGCAAGATGATGTTGTGACCAGGATTAAGAAAGGAATGCTTCGGTGGTTTGGCCATGTAGAAAGAATGAATGAGGAAAGAGTGACAAAGCAAATCTATGTTGCAGAGGTGAACGGCATAGTCGGGAAGGGTCGCCCTAGGCGAAAGTTTATCGACCAAATTGGCGATATATTAAAAATGGGCCATATCAAGAGTACCTTTAACCGACGAGCGTGTATGCGTAGGTATATGGATGTAGAGGAAGCGAGAGAGGTGTGTCAGGATCGTGCTAAATGGAAGTCCATAATCTCTGCCTACCCCTCTGGGTGACAGGCGTGAGTATTTATGTTTATGTTTATGTTTATGTATGTTTGGCTGTGTGTTTGTCTGTGGCACCGTAGCTTTTAAACGGGTGAACCGATTTAGGTGCGTTTTTTTATTTAAAAGCAGGTTATCTAGCGGTGGTTCTTAGACATGTTTTGAGGACTAAACTGGAATGCCTTGTTAGCAGTTAAATAATATCCGGTTCTTTAAACTCACCATAAGAATCACTGCAGCATAATGCAGTGAAGCGACCACACTGGAACCGGTTTGCATACACGACGCTCTTTTACACATTTCGACAATTACCGTAGCATACTGACCGCATATGAAATTAGTAAATATTATGTTTAACTAGCGATCCGCTCCGGCTTTACACCGGTGATTTCCAGATTTCCACAACAACGCCACCTACCAGGTCCAATTGAGTTCATAAACCATCCAGGATCCAGAGTAGGGCCACTCAAATACACACAAAATATTCATCAAAATCGTTCGAGCCGTTTTCAAGTTTTAGCGAGACTAACTACTAGAGAACTTTTAGCGAGACTAGAGTTATATCCTTTTATATTTTTTTAATAGAAGGGGGGGCAAACGAGCATGCGGCTCACCTGATGGTAAGTGACTACCGCCGCCCATGAACAACCGCAACACCAGGGGAATTGCAGATGCGTTGCCGGCCTTTTAGAAAGGTGTAAGCTCTTTTCTTGAAGGTTCCTAAGTTGTATCGGTCCGGAAAAATCGCTGGTGGTAATCGATTCCACAAGGAAGTTGTGCGAGGGAGAAAACTTCTTCTAAATCGTACAGTGGTGGACTGCCAATCATCCAGATGGTAGGGATGGTAACGCGAGTTTTGTCGCGGTGTGCGATGGTGAAATTGAGCAGCTGTAATTTATCCGAACAATTCCTCAGAGCACTCCCAGTGATAGATGCGATAAAATACGCAAAGAGATGCAACATCTCTACGCAGTGCCAGTGTATCTAGCCGATCAGAAAGAACTCGGTCGTCGATGGTTCGAACAGCTCTGCGCTGGATGCGGTCAAGTGGAAGGAGCTGGCACTGGGGTGCCCCGGCCCAGAGATAAGAACAGTATTCCATGTGAGGCCGAACTTGCGCTTTGTAAAGTTGCAAGCGATGTGCCGGCATGAAATTCTGTCTTGCTCTGCTGAGCACGCCAAGCTTTTTAGGGGCCAATTTGGCCTTCCTAAATTCACTCACTCACTTGGAACCACGAAACTGCACACTACTCGATATGTCGACGCCAATGATTCCGATTTCCTAGCTGAGGCAGCAAGGGGAGTGCCTTGAAACTGAGGAGATACGACAAAGGGGTTTTTTTAGCGGTAAACGCGCAAACTTGTGTCTTCTGAGGATTGAACTGAACTAGATTTAGTCGCCCCCAATCCGAAACTTTGTTAAGCAAAGATTCGACTTCAGACACCGGTTTGTCCCGGTACTCACCGACGTTTTTCCGAGAAATATTGGCACAGCCGGTATATAAGGCATCACCAGTGCTGTCGTCCGCATAGCAATGAATGCTACCAGTTAGCAACATATCATTGATATGCAGGAGAAATAGCGTTGGTGATAGCACGCAGCCTTGTGGAACACCAGCGTTGATAGGCTTGAAATCAGAACATGCACCGTCTACTACAACCTTGATGCTCCGATCAGCAAGGAAACTGGTGACGCATTTGCACAATTCCTCGGGAAGCCCATAGGAAGGAAGCTTCGAAAGAATCGCTTTGTGCCAAACCCGATCGAAGGCCTTCGCTATGTCCAAACTAATGGCCAATGCCTCCCCCTTGGACTCTACTGCCTCCGCATATCTATGAGTCAGATAGACTAGAAGATCACCAGCTGATCGACGAAAACCGTAGTGGCGGTTACTAATCAGCTGGTGATCCTCAAGATACCTCATGAGCTGGCAGTTTATAATGGATTCCATTATTTTGGAGAACAAGGAGGTGATGGCGATAGGCCTGTAGTTGGACGGGTCTGAGCGGTCGCCTTTTTTAGGGATCGGGTGGACCAAAGCTGTCTTCCATGAATTCGGGACTATGCCTTGTGAGTTGGAGTACCGGAAAAGACGCGTTATAACCGGTGCCAACTCCGGAGCACACATCTTCAGCATAATGGGAGGTACTCCATCGGGCCCACTCGACTTGCTGATTTCCAGGGAGAAGAGTGCTTTGAGAACCGAGCGCCGTGTAAACCGCACATCCGGCATGGAGCACTCACATTGCGGTATGGTCGGCGGTGTGATCCCCCCGTCATCTAGAGTCGAGTTGGACGCAAAGAGAGAGCTCAACAGATCGGCTTTCTCCTTTGCGGCATAGGCCAGTGAGCCGTCCTCTCTGTGCAAAGATGGAAGAGATGGCTGACAGAAGTTTCCTTGGACAGCCTTGGCGAGAGACGAGAATGCACGGGTTCCCGAAGGAAGGCGAACTAGTTTCTCGCCAATTCTGCCGATGTGCTCAGACCTTGCCTTGGCAATGACGCTTTTGAAGGACCTGGAGGCAGAATTATACTTCTTTTTAAGTGCGCTGGTGTTTACATCCCGAGACGTTGATGCGTCAGCCCAGGTCCGGTAGCACTCCTATTTATAGCGTGATGCTATTTTACAGGAGCGACCAAACCATGGCTGGGATCTGCCTCCGATGGGCACCACATAGGATGGAATAAAAAGTTCCATACCCTGAAGTACCACATCAGCAACAGAATCGGCAACAACGTTGGGATCTTCCGGCGAGAAGCAAACCCGCCCCCAAGGGTTGGATGCAAAAAAAGACCGCATCCCGTCTCAATCGGCTGACATATAGTGCCAAACACGGCGGCAAGCTGCAGATCGCAACTGCGATTGGAGTGTGAGTGGTACCGTGTCCGGATCAGACAATGGTCCGAAGAGCCCAGAGGGGCATCGACGGAGACCTGATATCCGTCCAGATGAGAGGTCAGCAGAAGGTCCAACAGGGAAGGTACATGGTCTTCCACATCTGGGATCCGCGTAGGCGAAGTAACCAGTTGGGTTAGACCACATGCCAAGCCGAAGTCATAGACAGATCTACCCCCATGATCGGTTAAACGAGAACCAAGCCATTCAGCGTGGTGGGCGTTACAGTCACCGAGTATCACGATCTCTGCGGATGGGACCTGTTCTAGCACGAAGTCTGCAGCCATTTGGACGTGGTCGATGAGTCGGTCTGTGTTGGCATTACCGCTATGGGACTTATAGAGGCACCCGTAGACGCTGTCTACACGCAGCCATAGGATGGACAAGTCCGTAGACTGCCAAGGCGTTGAAATTAGATGTCCTCTCTGACGTATACGCAAACTCCAGCCCGGGGCACAAAGGAGTGTTCTAATTTATACCCCGGGTAGGAGAGATATGAAGTATCAGCCGGAGAGGACACCTGAGTCTCGGTTAAAAAGAGCAAGGCCGGCTTTGCCGTCTCTAGATGGTAATGGACAGCGTTAAGGTTGGTATGAAGTCCCCTGATGTTGCAAAAAATCACGGATAACGTGTTGTATTGCTCCGCTTGCCAAGAGCAGCATTAGTCGCGAGCAGAATTTTGCCCCCCCCCTCCCCTCAGAATACGCAGGGCAGCCTGAGTACCCACGCTCAGGAGTGAAGTAGTTTGGTCGTGGATGCTCAGCGAGGGATTCTCCAGGGGTGCTGGTACCCTCCTGGGGTAGTCTTTTATTTAATTCCACTACCATGAATGAGGCCTCCAGCCACCTATATATGTGATATATGGTTTTAACTATTACACTTGCTCATTTAACGCAAAAGTAAATGGTCCTTTGACAAAAATTTTAAGATATATTAATAACACAAAGTGCTACGCGAATACTGTGTGCCATTTTCTTTGAATTTTTTTCTACAAGCGAGCATATAGCCAGAAAGCAGGAACAATTTCGGAGAAATCATTCGCAAATTCGTGTGAACGACGTACTTGTATGTGACCACTAGCATCCAGAATATCGTTTGCAGAAATTACAATTTCGTTGGTTTCTCATTAAGAGGGTAGTTCCAATTTTCTTATTCTTCCGACATCCCATTTGAAAGTGCAATATTAGCATCTAGCAAGTAGCTAGAATCTCTTTAGACTTCGTATTTTTATTTTTATTTTAAAATCTTTATTGCATTCCCTTAGAAAAAAAGGAAACAAAGGGCGAACTTTATGCCTAAAGGCATTCTCCATCAGTCAACCCATGGAGTGGTAAGAATTTAACGTAGGTGTAACAATTAAAAGTGTTTAGGCCCAAATATGGTCATTTTGAAACGCCATCCAATAGCGTTGACTCGGCACATCGTCCGATGGTGTGAGGTGAGGTAAACGCCGCCAGGGGGGGGGAGCGGCCGTGTGCCGCTTGCAGTCGCTCGACGCGTGGGCTAACCACAGTGGCTTGAGGGCAGCGGCGCGATCTATTAACGTATTTTGTAGTGACCGCTGCAGCGGTTTTTCGCGCGACTAGTTTTGGTTTTTGCGGTCTAGATTTTTAGTATTTGTGCGCCTTTAATTTCATATTTAATTTGTGGTTCGTGAGGACCGCCTCGGATTAGTTTGTCTAAGTTGTACGTTCGTGACAAGAGGCTTGTATTGAATTTGACTGATTAAAGTAATTTCGTGTGAAAGTAATTGCGCCAATTATATAGTGATTGCCTGTTGAAGTGTATTTTGCAATATTTAACTTGCTTGTGTGACGTGGAATCTTGCGCGCGCGCCGAGTAGAGATACGGTCTGGAATTTGAAGCTCACATTCCATTTCGAGGGCGTGGCCCGATTGATTGTTTTTGGAAGTCATCGTTTAATTGTACCGTCGCGTTAAGAGCCTTTTGTGTGTTGACTCTGTAGTTAGTTTTCGTGTCAGCTAGGTTGATTTTGAATTTTTATTGCGGCGTAGTATTTAATATCGTACGAAGGAATTTAGTTGTTGTTTGTAACGCTGAAATTTTGGGACTCGTGAAGAGATCGCGTTAGTTCCCTATTTGTAATTTGGTGATAAATTAATCCGGAACATTGAATATTGAACTTTGAACTACTGTTCGTTACTTGTGTCGGGTATCACGTGTTTGATTTTACGATGAACTTTGAATTAGTTGAGTGAAGTTAGTTAAATTTACAATAAAGTTGATAGACTGAAATAGTGACATGAAGAAAGAAGTTGTCACTTGGTGACGCCTGCTGGAGTGATGCAGCATTGTGGGGCAGCATGGGATCAGGCCGCTGCCCGGTCACCTCAGCAGGGCCAGGTCACATAAATAAACACTACTACACACCACTTTACATGCACCTACACCTACCTACGGCCTGACCGAGCCTTGGTGCGGTCTTAGCTTCGTATCCAGGTACGTACTATTTATTTACCTAGCCTTATCTCTATTGTGTAGTGTGATCGGTCAGTTGTCCATAGGCCTTTTGGGCCCCGTCCTCTGCTGCCCGTCGAATCTTCCGCTGATGGGCCCCGGGATATTTTATCTTTGTAGGGGCAGCTAGGTGCGTGTAAAAAAAAGAAAAAAGAAAAGAAACTAAAATAAATACACATTATATGTGTAACATAATATATTTAATATAATAATGTTTATATTATGTATGTATGTATTTAATATAAATTTTATTTTTTTAACTTATTCCTTAACAAAAAAAAAGTACAATAAGTACATTACATTAGCAAAATATAATTCATTAAATAAATAAATTCTAAAATTTCCTCTATTTATGAGAGGGTGTTAGGGCAAGGAAATGTCTGCCGCGCTGCCCCAATGCGTGTTGGCTAACTGCACATGTCTTCGAAATATGTATTTTTTTTTAATTTCTCAGACATGCAGGTTTCCTCACGTAGTTTTCCGTCACTGCCGTGCACGTGGTAAATCAGCACTTAATAGCAACTCTCTTCTAAACGTTACGTTTAATTGAAATAGTTGTATTGTTTAATTAGGAATGATAACATTTTCGTTGAAATTGAATGATATATGACTTTCAAATACATTTGTTGGTACGATACGCGTTAATTGTACTATGCCTATAACCATCGCGCAAGTACAAGCAATAACTTGGTGAAGTTTTAGCGCAATCTGATGAACGGTTTGGCAGACGTTTTGAACAAACAAACATTAAATTTTATATATTAGAAGATATATGTAAAAGTTTTTGATATGTTTGGATGTTTGGACGTTCTACCCTTACCACTGGTTGAGGATCATTGGTATAGAAGAAAATATTTAGCTTTCTGCCCACCTTCTCCATACAAACTTCAACAATGCCAACTCTCACACTCCTCCGTACGCGAATGATGCTTAAAACGGGTACAAAGTTTTCCCCACACGTAATATTTTATTGATTATAATTTAATATAAAGATAAATTATACCGCAGAAATACACAAAGATACTAGTTTTTTTTATATTTACCAAAACGTTTTAAATTTAAAACGTGTATGTTTTGTTTCAAAAATACCTCTAATTTTTTTCTCAAGATTAAATAACACAGGAAGTACGAGTATGTATATGATACATAGACGTAGTATTTTTTAAAGGATAAGGGTGATAAAAGTGCACACAGTTCACCTGATGGTAAATGGTTGCTGTCACCTATAGACATCTACATCTATCCTTGATTACGAATCAAAATGCAGGTGCATTTTCACCCGATAGGACTAAGATGGAATACCTCTGTAGTGTGTCTACAGTTTACAAGATGAGCGCAGAATGAGATGTAAGAGAAAGTTAATGTACGAAACAAACCCAATGAAAGTCGTTCTAACACTGATTTTTATTGTAAAGGAATATACTTTATATAGTTATATGATTATTATAAAAATGATGTATAAGCAGAAGTACGGAAGTTAAACATGTGTGCGTAATTAACAAATAATACTGTTTCCATGTGACCTAACTTAATACATTTACAATACCCATATATTTTATTCATTATTGTGCGGTAACGCGTACATCCTGCAGGCCCAAAAGAGGGAAAGTAAGAAGTAAGTACATAACAAAAAGAATATAACAATCTAAATAAAAAAAACAAAGTAAAATAATATAAATCTTTAAATATTTCATCACTGCACTACACTTGTGACGGAATGTCCAGTCGCACAGATCGCGGTCGGGTTCTCAGGGGTGTGACAGCCTCTTGATCTCCGCTCTTTACCGCTGCCAGTGTTCGTCACAGCCAAGTTCAGGGCTCCCTTGCTCCTGCGACATCGCATGATCATGTAAACACATCACGTTATAACGATCAGTCCCAGTATTGAATAGATAACTGAGTACTGGTGTACGTCATGTACCTCCTCGTTTAAAGTAAAAAGGGTCTCCGATTCTCTACACTCGCCTTACAAAGCACAGCAGCGTTAAACTGCTATTTAACGCTGGTATTCTGTGAGAGCGTGGTCCAGCATGGCTCTATTACGTAAAATGGCTTTACTATGTCTTTCCTAAAGATATTATAAAATCTATCCATTTTGCACAAAAATCTTGGAGAATAGCATCCATTCAAAAGTTTTAACTTCAGTTTCATTTCACAGTTCATTGAAAAATTAAAATCTTCGGAACAGGAAATGTTCACTTTATTTCGCTTCGTAGATTTTTAAAAAAAAAGTTAGTGCTTTAGTATTCTATACTGTCGTACACACATAAACGTGATGGAAACCACTTGGTTCGAATGAGTGGAATATCGGTACCAAAAACGTGGAGACCAACCGCAATCTGGTTTTACAAACATTTTCTACTTCCTGTCCCTGCGGACACACTCCATAAGGTATCCTGTAAAATACCGGGATGCTGCGCTCTTCTCTACGCTTGTGCTCGATGCTGACTGATTTACTTAATTTAATTTTAAACTTCAATTAAAACCGACGACGCATAAAACTAATACTTAATATATATGTGTAAATTGTTAAAATACTTCATGTAAAAGCTGAATGTCATCCGACAGGCCACAAGATTTACGCAATAAGTTAATAAACCCACATCCTTAAACCGTTTGTGATAAGAATTACACAATGCAACTTAGTAAAAGAACCATCTGGAGGGTTTAAACCATATAGAATATTTAGGTATGGTTCTAAGACAAATTCAGGTACAAGAACTGGAAATTTCTCAGAAGAGATCGTGCACCACTAGGTACACTGTTTTTCAGGCTGAACGAATGGGTATAATTCAGGCGATATTAGAAATAGATCCCAGGAATATGAGGAATTACTCCATTCGAAGACTGATCAATAGCATGGGGTTTCTAATATACGAATGCCATCAACGCCTAAACGAGGTATGTAAATACAAAAATGTGACCTCACAACACAATTAGCATACAAGCAAGACACTGTATCGCTCTCTTGCTGTATAATGTATCTTTTTAAACCTGTATACAGGGTTATTTTTCAAAGAGTATCTCATGTTCAAATATATATATATATATATATATATATATATATATTTGAACATATATGATATATAAATATTTTTTTTATTTGACACACAAAACGAACAGGGAGTATCCGGATCAAAGGTCACTACCGCTTCGCGTAGCAATAGTTATTTCTAGAATATCAAAGGCCGCTTTAGCTAATATTGTCGAATGCACTTATACAGATTCTGAGACACAATGAGTCCCTGGGAAGCTCTCCAGCAAGGAATGCGCGTCACAAATCCTAGACAGTATATTTACGAACCGCGCCTAATTATTTCGAGTTCCCGAAAAAAAATTAACAGCGTGCGGACGTTAGCACAGCTGGCAGACGACTCGCTATATATATATATATATATATATATATATATATATATATATATATATACCGTTAATGCAGATTTACGATTAAATAAGGCTTCTATTTTTATTTGAATTTAATTTGGGATAATTTCAATCCCAAATAAAATGTGATTTATGGGCAACAACATTTTTGCCTTCCGTTCGACGCGTACAAATGTAGGCATGCGCAGTAAAATCTGTTATAATAATGCATTACCACGAATTTTTAATTTAAAATATAAAAAGGAGAGAATGTTTGAGATTTTTTTAATAAGTTTTCTTCACCATGTGCCTATATTACTTATTCTGAACCTTCTCTGCAAAGGCCGGTTATTGCAAAATATCCCTGTATAACCGATTCTTATATATCTCTTTAAAAGTAGAGTGATAAAGTGCTCGTTTATTAGTGACGATAATGGCTTTGGACACAAAAAAGGGGTTTGAAGAGCTTTTGTACAGGCGCTGGATATAAAGCCGAGTTATAAATATACTTTTAACAGTGTGACACCTAAAAAAGAGGATTAACGAAGATAAAAGCGCTTCTATTGAGTTATAAATATTGCATATTATAGCACTCTAGATAATACTAAGTACTGTGTAGTCTATAACTTCACAATAGATTTATGAGAATCTAAAAAAACACTTTTACCGTATTGAAAAGTTATAGCTCGACAGAAGCACCTGTCATAGCCACTGTCTGCTATAAGAATTTTTAATCTATCCTGTATTATAATTAATACAGTAAAGTCTGTACAAGACAAGACCTTTAATAATTTCACGAATTGTTAATTATTTTGTCTTTCATGTGTTAATAAAAGTAATTCAAGTTATAACCGGAACCAAAAATATTTCGATAGTTAAAATATTATTAAAGTGCTTTTATAGTAAAAATACTCCATAGTTCAGTGATTGTAGATCTTAAAACTAAAATAATTATCCCCAGCGCCGTACTACTTCTAAAACAGTTATAATGTATGTATATAGTAGACGTCTAAGGCTTTTGTAAAAACGGCCATTAAATATCTTATAGAGCATACTTTTTACAATAAATAAACCCTTTTGCATTTCATGCCCTAATAAATTGATCACAAGTTCCAATAAAATTATCGAAAAGAAACTGAAAATTAACCATAAAAACTATTGATAAATCCAATTGTGCATGCCTTAAGCGCATTAAAGAAATTGCGTATAATGTATAATTTACGTATACGTATTTTTTTTTAAGTAGTTCAAATACACACAAGTTTTCACTAATAACCTTATTACTATACTTCCAGTTTTCCCATAATTTTATGTCAAACTCCAATTTAAAAAAAATTTTGGAAAATACAAAAGTACGTAAAAGTGGAAAATCCAAACGTAGTCATGGAAACGTAAACAAGCTACGTTATGTAGTTTCTTGGGATTTCACCCCTCCGAGCGTAATCACATGACTGCCTCAAGCAGCAGTTCTTTGGGATTTTATCGGTCTGAGCCTGCTGAGATGCTTGCTTAAAGCAGCAGCTCCTTAGGATTTTATCCTACCGAGCGAACTTCGATTAATCCTAGATATGTAGACCCTACGTAAGTAAGTATTATATCCACCAGTAACAGAACCTTGAATAACGATAAAGTTGGGCGTGAAAGCAACAATGAAACTAACATAATTTACCATGCTTTTGAAAATCCTTAGAACTATTTTGATTTTATGTGACTGTAAATTTTTTGATTATCCCTAATAAATAATTATCTTGCCTTAAATTGTATTTTCGAAGCTGCATATATTGCCCAACATATTTCAGGTATTAAATGGGAAATAGATGGTTTCGATACACGATAAAAGTGACCGAGGTTCCTAAATGACATTCCTGAAGCAAAAATGTCAGTGTTATTTTGATTTTTATTTTGGCTGGCAAAGCATCTCTTATAAATGTATCTTGAGGTTGAATAGAGCTTGTTATTAATGAAAGCAATTCGTCGAAATTCTTCGGCGTTATTCTCAAAGTCAGTTTGAATTCCGCAGGATCTTCAAATCTCAATTGATTTAACAACAAAGCTGAACCTCCAGTTTCTTTTCTGTCGTCTATCCATTTTCTTATCCAAAGACGTTTCTTTTTACATACATCTCTTCTTCTTACATATCCGTCAACTCTTTCAATAGCAGATAGGAACATTTTCGCAACAAATATTTTAATTTTTGCAAATTCTGTCGTTTCCGTGAAATCATTTTTGCCTACTGACATCAATAACGTGCGTACACCCTAAAGAAGTTACCACGACAACTGACTGCGTGTAAGCAGTGCGAATCAATCCTCGACACCAGCACTGGCACCCTTTTTAAATCAGCCTTCTAAGCACATCACGAGCAATATGAAATAATATTTGTTAATTTATGTTTTGTCATCTTCTATTTATTTGTCACCTTTGTATTGCTTTACAAACTCACCATGCCGCTATCGTGCCGCCACTGTAACATTTAAGCCCGTATAAAGTGGTTCATTTTCAATGATATAGAAGCGATTGAGAAGTTCTCTACCGCTACTGTAGCACTTACATATGAAGATAAAGATATTAGATATACCTGCAAAGCGGTAACTGTGGCACTTTGTTATATCACTTGTGTGCTACTTGAGAATGGATCAAGGGATACAGTGGATCCAGGAGCAATGACGCAGGTGCCAAACTGGCCAGAAGAAGATCGCCTATAGGTGATTATAGCGATATGTAAGACGGTGATGGTTATAGCGGTTCCATTTGGGAATGTTCTTTTACTGGTTCGTAAACACTATACCCTTCAACATGCTCAGCTTTAGAAAAAGCAAGAAGAATGTTGCCTACTGTACTAAGGAAGCAGTGCCTGCAATTTATACGGGGCTTAGGGCAGAAGTAATAGTATTTTGTTGACGTGAGCCATAACTCAATCCACAGTTTTGGGTCGCTATAAAGTAATCCGATAATTTACTCCCGAATTCCTCTAGCCAATAATTGGTTTTCATACAACAAACAAGATATTGACCTAAATATGCAAGCTCCACGACCAATTATTTGTACTACGGTTTCAGCATGGATTATTATTATTATTTGGGTTATCTATAAAGTTTTCTCATCTGGTTGGGCTCTTTAAATATATAATTGTAAACGAAAGATATAAACATACATAAATATCAATAAAATAGAATAAATACATAAGAAATATATAAATATATAAAAACCCAACCAGATGGAAGCCTTCGGAAGGGGAGACCAAACGGTCGAGGGTTAGGGGGAAAGCGAAAGAAACCGGCGGACGATGCGGGCGGTATCGAGGAGCACCGCCTTCTGCATTTGAGCCTGGAGCGGTCCGACACGGAGTCCCAGTCGCCTCAGATGACACGAGAGGCTGACTGGGATTAAACCGTTTGCAGAAACGATCACAGGAATAATTTCGGTCGGCAGAACACCCCACATGTCGGTAGCCTCGTGAGCCAGGTTCAGATATTTTGTGAGCATATCTGTTTCGGCTTTCACGAGGTTCTCGTCATAAGGAATAGTAATGTCGACCAAAAATATCCTTGACTGTGCCCAGTCCATCAGCACAATATCAGACTTATTCGCAAGAATCGTCGTGTTTGTGATGATGACCCGGTCCCAGTAGAGCCTGGCGCGGTCATTTTCGGGCACGGTTTCCGGCAAGTACTTATAATATGGTACTTTCCTATCCACGAGACCGTATTTCAGAGCGAGCTCCTGGTGTAGAATCCTGGCTACTAGGTTGTGTCTGTGCAAATACTCAGAGTTAGAAAGCGCCGAACAACCGGAGATGACATGCCTAAGTGACTCACCGGGATGGCGACAAGCTCGACAGATATCGACGGCGCCATCCTTTAGGATGTATTTCCGATAATTGTTGGTCTTTATAACCTGATCCTGTATTGCACAGACAAAACCCTCGGTTTCCCCAAAAAGGTCACCGAAACGTAGCCAGTGCCCTACACTGGCTACATTTCGGTGTAGGGAGGCGACTGTGTCTACGAAAGGCTCATGAAGAGCCTTGTAGAAGCTCCCGTGGAGCTCCTTCTCCTTCCATACGGTCGCCCGGTCGGAAATACTTTGTACTGCCTGGTCCTGCCATTGCTCGTTGGCCAAGGATAGAGAGGTTAGCCCTTTATCGCAAGAAATAACGTCTCTATAGTATAGATCGCCCGCTCTCACCAGAAAGTAATTACGGAGGCTGCACACTTCGCGATTATGCATGGTAAGCGCGCTTAAAAAGCCGCGCCCTCTATACTTCCGCGGCAAGTACAGCCTCATTTCTGACGATGTCGGATGATGCACGCTGTGGGACGTCATAATAGTGCGGACTTTTCTGTCCAGAGCGTTCAGTTCGGTCTGAGTCCACCTGAGTATATATGAGAACAGACATGATCCAACCGTTTATTCACACCGGACAAAAGGCTATTAAACACTTTGGTCAAGCGTGCATAAAACTGACCGTTTCATACCCGCCTCATCTACACCGATGTTCTGTGACATACCCAGGTATCGGTATGTTTCAGCCTCGGAAAGAGTCCTTATGTTGATGGGCATAGATAAGTCTATGCCCTCAGAGTTAGCAACCTTTCCCCTTTCAACATGGAGGACCGCACACTTATCCGTCCCCAGCTCCATTCTAATAGAATTACTAAAATCACAAGTGATGTTTTGCAATTCCATAAGATGGGAGCGACTGGAGGCGAATAATTTGATATCATCCATATAGGAAAGGTGGGTCACTTTATTATTATTATTATTATACATATGTCGCAGGTTTATGATGAAATCATTAAAATCATTTTGATCAAAAACTGTAAGATGACAAAGTTATTACAACAAACAAGTTCAAATTTTTGATCAAAAAACTGGATTTTCTCAGGTTTGTGATAACATAAAGTAATAATTTTGTCTTCTTCCGGTTTTTGATCTCTCTCCGGTCGTGTGGGGTTACCGTCCTATCGGACTATAAGTATGAGAATAAGGATGATTATATTTGAGAGGTATGAGGCGTCATATTGCCAATAATATAAAAAAATCTATTATAGTTTTTTGAATTCAGAATGTTATAGTTTTTGTGTAAAATAAGCTTTAGTCACGAATTCTGAACCACAGGGTGTATTTATTATATCAAATCATAGTGGCCACTCCATCAAAACGGCAATTCAATTCTTTAACCTCTATTAAAAAACTTATAATGAAGTTCTTTTTAAAAAACTGCGAAGTCAATGTGATATAATCTGTAAAGTGAAACGTGAATATGAACAGTGGTGCGTGAATGGCTTTATAAGCATTCGTAGTAATTCGTAGCTCCGGCAGCGGCAGTAGAGCGTAGCGCAATGTGGAAGCGTGTAGTTTTATTATGTTTGATTTCGGTGATTGTGGGAGCGCAAACCCGCGAGGCGAGGTTAGTAAATATAGCCCAAGGGCCCGTGCGAGGGCATAAGGCACAAAATGATACCTTGTTTGCCTTTTATGGCATACCATACGCAACCGCACCTACGGGGGATGACAAATTCAAGGTAATAATGTTTATTAAGAAACACAATCCAATTCATTCATTCATTTCGTCCGTGTATAAATCGCAGGTTGTGTGTGATAAATACGTAGTTATTGAACAATACGTAAATTACCGACATTACATAATTTTTTTTTAGTTTTTTTAATAACTCAAATAAATTAATATGATAAATATTTTTAATTTTCTTGGTTTAAGTTCTAAATTTTACTTGTAAACATAAGTCATGGACAAATATCAACAAAAAAATATTTGCCTCTCTCTATCTGGTGTGTCTGTTTGTGGCATCGTAGCTCCTGAACGGTGTCTTAATCGAGAGTGTCCTGTCTTAGCTATGTTTCAAGGAAATCTGATCAGCCGTTTGAAGATCATCAACTTGTTTGTTTCGGGATTTTTAAATTTTTAAATTTAAGTTGTATTTATTCATAACAAAAAAATGCTTCACCAATTTTGTTGAAAATTTAATCAAGATCTAATTACATAATTGGGCATGAAATAATTATTTTCTCGAGATTACACAGAAATTTTGTTTAAAACCACAGCAACCGACTCGTGAAACGTGAGTATATGTCAAAATTTGGAGTTTGAAATGTAATGTTAAGAGACCAGAGAGTATAATGCTAAACAACTTACGATTTCACCACCGCATCCCGCACGAAGACCGCGGCACGGTAGCACGTCGGACGATGGTACTACAACAATAAAGGATGATTCATGCTACAACGTGGCGCGGCCGGGCCGTGCCCCGGCCGGGGCACGGTGAAACATTATGGTGTACTTTTTGTATGAAGCGATTCATGCCTGACCGTGGCCCGGCCGTGCCCCGGCCGTACGCCGCCGGGACTCGGCCGGGGCACGGCGTTGAAATGTCGGTGGGTATTGTTTCCCGGCTCCGGCACGGTCCGGCCCCGACACGTTGTAACATGAACATATGCGCCCGGGCGCCCGGAGAGCAGTCAACGTCAAATCTTAGTGAAGTGAGCAGCTCAACAGCAAAATGGACGATGAAAAATTATTAGAATGTGTGCGCAAGTACCCTGTGATTTACGATGTGAGCCATCCTAAGTATTTAGATAACAAATACAAAAATATTATTTGGAAAACCATTTCGGACGAAATAAAACAATCTGGTAAGTTGTAACTTTTATTTCTAATAGTTATTCAAGTGTCACTAATTACTTTACGACAACGTAAGTACATGTGAGTGGGATTATCGGTTTTTAGTAGGTATTTTAGAATATGTTAGGTAAATTATAAGAAGTATATTATAGTGTGTATTTATTCTTGATACTGTTGTCCTATAAAATTACGTCCCGCTGTTGACGCTAAATATTCTTTAAACGTTTCTCTTACCGCAAATGCATCATTAGCCGGTCTTCCTGGTTGAACGCTCAATGGATTTAATAAATGTGGTTGCGCATTTTGTGCACTATGATTGATAAGCCCTGTGTAATCTTTTTGTTCGCATAAAAAATTATGCAGTACGCATGTAGATAGAATAATGTAATCAACATTTTCTGGAGCAAGTTTCATTCTTCTTTGAAATATTCTAAATCTTTGTGTCAAAATACCAAAGGCATTTTCGACTAGTCGCCGGGCCAAAGACAGTCTATGATTGAAATTCGTTTTATTAGCGTCACCTGTTGCTTGGTGTCCTGGATACGGTCGCATTAGGTATGTTTTCAAAGGAAACGCTTCATCACCAACTATTACATATGGTGCAAACGTAGAAGAACCGGGTAAATTTTTAACAATAGGTACATGAAGCGTCCCATTTTCTAAACGTTTTCCAAGATTACATTGTGCAAAAATGCCACCATCACTGTTTCGTCCGTAAGTGCCAACATCAACTGCAATAAATTTGTAGCATGCGTCCACTAACGCCAATAAAACAATTGAGAATGTGTGTTTATAATTAAAATATATAGAACCACTATTGGCTGGGGCTTCAATAACAAAATGTTTTCCATCCTATGCGCCTATAAAATTTGGAAAACCTCTAAGCTTTTCAAAATCTTCGGCAATTTTACGCCACATTTCTTCTGTTGGTTCTGGTATAACGTCTTTCTTAAATCTTTTAACGATAGATCGACATGTGCTATGTACAATTTCGGTCACAGTTGAATGCCCCAATCGAAAACTGTACGAAATAGTTTTAAACGAATCCCCAGTAGCCAGGAACCTGAAAAAATAATAATGGTATAATTTCGCGGTATCTGTGTACTACAGTGAGCTATTACGTATTGACAGTACCATTTATACAGGTTGTAAAGAAAATTACTTAACTTGTTCATTCTATACTATCTTTTTGCAGATGATGTATGTAAAAAAAGGTGGGCAAACATACGGGACCAGTTCAAAAAACATAGAAACAAACGTAAAACCAAGAGTGGACAGGGTGCTGTGGCAATAAAAAAATATAAATATGAAGAGAGCTTGAATTTTTTACTGCCTCATATACAGGATCGAAATACAATAACAAGTATCGAGTCTGAGAACGAAGAGACGCAAAACGACACGGTTACTTCGCCAGTTACTACGCCCAACGAAACAATTAACACCGATGAACAGCAGCAGCAGGAAGATCGCTCACCAGCTATTAGTGAACCAAATTTTACGCCACCTGCTGATCCGAATCCATATCCCCCGTCAACTGCACAATTCACTCGTTCCGGCAAACGCAATCGCAATGCAACCGTTGCAACTGCACACAATCGCCGTCGTATAGTGCCACAATCCCAGTCCTCAAGCCCTCAAGCTCCCGTCAAGCGCATTAATGGAATACATTCTAAAAAATAAAGAAAAGTCCAACACACAAGACATTCATCCTATTGATGCTTTCTTCAACGGTTTGGCAGCCACCATAAAATCTTTTTCCCCTTACTATCAGCATCTTGCAAAAGGAAGAATATTTGCAGTAGTACAAGATTTGGAGTGGGAGCAATTGTCATCAGAGCCTTCTTCTTACACATCTCCAATGAGTGGAACAACGTCAGCGTCGTCTACTAATTCAAGGTCGGTGTATGCACCGGTTCCGATGACTACACCAACGCCAACACCGGAATCAACGCCTACGGAACCTACGCCTTCGGAACCTTCGCCTTCGGAACTTACGCCTTTGGAATCTAATAATTTGTCTACTTTATTTTCAGAGTTCACGGCAGACTAATGAAATGAATAAATACTATGCGAATTATTTAAATTTTTACTTTTTTTCATTCACAATGCAATTTTGATTACTGAAAAATTGAAAATGAGGTATTTAGAAAAAATCGACCCATCTTACAACCAGCTCTGATAGATGGTTGTGAGACGGGTCAATTTGTAATACTACATTTTTAAATACTATGTGATTTAGTGCATATCAATTTATTATTTACCTGATGCAGACTGCTAATCGTTCGATGGGAGATATAGGCTTTTGAAATCTAGTAATTTTTTTGGTTAGGTCTGGTTTTACTTTTTCAAGTAAAAAAGTAAAGCATTCTTTAGACATTCTAAAATAACCATAAAACTTGCTCTCATCATCTATTAATTCTTTGTAAAGTAAAGCAAATTCTCCTCCTGCTTCTCGCTTTCTCCAGGTTGGATGTACACCCCATCTTCTTTTAGTAGTTTCGCTTCGTTTTTCCAATACTTCATCATCGATGGCAATTGCAATAGCTGCCAATTCAAATTGTGAAAATTGCATATTTATGTAAGCGTGAAGTCTATCGACAGATGAAATCACTAGCTGACAAAAACCACATAACACAGAGTCGTGCATAAGCCACGGTCGTGCAAACAGCCCGGTGTAACATGAATGACTGGCCCGGCCAGCGCACGGTGGACGTGTCCCGGCCGGGCACGGCCCGGTGGCGACACGTTGTAGCGTGAATCATCCTTTACTCGCTCGAGGTCATGTTCAGTCATGCTTTAGCGCAAACACAAAGTATTCTATATCACATATTTTTTATCATTGTTTTTTATCATCATTTACTTATTATTACTATTAGACTAGGCTTTATAAATAAAGTTCGTTACTTATTGAGCAGAGTAATAAAAAGATAGGTTAAGTTAGGTTAGGTTTTTTTGTAGTCACATATTTAATCAGTACCTAAATAATAGAAATAACGTTAATCATCAAAAGTATTTTTTTATTTAATCAGTACGTAAACAATAGAAATAACGTTATTCATCAAAAATATTTTTTCTTTGTACATAGTACAAAGGAAGGGAAGCCCCATTACTGCTTTTAATGTATAAATAAATAGCTTACATTACCTGCCTTATAGTGGCAAAATCAAGATTTGATTTTATTCTGATTCCGTAAAAATGCAATATTGCATTTATATTATATTGAACGCAATGCTTCATCAACTTTTGTTTCTCAAAAGAAATTAAATATTGAGAATTATAATTATTTTGTTCAAAAATAATAGATGAAATTACGCGAATTCATTGGCTAATTAAAAATAACTCTTCGCTTTGATTGTAATTTAAGAAAGGCTCGTACATTTTTCTTAAATACTTATTTATATAAATATATATATATATCATTAGCGGCTGACAATTTATATTCTGCTATTACAATGAACTGCAACGAATGCTGTTCTAAATCATAAGGGAATGTAATTATTAAAGTCCAGTTTAAAAAAATCACAATTTCTGGAGACTTAATATTATATAATTTGGATGAAGTAATCAAGCGACAAAAAAGTGTGCCGTATGCAACGGCATTCGAGTACACTACGCTTTTGGGTGGGGCAAAGTTCTATAGTGAATCTGGCATTCCCCTTTATTACATTAAAATCGATCAAAGGTCGTTTTCGAGTTGAGTATTTTTTTTCGTAATATAAAAGCTAGAAGAAGGAATATAACACAAAAATAGATTTATAGAATAAATAGACTGAATTTATCTAACCAATTCTTTAGATTTTCGAATCAAATATTTTTTGAGAAGAATACCATCGCTATATCGCTAATTTCATTGTTTGACTGCTTCTTTGGTCTATAGTGGTAAATTGGTGATTGCTCATCACGAGGTCCGGAGTTCAAATCTCTAGTCGGGCTAGTTTAAGTTATTGGGTTTTTCATATTATTATCCTTAATTATTTAGAAAACTTAAGGATAATAACTTTAGTGATCGATGTGCATTTTTAGGATTTTTCAACATTTATAAAAACATATTTAAATTTTTAATATAGGCACCGCTTCCTCCGCCACAATGGACAGAACCATTCGAAGCCGTCAATAAAAACATAATTTGACCAGAAATGGTATAAGTCTTTGGGAATAGAACTTAAACAACAGGAAGATTGTCTAATCGCTAATATATATGTGCCTGATATGGATGAAAAGGATTTACCTGTAGTTATACATGTTCACGGTGGTGGCGTATGGTGACCTAATGACTGCAAAATAATTTATTAAAGAAAATGTGATGATTATAGTTAATTTCAATTATCATCTTGGTGCACATGGTTTTCTATGCCTAGGCACGGAAGATGTACCTGGAAACGCAGGAATGAAAGACCAAGTTGCGTTGTTTCGCTGGATGAAAAAAATATTTACATTTTTGCGGAAATACTGATGATATTACAATCAATGGATTTAGATCAGGTTCATCTTCGGTTGATCTTCATCTTGTTTCGCCGCTGACCAAAGGTCTATTCAATAAGGTTATACCTGAAAGTGGAGCAAGTCTCTCTGTTTTTAGTGTTCAAACGGACCCAGTGGAAAATGCTTTAAAATATGCAAAAATGCTTAATTTTACAAATAAGAAAAAAGATGTGTATGATTTAGAATTGTTTTATAAATCAGCTTCATACACTACATTGAATTCCAGTAATCTTTTAAATGAGCCCGATTCTACGTTTCTCTTTGTTCCTTGTGTTGAACGAGAACTTGGCAATGAAAGATTTATTGATGATGCTCCAATTAATGTTTTAAATAGTGGCAGAAATCATAAATTACCAGTGTTATTTGGATTTGCTGAAATGTAAGGAATATTAAGAATGCCAGTTTTTGATACGTTTTATAGTAAAATAAATGAAAAGTTCTCCGATTTCTTACCCGGTGACCTTAAATTTTCAAATTCTGAAGATAAAGAAGAAGTTGCGCAGAGAATTAAAGAGTTTTATTTTGGCAAATAACCAGTTGGCTTATTTGTTGTTGGATTATTTTACGGATGTAATAATTGCGTATGGCACACTAAAGTCTGTTCAGTTGCAAGTGGAATCTGGAAATAAAGATATATATTTATATGAATATTCCTTTGTGGATAAAAACGTTCCGATAGTGCCCTACACAGATGTGCAGGTCGTCACTCCATGTAAATTGGGGTTGCCAAACACTGCGTCTATAATGCGCATAGGACCATAGCTCTAAAACCATTATTTATTAGATTTTAAAAGATATAACATAGGTATTACATATTTAAAAATATATTCGATGTCAATTTGCTTGATAATCATCTATATGGCTTTGAAGTAGGCTAAGTTGTGTTTGTGGTTACGTTAATAGAAAATATTGGGTTTGAATCAAATCCAAATCAGTGTTTGTTTTGAGTCTGGAGCTATTATGATCGAGTTTTTATATTTTTCATGAATACTATTTGTACTTCTTATCATGCAAGCCTTACATTAGATATAAAGAATTGGAAAGAGTTAGTGCATTCGCGTTTTACTTAAACTGATGGTACTAAAAAAGTTCTGCTTTTAAAAATCATCTAGTTTCGTAATTATTAAAATTTACGATCAAACTTTTTCCTATTATTTTCCCCGTCTTCAATATTCTATAAATATTCAATTGTTTAACTTTAGTCGCTTCCTTTTACAGAGTATTTTTTTAAATCTTTACACTTAACAACATACAAATTTAACGTTGCTTTCCGCTGCTGCTCTAAGTATATTACATTCAGTACCAAAATGCTATATATTGGATGTTACAAGATCATCCTGGCATTTTTCGTCTTACAACACCTATGGGTCGAGATTGGGTGATGGAGTTTTTAATGTCACTACCACGACAGAAAGGCAGACAGACAGGTGTAGGGTAATTTCTGGAAGGTAATTTTCACTGCTTCGTAATAATTTTAGTTCTAAAATTAAGAATTTTAAATGTAAAAAACAACCTCCTGACATTCTGATTATTGCAAAAAACCGATTCCAGATGGTTCAGACCTTCCATTGTGGCCGCCAACTGACGCTAACGGTGGTCCTCATATGTCTCTTGAAAATACTATGAAACTGCGAGGACCTCTGATACAGCAGCGCATTCTTTTTTGGGATGCTAGTTATGAAAAATATTATGCAATTCCAACCGCACCCCTTCCTCCAACTCAAATAAATAAAACTGAACTATAAATCTAGTGAATATCAAATTGGAATCAAAAGTGAAGTGGAGAATTGTAATGAAATAATTCATTATGTTACAAATTATTATACATTTTATGTTAAATATTTTTTAATTTATTGTAAAAGATAAAATTATTTATTGCCATTTGCCTTTAATACATATAATATAATAAAAATAGATTATTGTTAACTTAAACTTAAATATTAGCAAAAATAAAATACTATTGCTTGGTATTTTTAAAGCAAAACATGTAAGTCAAGTTTATAACAATATTGTGAAGCCAATAAGCTGTGTATATAATGAATATAATTAAAATGAATGAATTAAATAAATTCATTTACAATAAACATATATGACATTATCACAAAAACATACACATTTTTAAGTTATGTATCTAAACAAAAATCCATTGAAAAAAAATATCCACTGGTATTCTGTAACTTGGTGCCGATTTACCACATAGACAGTAGGTGAATGTTCCTATCGGCATGTCTATCTTACAGTGGTTTAAGTAAGTAATAGTCCGTTGGTCGGTCAGTTGCTTGGTGCCAAATTGTCTCAATTGCAGCGGGTGAATGCTATTGGCATGTCTAGGTATCTGGCAATTATTACTTGACCGCAGGTCGTCAGTTACTTGGTGCCAATTTGTCTCACCGTCAGCGGGTGAATGCTACTGGCATGTCTAGGTATCTGTAACCGCTGATCGTCAGTTATTTTGTACCGTCTCATCGCCAGGGGGTGAATGCTATTGGCATGCCTGGGTATCTGTAGCCGCTGATCGTCAGTTATTTTGTGCCGTCTCATCGGCAGTGGGTGAATGCTATTGGCATGTCTGGGTATCTGTAGCCGCTGATCGTTAGTTACTTTATGCCATCTCACCGGCAGCGGGTGATTGCTATTGGCATGTCTGGGTATCTGTAGCCGCTGATCGTCAGTTATTTTGTGCCGTCTCATCGGCAGGGGGTGAATGCTGTTGGCATGTCTGGGTATCTGTAGCCGTTGATCGTCAGTTATTTTGTGCCGTCTCATCGGCAGCGGGTGAATGATATTGGCATGTCTGGGTATCTGTAGCCGCTGAACGTTAGTTACTTTATGCCATCTCACCGGCAGCGGGTGAATGCTATTGGCATGTCTGGGTATCTGTAACCGCTGATCGTCGGTTATTCTGTGCCAATTTGTTTCGCCGCTAGCGGGTGAAAGCTATTGCATGTAGGTAGGTATCTGACTAATATTCGCTGATCTTACTTGTTTGGTGTTGGGTCTATCTCAGTGTCAGCTATTGAAGGGGATCAATATATCTATGCAAGTAGAAATATTTATATATTTATTAATTTAAACTTTATTGTATATCATAAAAAAATATTTTAATAGCTTCGTTTTATACACATTTAATAAATACTCGTATAACAAATCTGTACAAAAAACAAAACGATTTGATCAAACTTGTAAATTTCAGCTTGTCATTCTTAATGATATTCTTTTTTTTCACCGCTTTGGTTTGATAGAGGTTTGCCAAATTATAAGCTTGTCGGAGATTCAACAGAGGATCTCTATTTAGATCTCGGTAATACATCAGGATAGCGTTAAGGCGCAGGTTAAGCAAAATGTCGCGCTAGTCGTTATTTGTGCGGTTTTTAGGAGCTATCTACTTTTTATTTAAAAGATATATCAACAAATAAAAAACACATTATATTTCTACATAATCTTGATTCCATAAAAGCTTTATCCAATTTTTTTTAAAGGAATAAATATTAATATAATCTCCTTACAACGAAACAACATAAATGTGAAATTATTATTGATAACATGCATCTCCTCGTAAAGTAAGTATTATTTTATTTTGCGATTTACACCAATGGATAGGCAATTTATTAATGAACATTTCTATAGCAATTTTTTTTTCAAAGGACCTAAATTTGATTTTATTAAGAAATTATTTTGAAATCTGGGCGTATTTACTGCCCACGGGCTTGCTGGAGTCAGTGAGCCCTGAGCTCTTACACATGGAACCCGTGTCGTTAGAGCATCTGCAAGCGCACACGATCACGTCATCTTATCAGTCGATAATATTATAATATTATTACTTATTAGGTTATTTATAGGTAATATTATTTGTCTGCTTTGGGTATAATTTTTCGTATTACTTATACATATATTTGTTGTGTTTTTTACTGCGCGATGAAGCTTTTTGCGTGTATTTTCTTTGAAGTAAATACAAATAAAAAATTAAGCACCATTAGCATGTAAGGTTCGAATCTATAACTAAAATTTCGACAAATATTATAATTTACACTATAAAAGGCTAATTCAATATTATCACCCAACCACAATATCTTATTAGGTACAGTCTAGTGGTTGTAGTAGTGCGACTGCTGATCATGAGGTCCCGGGTTCGAATCCTGGGTCGGGCCAAAAAGTCAGTTATGAGTTTTTCATTTATGTTCTAAGTTATAATTAGTATTACCAAGTTATAGTTTTTTGCTAAAATATAGTATATTATTTACTGCTTGTATTTTCTTCTTTTTCAAAAAATAATTGAGTACATAAGGTGTTCTATACTTATAATTCGGTAAAAAGTATCTAAGTAGGTACTAATATACCTACTTTTTACTATCTAAAAATTTTTAAAACTAATTTTAACTAAAAAGACTAAACTGACCATTTATTTTTTAACTCAAAACAGGACATGGGTTTATTTATACTCTAAAAACTATAACTTTATACAATTAGTGTTCTCTATAAAATTATATTCCGTATAGACGGTAATTATTAAATGCAACATATTTTTTTTAATTATTAATTACATTTGTCAGTGGATTAAATTTGCTTTAATAAAGTTGGTGATGATTTTAAATAAGAATAAAATTCTGCTCAAGTTTTTTTATTATTATCTTTGTTAACAACATCGCCTTTAGAACTCTGGAACCGTAAGTGTTTCTTTCAGACGTCCACAATTTATTCAAAATAAAAAAATACTCTTTCTACCGGAGCATTCGTACCAGGTAGACATAAAATATATTCGATTAAAAAAAAATTATGTTGAAGATTGTTGACTTTGAATACTTCCATCCAACGAGTTACGGGACAATTTTGTGTCCCGGAGCTTTGTTTGGGGACAATGGGACAGGTGACCGAGAAAAGGGACAGTCCCGTTCAAAACGGGACGTATGGTCACTTTAGCTATAACCCGGCGACGGCTCCGTGGCGCAGTGGCTTAGCAATCAGTTGTTGCGCTGGGGGCCGCGGGTTCGAATCTCGCACGGAACAAGTATTTTTATGGCCTACAAATAATTGTTCCGGTTCTAGATGTTTGTCCTTGTGCAATTTATGTTTGTAAACGTTTTTTTACAATTGAAATTGAAAGATTGTACCCTTATACTTCTTGTGATTTTTGTATTACCTTTATTAAAGTTACCCTTATGTATAAATAAATATAATTACGTATGTAGAAATAAAATTGATTTTCATCCTCATCAATCATTGGGGCGAAGATAATGTCTGCTAGCATAAGTAATAAGCAGGCTAAGTTACAAGGTGCTCAGTTGAAAAATTTGTAGGTAGGTATGTTACTTTTCAATACGTGACACGTAAAAATTAACAATAATCAAAAACACATCTACGAAACATCCTATTTATTTATTTATTCTTTATTGCACCAAATATTTGTACAAAAGGCGAGCTATCTATGTATTTACCTATAGTGAGTAGGTATCTTTTAAACTCACAATTTTCAATGCTTCATTTTTAATATATAATTTCATAGTTAGATAATATATGAGAATACATAATTCTAATATAATGCAACTAATATACCGAATAAAAAAATTTAAATACATTTATCGTTGTACGCTGTGTGTATATCCATAAAATAGTTTATTGATGTTGAAAAAATACTACGTTCTTACAGTAGGTGGCGCCTTACATATTACTTAAGCGACATTATATTGTAGCGAGTCGGCGCGGCACACCAATTGCTCAAGGTCGTTCGCATGGAGTAGCCCCTTAATTGTTAAAAATAATAAAAGTGTGAGAGCGACTGTTCAACTTGCTCTCTTGCTTACGTAACAAATAAAGACAACATAACGCACTATACATTCAGCATAGTGAAATTACAGTTCGAACACACCGTAATTACATGATAACACCAAAGTATGCATGCCAACAGCAATACTACTTATCTTAGTGTAACACAGGGCAGCCTCTCAGCAACACCAATCCTCCTTGAACAACAACAACAACGAACAGAACCACGACACTACTTTAGCACTAGTAGAATAAGTGCACTCGTAGAATGACTTAAGCGGAACGGCGCACGGCGCCTACAGTGAACTTTGTACTGCACAAACGAGTGGTTTTTTTTTTATAGAATTTGGGTGACCAACGAGCACACAGTCCACCTGCTGGTGTGACTGCTGTGGCCCATAGATATCTACATCTATCTTCGTTTGCGAATTAAAATGCGGATGCGTTGTCAGCCGTGAGAACTAAGATAGAATGCCTCTTTTCCAGTAAAATAAGTCTCAGGTTCTCTGCACTCACCATACGAAACACAGCAACATTAAGCTGCAGTTTTACGTTGGTATTCTGTGAGAGTGTAGCCCTTCCCCGGTCGAGCTGACCCATTCGTGCTACAACTATACTATTATTATAGCTGCAGCATGGCTCTACCACGTAAAAAATATATTTTTCTCTTGTTTTTAGGTTTCCCGATATACCCTCAATTCCACCTCGATCCATCCGGTATTTTATAGATGCTCCGACAAGCTTTTTGTCTGAACGTTACTGTAAATTTAACAAGGATCGTATAGCATCAGTTCTTTAATTTACTGTTCGATTATATGCTATTACCAAATTAAAGCAGTAATATAAATATAAGGCACTTGGAGGATGAAGTTCAGTCAGTATGGCCGTGTTAGATAATAAGATGAGTAGGTAATTAGAATACTTGTTTGTAAGGTAGTTGATATAATTTATTTCACTACCTACCCAAAAAACAAGACGGTTAGTTCTTACGATAGATATTAAGTTTGTATCGGCATAAATACGTCCTTCCTAGTAAAGTAACCTGTTTATTTTCTGCCGACTTCCAAAAAGGAGACGGTACTCAATTCGCCTGTATTTTTTTTGTTTTCTTTTTTATGTGTGTTACCTCATAACTTTTTACTAGTTGAACCGATTTCGATGATTCGTTTTTTATTTGAATGCTAGTATTTCTCGTGTGGTCCCATATGAATTTGATCAAGGTCAGACCCATAGTTTTTGAGTTATTCTTAATAACTTATATTGAAGTCAGCTGTACAAAATTTTTAATTTTAAATTATGTTATTATACTATATCTTTCAAATGTTAATGCCATGTTGTAACCTGTGTATTTAAGAATTGTGTAAGAAAAGTCTCACTGGGTTTCTTGCTGGTTCTTCCCAGGACAAGGATTTTCTCCGAATCAGTGGTAAAAGTAATATACTGAATAATAAAAATGATTCTATTCTATTCTAAAGCCTTTTCCTGTAACCCTACATTTAATATTACTACAATAAATTATATTTTAAAGCTCTTGTGACTTTACATTTTTATAAATCTAACAAAATCTAAACACTTTCAGTTAATATAAGTTCATACTATGAAGTATGCCAAATCAGTGACAACACCTCTTTAATCTTCTTTATTAGAAACTGACTACTAGTACGTGCGCAATTTATCTTAGTAAAATATAAAATTACGGCAAGCTATTGTTCGATAATTTGTTGTAATACGTACTAGTTCACAAACTATATTTGTAACATGTGACATGGCCTGTCTTGTTGCTGGTTATTATTATTTTTTGAAACTATTATGCTATATGTATATATACGTTTCGCTTGTGGCGCGACGACAGTACTGCCGCAAGAAAATTATAGTGACTCGAACGAACGAACTCACAATCAACCTGATGCTAGTGGCTGCTGCAGCCCTGCAACTAACCTTAAACGAAGAAGACTATAGATGCGTTGTCACTTCAAAGGCTAAAGGTTACTTGTAACAATATTGGTTCTCTGTATAACCTTAAGACCGAAACTGCAGAACAGGCTGTTTGATTTGTTAACACAATCTCTCTTTTACAAATGTTGCAAGTAAGCTGGCACACTTTAGGAAGCATTTATGTCCAGCAGTGGATTCAAATGTGTTATGAAGTAAGAGTAGAAGAATAACAAAGTATACGATATAATGTCACACAGTAATAATACAGTTATAGAAAAATCTAGAAAGAAACATTTTTAAGGCTTTTGTAGTTAAAGCTGCAAGTATTAAGTTTGCTCACTCCTTTGTGAAACTAAAAATAGTAAAGAATCCTTCTTGGAAAACAATGCTACAAACTACTAAGTTACAAAGTTTTTATTTCTACACAATTTATACATATAAAACCTCCGTTACTTTTATTTAATTTAAAGTAGAGGACATTTTATAATGTCCTCTAGACCGATTTAGGTCACGGCGGCCAGCCTCAACGGAGACTAGCCATTGGTGCATGATAGGATTATAGTGGCCAAGTGTATGCGCAAGCACAGGTGCACTCTCTATTCCCTCACTCTCATAGTCCCATGGGGCGGGAAACCGACACGACCGGAGAGAGATCAGGCGCCGGACCAACGGCTTTACGTGCAGCTTCCTACTGATGTTTCCTCAATTCCATTGGTGCCGGCGGCGGGGTCAAACTTTTTTCTTGGCATAATCTCAAATTTAGATCGGCAAATACTGGTTCCTAGCAAAACTCAATATAGTCATGCCCAATTCTATATATACTCAATAAAGAATTGAACATTTTCTGGAAAATCGTAGGAGGTGACTTTCATTTGAGTTTTTTCAACTGTTATTTGTTATTATATTCATGTTATGCTTGAAACGCTAAGAGTGGCACTCATAAACTTTTAAGCTGGTTTTATCGTCACGCCGCTAGACGCGCCGCTGGGCAGCGTGCTGTTAACAGTGCGCGCTTGAACAGCGGTGCACTATAAAACGAGATTAGTACCACGCGTTCCGCTGCTGTGAGACAGTCGTGTACAAAATGAAAGTTAATGTGGTTAGAGTACTGGCTGTTTACATTTTATGGAAAAGAAGGCAACAGCGATTTAATAGAAGAATAGTTGATCCTTATAACGCTACAAGGTTACTGAGAGGCGAACACGTAACATCTTTCTCCGATTTACGAGGAAATAATTATAAATTTTATAAATATTTTCGCCTATCAACAAGCGGTTTCGACGAATTATTATTCTTGTATGAATCAACGGCCGGGTCCCATAAACATCTTCTAAATCGCACTTCGTCAATTACTCGTCCCGCATCGATGTAAACGGCGTCACACTAAAACGCATACTGAATATAGAAGCGCCCGAGCGGCGCGCATTTGGCAGCGCCGGCGATCAACGCGCGTATACCGAACGGCGCTGCTCAAGCGCGCGACTTTGAAACGTAACTACTACCCCAATACATATCCAAACGCGCACGCACCAACAGCGCAGCCGAAACGCATAACGATAAAACCAGCCTTAACTACGTAGATGTTGAGTTAACCATGTAGAGTTTCAAATGTTTTCTGTTAGGTTATTTAGCTACCTTTATAGTTTTCTATGCTGTCGTGTAATATATATTGTCTTTTCAAACATAATATAGATACTTCACTTGTTATATCAGCAATAATATTAAATTTCTTAGTATATCAACAAGCTAAAATGAGAGTTTACAAAACTTCGGAAAGGTGATCATACATAAAGGTGTGTAAATAAATAATACCTACGTAGTACTTACTTACACTTACATTCTTATGTTTTGATTTTTCATTGCGATATAAAGCGAAAGTGGAGGTATCATAAACTGTATAAAATGACGGGTGCGCAATGTGATTACGAAGCGTTTTCTCGGTATCGATCTCTGATACAATATAAGTTAAAAGTCAATTATGAAGCCTACCAGGAGAAATTACAACTGAATTTTAAAGACGATCCGAAATATTTTTGGAATTACGTAAGATGTAAGCAGTATAGATGTAACAAAACTCGAGTAACAACAAACTATTTAAGTTATTTAATGTTACTAATATAATATTGTTGTGATGCATTTGTGCAATAAAATAGTGAAATTAAAACTTCTTTATTTAGTTTATTATCTGTGAAAAAAGTTAAATTGTTATTTAGCTAGATACTAACATTTGTTTACCCGACTGCTTCAGAAGCATAGGAAAAAGTATAGTTTTTTTTGGATGTCTTTCATTCCATGCCATTACTGCCCTTTACAAGTCCCTACTGAACTCAGTAGGATTCCCCCAAGAAATGCCGCAAAAACGGTCCTAAGTTACCTGCATCCATTGACTTCCTGGATGTCTAACCAGGTCGTCACTCTATCTCGTAGTGGGCTGCTCTACACATTTTTTATTGTAGAAGAGTGACAACGATGAGCATACAGTCCACGTGATGGTAAGTGGAGGGTGCGGCCCATAAAATACTACGTCTTACTCGATTAAGAATCTAACTGTAGATACGTTGTCACCCCTAAGGAGTAAGATGGAATGCCTTGTAACCGGTTAAAATAGTCTTAACACCCACCATATACATAAATCATAGCAGCATGATGTAGCTACTTTACGTTGATATTATGGGAGAGTGAGGTTTCTTGGTTCAGCTTACCCATGTTTGCTGCAGCCAAAAATCTTCAATGTGATACCACTAAACGACTTTAATTTTCATGAAAAAGCAGGTAATTGGTCTTATTGTTCATTATAACAGGTCTTATATTAATAATAAATTTTTGCATTAATTTTTACTAGTGGACGCTAAGTGATCGAAATTCGACTGTAATTTATTAACCGCACCATAATATAAAAACTTTCAACTTCACAATAATATAAAAACGTAGATATCTAATATAAAATAAAATAAAATAAACGTTTTTTGCCTCGACATACACTCCACACGCTACTAAAAAGAAACTTTTTTTTATAAAAGGGATTGCAAATGATCACTGTCGCCCATGAACATCCGCAACACCAGGGGCATTGCAGGTGCGTTGCTAGCCTTTGAAGAAGGAGTATGCTCTTTTGTTGAAGTTGCCTAAATCGTACATATATTGGTCTGGAAAAACGACTGGCGATAGTATATTCCACAGTTTGGTTGTGCGAGGCAGAAAATTCCGCGTAAATCACACAATAATAGTCCGCAATCTATCGAGATGATGAGGATGGAATTTCGAGTTCTGTCGCAGTGTAGTATTATATATATAATCCGAACAATTCCTCTAACCTTTCACCGTGATAATAGTAGAAGATGCACGTCTCTTAGAAAGCCTAGTGGATCGAGCCGATCGAAGAGAACTTGATCATTGACGATTCGAGCGGCTCTCCGTTGAATACGTTCAAGTGGAAAGAGCTGACACTAGGCTGTCCCGGCCAGAAGATGAGAAAAATATTCCATAGGTGGCTAGAGCTGTGGTTTGTAAAGCTGAAAGCGGTGGGCCAAGCAAGAGACTGTGGAACCGTATATCTCTCGAATGTCGACGCCCGAAAGCGAGGAAAGACGACATAGGGGTTAGTTTTTTCATTTAAAAAATGCTAAATATTTTTACTTTATCTTATATTACCTTTATACGTGTTAGAGCCATGCTGCAGCTATATTAGTAGTATTGTTGTAGCACGAATGGGTCGGCTCGACCGAGGAAGGACCACGCTCTCAGAGAATACCAGCGTCAAATAGCAGCTTCAGGCTGCTGTGTTTCGTATGGTGAGTGTAGAGAACCGGAGACCCTTTTTACTGGAAAAGAGGCATTCTATCTTAGTCCTCACGGGTGACAACGCATCTGCATTTTGATTCGCAAACGAGGATAAATGTATATGTTTATGGGCCACAGCGACCACTTACTATCGGGTGGACTGTGTGCTCGTTTGTCACCCTACTATAAAAAAAAATTATGGAAGAATTCAAAGAAATATGATATATTATAAGCAACAAAGACGGCTCCGTGGCGCAGTGTCTTAGCAATTAGTTGCAGCGTTGAGGGCTGCAGGTTCGAATCTTACACGCAATAAATATTTGTATGGCCTACAAATAATTATTCTGGGTGTTTTTCTTTGTGAAATGTACGAATGTAAATTGCCCATGATACAGGAGAAAGTCCTAGTGCGGGGGTAACTTACTTAAAAAAAAAACAATAAGGAATTAAATTTATCTTAGGACTTCAATAATCCAGAATTAATTATTTTTTGGATATTCCAGGTGGTAATAATATTGATCTACATGAATGCGTTGCAAGCTATTCAAGAAAAATTATACTTAATTTGAAATTTAATGCGATTGTATCTGATATCTAATATCTTATATCAAATATCAAATGTGATAAAATTACCAATCACTCTATGCCTATACCTACTACTTATATATTTATGATAATCATGCTTACTATTCTATTTATTTGCCTATAAATACATCAAACAAATCACAAAATTATGCCTCGGGTGTAGGAAGTTTTATTTTAATTAAATTAAAAGAGAATCTTTCTAATACCTTGTGGGATTATTGTAATCACATTGTAACCGGCTCATACTCAGTAATTCATAGATAAAGATCACTGCTATTTACTTTCTTTTTCTGAAAAAATCAGCGCTTGAGCTAAATCAGATTTTAAACTCAGTGGATCCATTTTGACAACACTCGAATTTACTTAACTGGGACACACTTTTGCTGTCGACGAGTAGTGGATAATCCATGACTCGTTGAAGTTTTTTTTCTATTAATTTGCCAAAAATGTTTAAGTTTTTTAACATTTACATTTAATATTTTTTTGTTTAATTATTTTTCTCGTATTAATTTAATACTTATATTCTGTTTTACATGTTATTATATGCATGATCTGTGTAATTTTTTATGTTGTATGCAAAAAGTATAAAAATTACTGTGATAAATAGTCCGTCAACACGCACTAGAACAGAATGGTAATAACTTTGCGCGTTGTTATGCTTTCAATAGTGCAAGAAAAATAAGACAGTAAAAATATATATTTTCCCAGCGCTTAAAAAATATATATTTTACTTTTTATTGACGAATAAGGATTTTTATATCTTATGTAGATTCTATGTACAAAAAATAACGATTTCTTCCAAAGTAGTGGGTCGATTACTTTAAAATAAAAAAGAATATTATGCCACGCGGTAAGGATAAAATGACAAATACCTTGCAAAAAAAGTGGCATCATGACTTTAACTATGCTTTTCGTGAAAAGATTCCATTCTTAATGATTGTTTTTTCTTTCAATGATTTCTAATTTGCTCAGAATTATGCCCGCAATCATCATCATCATCATCATCATTACAGCCCTTCACAAGTCCACTGCTGAACATAGGCCTCCCCCAAAGAATGCCACATAGCACGGTCCTGAGCCACCTGCATCCATCGACTTCCTGCATGTCTTACCAGGTCGTCACTCCATCTCGTGGGGGGACGCCCTACACTTCGCCTACCGGTACGAGGCTGCCACTCGAGAACCTTTCTTTCCCATCGGTTATCGGTTCTTCGAGCTATATGGCCGGCCCACTACCACTTCAGCTTACTAATCCGTTGGGCTATGTCGTTTACTCTGGTTCTACTGCGGATATCCTCATTCCTAAGTTTATCACGCAGAGAAACTCCAAGCATAGCCCTCTCCATAGCTCGCTGAGCGACCTTGAGCTTCCTCATACGGCCAGCAGTGAAGGACCACGTCTCAGTTCCGTAAGTCATCACTGGCAACACGCACTGGTTGTACAATTTCGTTTTAAGGTTTTGAGGTATGTCTGACGAGAAGATGTGTCGTAGCTTCCCGAACGCTGCCCAGCCGAGTTGAATCCGTCGATTCACCTCTCGGTCGAAGTTGGACTTACCTAGTCGGACTATTTGTCCCAGGTAAACATACTCGTCAACAACTTCGAGCTTAGTGCTCCCAACAACTACCGGCATAAGTGTGACATGGACATTAAACATGATCTTTGTTTTGTCCATGTTCATTTTAAGACCTATCCGTTGGGAAACACTATTGAGGTCATTGAGCATAGTGCTTAGGTCCTCCAGCGATTCTGCCATAAGGACTATATCGTTGCCAATTCGAAGGTGAGTGATGTACTCGCCATTAATGTTGATACCGTATCCTTTCCAGTCCAGAAGCTTGAAAACGTCTTCCAATGCAGCGGTGAAGAGTTGAGTCTCTGTAATTGGATAGGTTTCGTACTCTGGTTCTGTACTCGGATAGCCATCGTAGCCCTACTATACAAGCACTTCAACACTTCGATATACCGACAGTCAACTTGGCACCACTGAAGGGACTGCAGCACCGCCCAAATTTCAACGGAATCAAAGGCTTTCTCATAGTCCACATACGCCAGACATAGTGGCAAATTGTACTCTTCGGACTTCTGTACAATTTGCCGAAGGGTATGTATGTGGTCTATGGTGCTAAAGCCCTTTCGAAAACCGGCTTGTTCGGGAGGCTGGAAGTCGTCAAGTCTGCGCGCGAGACGATTCGTAATGACTCTCGAAAACAGCACGTAGACGCGGCTCAGAAGGGAAATCGGTCTGTAGTTCTTCAAGAGAGCGTTGTCGCCTTTCTTGAAGAACAAGACCACCGCACTTCTGCTCCACGCCTCCGGTGTAATGCCACCATGAAGGACGGAATTAAAGAGCTTCTGAAAGACTTCAAGTACCGGTTTTCCACCCGCTTTCAGAAGCTCCGCTGTAATTCCATCCTCGCCTGGGGCCTTGCCGTTTTTAAGGTGCTGGAGAGCCATTCTAATCTCGCTCAGACTGACGTCCGGGATATCTTCGGAATAGTGTCGGATGAGACTCGCTCTTGGATCGTTACTCACACTTGCGTGTGGCTCCAACGATGACGTGTACAACTGCCCATAGAACCTCTCAATCTCACTCAAAATCTCAGGTGTCCCGGAAACGATGCTGCCACATTCCGTCTTCAGCTTTGACAGTTGGCTCTTTCTGGCAGACAGATCTCTGGCAAAGACTTTGGAGCCTTGGTTCCGCTCGATCGCTTCTTCAACACGAGCTGTATTGAAGTTGCGTAAGTCCCGCCGCATGCATTTGGAGATCTGTCTGTTCAGATGCCTGTATGCTGTCAAGTCTGTTGAAGAATGTAGCTTCATCTCCCGTCTAACAGCCATGAGATTAAGAGTGTGATTGGAGAGTTTTTGTGTTCTTCTGCGGCGGGTCTTGCAGAACTTAGCTCCGACCGCATGGACAGTTTCCACGAGCTTGTCATTCATATCGTCCACTTCATTGCAGTCTTCCAGGCACTGAAAACGGTTTTGTAACTCGAGCTGAAAGGTTTCGGGACTTTGGAACAAAGCACGAGGGGGACGGAGCGTTGACTTCATTAGACGAGACCTCTCCAACTTAACGTTTAGGTTCAGGGTGCCTCTAACCATTCGGTGATCGCTACCAGTTTTCACCCTCGCGATCACGGAGACATCACTGAACAGTTGTCGTCTGGTCGTCATAATGAAGTCAATCTCATTTTTTGTCGAACCGTCGGGGTTTGACCAGGTCCACTTCCTGTGGGGCCGCTTCTGGAAGAAAGAGTTCATCATAAAGAGTCCCTCTTTCTCCATGAAGTCGGCCACCTGCTGGCCCCTTGAGTTCCGTTGCCCTATTCCAAATTTCCCTACTTTCAGCTCACCGTTCTCTCTTGTGCCTAGTTTTGCGTTGAAGTCTCCCATTAACACCGTATATTGGGTTTTGGAGGAATGCATGGCTCTAGAGATATCCTCATACATTTCCTCCACCTCCTCATCGGGGTGTGCCGAGGTTGGTGCGTAAACCTGTATGACCTTCAGCGAATACCGTTTGGTGATTCTGAGTATAAGGTACGCAATCCTCGTCGACACACTCCCGATCTTTACAACGTTGTTAACGAGAGACTTGTGGACGATAAATCCGACACCTCCTTGGGACAGATGGTCGCCCTCCCGGTGATAGAGCAAGTTGCCGGATTCGAGGATTACCGTGTCCTCCCCCTCTCTTCGGACTTCGGATAATCCTATAATATGCCAGCGCAACTTGTCTATCTCTTCTTCCAGCTCCACAATCTTCTCGTCAGTCCTCAGGGAGCGTGCGTTGTACGTTGCCAGGTCGAGTCGTCTAAGGTGGCAACCGAACCTCCACCGGAGAGTATTAGCACCCCCTGCCCCGCCGTTACCATGGTCGCCGCCGTAGGCAGGAATAGCGGGGCCGCCGGGGACTGGGGGCCGTTTCTTTGTTACTGTCATTCATAGAGGGGTATTTGCCATAGTTGCCACGCTTAGCGAGCGGGTTGGCAACCGCAGTTTTTTTTTATTGTTAGTTTGTTGTTATCAAGAAGATGCTGCTGCCCATCTCCTGCCTGTTTCCCTTTGTCGAAAGTCGACACCCACGGGAGGATATGGGGTAGTGGATATTCTTGACCGCCACTACACGGCATGTACAGGATATCATGGTTGAATAGGGGAAATAAGATCTCATTACATTCCTAGGGGGTCTAATGGCCAAAAAACAAAAAAAAATTAAAATTCTTATTTCGGCTATAACTCCGCCTCCTTCGGAGGCTCCTTACACAGTCTTTACTTCCCGCATGCCACATGTTGTATGTAAAAAGATACATTTATATATAACAAGTGGGAGTTTTTGTGTAATTTAGTGTAATTTATATATAACAAATACATAAGTTTGAAATTTGTGCTATGACTAGGTCAGGTCATCACAGCCATGGTGGTATAGTTTTATTGCACAACAAATATGTATAAACACCGTTCTTAAGTAGTGCAATAATATATTCTGTATTGTAAGTGTACTTGTTGAATAAATGAAAAATAAAAAATTAAGCTAAAATAAAATCTTTCTTTCTTGAAAAAGAGATTTTAATAAAAATAAATATGAAATATGTCCAGTTCTTACGAGTATATAGTGCACGGGCGATTTCCATCCCTTGTTAAAGCGAATTTGTCTTTTATTTCACGAGAATCAATTCTCAGTGTACAGCTTTGTTATATGTAAAGATATATTTATTATTATATTAAATGGGTACATATATAATTTTTGTTATTTATTAGTTGTAACTATTCGAAATATTTCTAATGACCATACTTTCACAAATAATGTTTGTTTCGTCACGTTCTTACATTCACTTATCATGTTTAAGTATATGAAGTCTTGTTGCAATGAAAGGGACGACTCTACTAAGCAGGCATTTTTGAATGAACCTCGAGGAGGATTATTTAATTGAAGTACCACCAATGCTGTTTCTTTTGCATTTCAATGATATGTTGAAAACCAGTAACATTCATTGCTATGCAGACGACTGCACTCGTGATGCCTTATACACCGGCCGTGCCAATATTTCTCGGGAAAACGGCGCCCAGTACCGGGACAAATTTGTGTCTGAAGTCGAGTCTTTGCTGAACAAAGTCTCGGATTGGGGGCGGCTAATTATAGTGCAGTTCAATCCCCAAAGACACAAGTTTGCCGCTAAAAAGAACCCCTTTGTCGTATCTCTTCAGTTTCAATGCACTCGGCGTCTACATATCGAATATTGTGCAGTTTCGGCCTCACATGGAATACTGTTCTCATTTCTGGGCCGGGGCATCCCAGTGCCAGCTCCTTCCACTTGACCGCATCCAGCGCAGAGCGGTTCGAACCGTTGACGACCGATTTCCTTCTAATCGGCTGAACTCACTGGCGCTGCGTAGAGATGTTGCATCCCTTTGCATTTTCTATCGAATCTACTACGGGGAGTGCTCTGAGGAATTGTTAGGATTCATTTCAGCTGCCAAATCTCATGAACGCACATCGCGTCAACATTCACGATACCATCCTCACCATCTGGATGCTTCGCGGTCCACCACCATGCGTTTTACTAAGAGTTTTCTTCCTCGTACAATTTCTGTGTGTAGTTTTTTACTACTGGTGATTTTCCGGACTCAATACGACTTAGGAACCTTCTAGAAAAGGGCTTACACCTTTGTTAAAGGCCGGCAACGTACCTACAATTCCCCTGATGTTGCGGTTGTTCATAGTCACTTACCATCAGGTGAGCCGCATGCTTGTTTGCCCCCTCTTCTATAAAAGAAGTAAGTAGTAAATTGTACACATGGATCTTTATAGTCTTATGTGTACTATTATAATCATATAATATTTACTAGTAGTTGTTTCAATAGAAATAATACAATATAGAATATAATAAGGCTGTAAGGCTCAGAGACAAGAATGTAAAAAAAACAAAAAAATATTTTTTGAGTGCCTTTGGATGTAATCGTTCCTATTTCAAATATCAAAACAGAAACAAATTTTACATAAAACGTGACCTAAATGTGACCCATTTATTATAATATCCTAGTCCGCAGCATGGGGGCAAATGTACCTCGAGTGCCCTCAGCGGCACCACGGAGCAATGTATGCTTGTCGACATCGTTTCACGCGTCTGAATTGGCCTTAATGATTGTGCTCTCATTTTTATATTTACTTATTTTCATTCAACTCATAGGTGTGACCTGGACGTTACACGTGACTTTTGTTTTGTCCATGTTCATCTTAAGGTCTTATCGGTTGGGAGACATTATTAAGGTCATTGAGGATAGTACTTAGGTCCTACAGTGATTCTGCTGAGTGATGTACTCGCCATTGACGTTAATACCGTATCCTTTCCAGTCCAGTAGCTTGAAAACGTCTTCCAATGCAGTGGTGAAGAGTTTCGGAGATATAACATCGCCCTGTCTTACACCTCTCTGCAGTAGGATAGGTTTTGTTTTTATTAGGAAGCTTAAGCTCGCTTAGCAAGCTATGGTGAGTGCTATGCTCGAGGTTCCTCTGCGTGATAAACTTAAAAACGAGGATATCCGCAGTAGAACGAGAGTAACAGATATAGCCCAACGTATTAGTAAGCTGAAGTGGCAATGAGCTGGCCATATAGCTCGAAGAACCGACAACCGATTCAAAGCAAGTAAACCTCGCACCTACATCGGCATCTGAGAAATGTGAAATATAGAACTTGCTCAGACAGGAAAATGTTTCATTTTCAGAGTCACGGAATATCCATCCAAACAAGGCGTTCCCGAATCCAATAGAATGGTGATAATGAGCATCGATAACGTTGCCAACGAGCGTATGGTTAATAATAAAAAGTAGATTTGTTTTATAGGATAGGGTGACAAACGAGCACACAGTCCACCAGATGGTAAGTGGTTGCTTTGGCCCATAGACATCTATCCTCGTTTGAGAATCAAAATGCAGATACGTTGTCAGCCGTGAGGACTAAGATGGAATGCCTCTTTTCCAGTAAAAAACGTCTCCGGTTCTCTACACTCACCATACGAAACATAGCAGTGTTAAGAGTCCGTATAATGCTGTTTTGATGATATTGAGCGATCTGAATCTCGCTATCTATAAGACCTTAGAGTTTGCTATTTTGACACATCTAACTAGGACTTATAATCTTCAAATCTGTTGAAGCAAAAACACGATCCGATAAAAAATTCTCGATTAAAAAAAAAGACGAAAAAACCTCGTTTTGCTCTTATTTTGAGTTAGATCTCTGAAACTTTATGGAATTGAATGATGATTTTTAAGCTAGTAGATAGGTAATAATAGTATCTCAAATCGTGACGATTTATTTTTCTATTTTTCTACGTGGTCTACTCGTAATTAGCAATTATGTAATTTGGCGCTTGCGTTATTTTATTCTAAGCGAGCACACTCTCTTTCTGTCTCTTGTTTTGCACGCGGTAGTAATAGCGCTATCCTTTTCCATTTGTTCAATCAGTCTGCTGCGGCATCTGTTGTTGTCTATGTTTGGCGATATTACAGAGAGACGACTATTTATTCATATAATGACAAGTTATGATTGATAATTTCATTACTTAGTACTCTCTACTCTCTTTACTCTAACAAAATCGCTTTGACCTCGTGTTCCCGCCTGACCGCGAGCAGTAGTGTGCTAACGAGTGGCGCGGGGAAGTGGGGGCGAAATTAGAATTTGAGCTAAGGTAGTATAGGCTCTTAAGCTGCTATTTTACGCTGGTATTCTGTGAGACCGTGGTCCTTCCCCGGTCGAGCCGACCCATTCGTGCTACAACTATACTACTTATATGGTAGCAAGGCTCCACCACGCATGACGTAGATTAAAAATTATAAACTTCAAATTCTTTAATTTTTTTGGATAACATCTGTTGTACAAATATCACCGAATCATATTGATTTCATTTCCAAAAATATTAAATTTAAAAGAAAAAAGAAAGAAATGGGAGTATAAATGTGCCCTCATTTTGCCGTCATTAGCGCAGGCTGAGGAGACATTGGAATTGTATGCAACGGTGTTGACAAGCGTCATCTACGCCGTGTTTGCGGCTGAGGGTACTTGTAAACATTTGCGACTATACGAGCGCTGTAAGAAATACACCAAGCGAGGGCAAACTGAATGAGGTCAGGGGTAAATTCCTAAGTGTTAGTAAAAGCTGTTTTGTACACTTTGCATTACAGGTATTTTATTTTATTTATATTTACGTGTAGATATGCAATGGTAGCTGTTTAGGCCGAACAATTAACATTTGAAATTCGCATTCAACACTCGTGTCCGCCCGCTGACTTTGTAAAGGTCACCGTGCCCCACTCCCGTGCGCGTCGCCCAGCAGAGGGCGCGGGCGCAGAACGCGAGTGCGAAGAGTAGCTTGAAGGCAGTGCGGTCGCTAGCATGGCTTGAGGTCGCCCGGGATAACCTCCATTTTATAGTGTCGATTTTGTTAGCAAATTTGTGCAACGACGAGGAATTGTAGTCTAGAATTAAATGCTGGGTTGACTAATTGTTAGGAAGTTAACATTGATTGCGATCAACGTCTGAATTTGTGTGTTGTGCGCGCCTTATTTTCTGCGAATTTGGTTATTCTAATTTGATAGCGTATATAAGTGCATTTGTCAATATTAATTTGCTCGTGCGGCATTTGATATAGTTCGGAGACATTTTCCGTTGTCGGTTGAACGCTGAACTTTGTGACTCTAGAGAAGGTCGTGTTTGGTTCTAGAAATAATTTGTTGCCACGTGAAACGAAAGTGACCTTTGATCCAAACATTCGAAATTCGTGCTGGGTGTTACGTTTCTGATTATAAGTAACGGGATTTAGTTGCGTTTTGAAGTTAGTTAAATGTACCATAAAGTTGATAGACTGAATTAGTGAATGGAAGAAAGAAATTGACCGTGAGTGACGCCGCTGGAGAGTACTGCACACTGGGGCGGTGCCGGAGTCAGGGCTGCTGCCGACTTCAATGGTCCAGTCAGGTCAACCACAATACACACCACTAAAACACCACTATACATGCACGTACACACCTTCGGCCTGACCGAACCTTGGGACAGTCTTCGCCTCAGATCCAGGTACGTACTATTTATTTTCCTAGCCTTCTCCCGATACTGTGGTAGGATAGGACGTTTTTCCATAAGGCCACTTGGGCTCCGTCCTAGTTGTCCGCCGAATCTACCGCTGATGGGCCCCGGGATATTTGATCTTTGTAGGGACAGCTAGGAGCGTGAACGTGTACTGATAAGACAGTAGGGTCCAAAGTAAAGTAAGAAGCAACTAAATATAATAGAAATTACATAATAGATTTTGATAAGGTTTAATAAAATAAAATTTACAAATAAAAAACCAATATTAGTATGTATTTACTTACACTAAACCTAATATTTATCTATTGATATACTTAGTAGAGCCACTTTAGTAAAGAAAGTAGGGCCACGCTGTAAGGTATAATTGCTACAGCACGAATGGGGCAGTTCGCCTGAGGAAGGACTACGCTCTTAATACCACTCTCTCGTATTAGTGAGCAACGACGGAGATCTTTTTAACGGGTAACAAAGTATTCAATCTTAGTCTCTTCTCACAATTAACGCACCTGCATTTTGATTCTTAATTCAGGATAAATGTGTGTCTCCATGTTGTGACAACATCCACTTACCATTCGCTGGAGGGTATGCTCGTGTGTTAATATTACTTCTTTATAAAGTAAACTATAACATAATTTTTATGTTTTGTGTAAGGTACCATTGTGACAATAAGAAAGTCCCATGCCCTGATGGCAGGAGTATTATTATTTAAGAAGTTACTTAAAATTTTGCAAGTATCGTGTGTTTCATAAAATACATAATATATAATATTTTTGTACATTTTTACTAATATAAGCTCACGTGGTCGAACCATTTATAGTACATAATTTATATATATATATATATATATATATATATATATATATATATATATATATATATATATATGAAAATGCTTTTAAAAACGTTTCAACACATTGCCTGTCATTTGGCGATACGAATTCCATTTTCATTTAAATAGCACCATGATATTTACATATTATATGAATAATGTTATATATTACTTTAACGTGAGCTTTTTAGTAGTTTTTTAATTGAAAATGAAAAAATTAGGCCAAATTTGCAGGGAAGGTTTAGAATAAGTAATATAGTCAAATGTTGAATAAAAATTTACTTAAAAAAATCTCAAACATTCTGTCCTTTTTATCTTTTAAATTCAAAATGCATGATAATGCATTATTTTAACTGATTTTACTGCACACGCATACATTTGTAAGGGTCGATCGGTAGGCAAAAACGTTGTTGTCCATAAATCATATTCAATTTGGGATAATTTCAAATAAAAGTAGAAACCTTATTTACTCGTATTTTCAAAAACTGCAATAACGGTATATCATTTATATATTTGAATTTAAGTTTAAAATTTGACTACTCTTTGAAAAATAGCCCTGTATATATTTATATATCTCTATATCTAAAAATCAATTGCTGTCCGTTAGTCTCGCTAAAACTCGAAAACGGCCCGAACGTTTTTGATGAAATTTTTTGTGTGCGTTTGCATAAGTCCCTGGATGGTTTAGATTCATAATTAAACTCGACGGTTGCGCTGTCGTCAAAGTCCAGATCTCACCCGTGCTAAGACGGGACAGATTACTAGTGTATAATATTTTTTCGTGGTAAGACATTAAAATTTCGTTTGTCAAATGCAACTTTTTCCTAATCTACTACTGTTTCGAAATAAGGTGCCCCTGACCGCAGATAAGAAGGCGAAAAACATTCCGTGGGAATGGGTAAGGCGTGCTTGACAAGCGTGAATAAATGCTTATGATCGGTAGTGGAATATTTTTATATTTAGTAGGTATAGTGAAATCCGTTTCCTTTTGACGGGATAATGCAGGCAAAATGTATAGGAGGTTGTGCATTTCGCTTTTTTTTAATTTTCTTATAATTGTGTAAGTATTACATCCGTTATCCATCACAGCCTATTAAAGTCCACTACTGAACATAGGCCTCCCCATAGATTGTCTCACAAAGGGGATATGTGCCATAGTTAAAACGCTTGGCAGGCGGGTTGGCCACCGCAGTTCTTATTTTATAATTGCTATTAGGAAGACGCTGTTGCCCATGATCTGGTTTGTTTACCTCTGTCGTCTCTTACGACTCCCACCGCTTTACATGGTTTTATTATTGTATTATTTGTAATATTGTATATTATATTGTATCCGAATTGTTTCCATTCTCTTCCATCGTAAATTCCTTCGCAAACGAATAAAAAATAAGTGTGGGTGCGATTCGGCTCGCCCGAACTATTAGCTTCACAATTGTAAAATAGATTTTATTATTTAAAAAAAAAGAGTATTGATTTAAATTAATATTTACTAAGAGCCTGATTAAGATCTTTTCAGATCTTTTAAGGTCTTTTTCGACACACACGAGATGATCTGAAATGACGGATTCTACTACGACGCTTCTACACGGCAATATCGAGATATGCCAGAAGAAAAAAGTTTACTATCGTACGAACGTATAAAAGTACCAGCGTGTACACAGGTCTCTGTGGACTTTTAATTGTAGAGAAAGACGATAATATACTGTCGTTAAATTCATTAAATGGATAATACAGTCAAAGTAGTAGATATAGTAGAAACGGCGACAGCTCGCCTACCTTGAGTTTTTTTTTAATATGATAGGGTGACAAATGAGCACACAGTCCACCTGATGCTAAGTGATTGCTATGATCCATAGACATCTACATTGATCCTCAATAAAGAATCAAAATGCAGATGCGTTGTCACCCGTGAGGACTAAGATGGAATGCCTCTTTTCCAGTAAAATGTGTCTCCGGTTCTCTACACTCACCATATGAAACACAGCAGTGTCAAGCTGCCATTTTACGTTGGTATTCTGTGAGAGCGTGGTCTTTTCCCGGTCGAGCCGATCCATTTGTGCTATAATTATACCACTAATATAGCTGCAGCATGGCTCTACCACGTATAAAAAATGTGTGAAAATCATCGTTAAAATCTACGAGTTTCGGTTGGAGATACAAGTAATAGTAATGAAGCAGAGAACAAGTTGATTTGTACAAAAAATTCATCGGCCAATCCCATGCCGTCGTTTTTCTTAAAAATAAAATAAAGTCGTTGGAGCTTAAAAGAACACTTCGCGCAGATATTTCTCGGAAATTTTAATATTTTGTTTGCTATTCATACGAAATTTTATAACGCAAGGTTTCGGAGATCACAGCGTCCTTCAAACATTATTCCAAATTGGCTCTTACGACATTCACGAGATGTGGATGATGGTTCCTCTGCTATAACCACGAAGAATATACATGAATTCAATTTTAATGTTGTTCTCGCATATTCGTCTTGAAATATTTTAGCGGCTGACGGCTTCGAGAAGTTTCTATGTCTGTATTTTAAAGACACTACGAATTATTTACACACGTATAGACGAGAGACATGATTTGTACTTTATAAAGCAAAGTGGAATTCTCTGTGTGAAATGACAAGGAAAGTGCTAAAACGTTCCTGAAAGCACACTCTTCGGGAATTTTATAGTGGTGCTTTCATGTAATTTTATTTTTAAACCGTAAAATAATGCATAAAAGTTTTGGTATTGTTTTATTCTGTGGGTTTTAAGTAAAATATTCACACAGTATATCGACTCAAGGTCAGAATTATAACTACTGTCAACTAGCAGTGGTCAACAGTTGAATAAACTATTTTACGGATTCTATCGCGTTTAATGTACATATTTTAATTTCCGATGTGTCGGGTGCTTTACAGCCACCCATGGTCACGGGAAGGTGAGGAGGGGGGGAAGCTGAGATGCTTGACGTCCCGATTCTTACAGTATATTGAAGTCCTGCAGTGGTATGTTCGGGTTTGGATTTAATTTTGTTAATTATCCCAAGCAGATGGCAGCACCCATCCATCATCTCTATTGAAATTAGGATGCTTTTTAATTTTAATAGCCTCACCTATCATCCTTGGTAGGAATCGGTGTTCTTTTGTGAGAATTTGTGGTCTATCAAATCTGATGTAATGGCGGGGATGATCTTGAACATGTTTACAGATTGCAGATTCTCCAGAGCGTCGGTGCCTCACGTAAGGTTCTCGAAACGTCAGGATTTAAAATAAGTAAATTACGTAGGTCACTCAATAAGTTTTGCGATGCTCGAAATTTAAAAATTTAACGCACCCGTGTTATATGTTTCTAAAAAAAATATTTAAATTATAACTCCATAAGCCAATTGCTCAATTTAAAAAAAAAAACAAAGTTCTATTAATTTTCCTGCAACGCATCTGCAATTCCCCTGGTGTTGCGGTTGTTCATGGGCGGCGGTAGTCACTTAGCATCAGGTGGGCCGCATGCTCGTTTGCCCCCTATTCTATAAAAAAAAAAAACGCTTCCCGCGCATTTTATTTAAAACGATGGATCTTAACCGTGAACATATATTATGATTTTAAATTTAGTTTAACCGAACAATTAAGTTTACAACCATTACAATCAGCATTAGGGGACTCAGCTCCATCACGCGCAACAATTTTTAAGGTGTTTTACTGAATTCAAAAGGGGTAAAATTAATCTTAAAGATGACCAAAGAGCCGGAGCTCCGCAAACAGCAGTAACGGCAGAAAATGTATGGACTACTGAAATGTTGGTGCGAGAAGACCGACGAGTCACATTACTGACATCGACAAATTGTAGGCATTAGTTCAAGGAGCATTCATATCATCCTTCATCAACATCTTGGAGTGAGAAAGCTTTGTTGTCGATGGATCCCTCGTTTGCTCTCCGAAAGCGAAAAAAAGACTCGTGTGGATTGGTACTGTTACGGCCTACGGCTGCTCCCTTAAAGGATCCAATCCTCTGGGGCCTATGAGCAGAAGACTTCCCGAGCAAACGTAGGCCGGGCCTCAATGTGGCCACGTGGAATCTCTCGAATTACACTAAAATATATGGGGGAGCGTTCTATACTACGGCCAGTCGACCGGCAGAGGAATTAGGCGGAGCTTACTTACCTATATCCAAGGCGACTGGTCCCTCCGGAGTCGGTCAGGTCACATGTGGTTGTGTAGTGAAAGGGAAATAAGTGATGTGATGTGTATCTGGGTGTGACTGATGGTGATTGAACCTAGACCTTGGCCGTCGGCAGCAGCTCGAGCGTCGACACCGCTCCAACTTGAGGGGGGCTTCCGAGGTTGTCAACAGTCACTTTCTTCTTTCGTCACTGTTAGGGATCGCAGTGGACTGTATTATTGAGGTACGCTAGGGGCAACTGCTTAAAGAAAAGATGGTACTGTCGAACTATACTGTATTCTAACTATTTACAAATGTGGCACTATTAATTACACTATTATACAGAGGGGAGTCTTCTTAATGGAGTCTTCTTGGGTCTTGATTTTGCTGTTTTCTTCTCTTCGAGTGCCGCTTCCGAAATGAACAGCTCACCGACCGAGACGCCCTTCTTATATCTCGCCGGAGAGCGTCTCGGGTCGTGCGTAGCGTCGTCCGCGATGCCGCGCGCTCATTGGTCGGCGACATCGCGTGATCTGCTGCCGGTGTGCGGGGTGCGCGGGGCGCACCGGGCTGTCCGCTACATCCACCCCCCGGCGTAGCCTGCGAGCCTAAGCTTCTCTCGGGAGGACGGCGATCTTCCTGACGGGCCGCCGCAGCACTCCTCCCTTGGTCCGGACCTCGACGTTTCGCACCACGCCGTCTGGTCCAGGAAACCTCTTCGTTACGATGCCCCGCGGCCACACATTCCTGGGTAGGTTGCCGTCTGCAACCACGACGAGGTCCTCTTCCTGTATTTGGCGCTGCTGAGCATCTCTGGAGTCCCCGCGCGCGACCAGCGTCGGCAGGTACTCCTTCACCCAGCGCCTCCAGTACTCGTCGGCGAGCCCCTGCGCCGCTCTCCACGCCCGACGATCCATGGGTGTGCACGGCGCGGTGACTGGCAGGCCCGATGGTCCCAACTGTAGGAAGTGGTTGGGTGTCAGCGCCTCTTCATCGTCGATGTCGACCGGTACGTGCGTCAACGGTCGAAAATTTACAGTATTTTCGGCTTCAGTCAGAAGCGTTGCCAGCGTTTCTTCTCGTGGGCTTTTCTGATGGAGAGTGGCTTCGAGCGCGGTCTTCACTGAGCGCACGAGACGCTCCCATGCGCCTCCCTGGTTAGGCGCGCCCGGTGCGATGAACTTCCAGTCGACGCGCCGAGTCAGCGCGTAATCCTTCAACTGCGGCGCCCACTCTTCCATTGCCCGTCGTAATTCTGTGTTTGCCCCATGAAAATTAGTCCCATTATCCGAATAAATAACCCGTGGCCACCCACGCCTAGCCGCCATGCGCCGCAATACCGATATCGCCGAGTCCGTGGTCAGAGAATAGACTATCTCTAGATGTACTGCGCGCGTCGTTAGGCACGTGAACAGTGCCACCCACCGTTTTTCGTGCCGTATCGTAACCGTCAGAGGCCCGAAATAATCAATCCCGGTGTTCGTAAACGGTCGCGCAAACGCCCCTAACCGTTCAGGTGGTAGGTCTCCTGTAACCGCAGGTCGTGGTGTCGCCTTCCGTACTCTGCATCGTAGGCATCTCCGCTCCGCTTCCCGTACTGTAGGTCGTAATCGGAGGATATGATACCTAGTGCGCAGGTCGTTCACCACTCTCTCTCTGTTGGCGTGGCTTGCTTCCTGATGCGCCTTCTCCACAAGCAGCTTCACAAAATGGTGACGTCCATTCAGGATAATGGGTCTCTTCATTTGACCGTCCACGTCGGCTGCGTCGATCCTTCCCCTGGCTCGTAGCACTCCATCCTCCAATATGGGGTCGAGCTTCCTTAGTGCGCTGCCGGTGGTCAAATTCTTTCCCCGCTGAAGGCGGCTGATGTCTTCAGCGAAGCTTTCCTGCTGGCTGTGTTGTATCCACATCCGTTCTGCTCTCTGGATGTGCTGTAAGGTCAGTCCTCGTGCTCTTTCTCGTGCCGCATCGAGGAATTGTAGTACTCTTGCTGTAGCCCTGATTAACTTCTCGTAGGCAGAGAATCTCCCTATGTCTGGCAGGTGTGGAGCTTCCTGGGTGTCGCTCTGGTGCGCCACGATTTCCTCCAACTCTTCATCATCCCCCGCCTTCTCTTCCTGTCGGTGAGGCCATCTGTCTTCATGCTCGTAGAGGAAGGGTGGTCCGGTAAACCACTTGTCGCTCTCTTCCTTGGTTGTGAAGTTCATACGCGTCGCTTGATCCGCTACGTTTTCCGCAGTCGGTATCCACCTCCATTGCTCGGGTGATGTCTTCTCAGCTATCTCCCCTAACCGGTGAGCAACGTATGGAGTGTAACGCGCCGTATCGTTTTGTATCCAATGGAGCGCCGTAGTAGAGTCCGTCCAATATACGACCCTATCTGCTACCACTCTGTGTTCGTCCTGCACGAATTCCGCGAGTCGCGCGCCTATTAAGTTCGCCTGCAACTCTAATCGCGGTATACTTTGCGCTTTAATTGGAGCTACTTTCGCCTTAGCCGCCACTAATCGTACCCTAATCGTTCCGTCGCGATATCGTATACGCCAATACGCCGCGGATGCGTACGCACGTTCGCTCGCATCATTGAACACGTGAAGTTGACGCTCAGCCACTCCCCCCGTAGGAGCATGGCTGCGAGTCGTGATACCTCCTCGACGACTCGCAGCCATCGCTGGAATTCCTCTGCTGCCTCCTCGGGTAGTTCGTCGTCCCATCCGATCTTCTTCATACGCCATAGGTCTTGTAGCAGGATCTTGGCGGTGATGGTGAGGTAACTTAGCAGTCTAAGCGGGTCAAAAACGGACATGACCGCGCTTAATGCTTCCCTCTTGGTCGGTGGTCGCTGTAGCGCCTTTACTTCTTGCGGCACCCTATTCATTGACGTGTTGAATGTTAGGGCGTCTTCATCAGCCATCCATAATAACCCTAAGGTCCTGCCTGGGCTGTCTTGTCTTAAGCCTACTTCCTTAGGCTTACGCGCCAGTAAGTCCTCCGGCTTGTCTTCTAACAGGGCTGCGTGGTTAGAGTTCCATCCTGCCAAGGTGAAACCGGCCTGCTGGTGCACTTCCGAAACCTGCTTCCCCGTATTTATCGCTTCCTCTACCGTGGCATAACTGTCTAAATAGTCATCCATATATTGGCTACGTACGATAGCGTCAAGTGCCAACGGGTGTGTCTCTGCGTGTGCGCGCGCGTTATGATCCCTAACACTATGTGCGAGAAACTGCGAGCTCCTCGCACCGAAAATCATTGATGTCATAACGTACTCCCGCGGTGGGCTGTGTCGCTCGTCTCCTCGCCAAAGAAACAACTGCGCGGGCTGATCGCGACGGTCGATCTTTACACGCAAGAACATCTCCCTAATATCCGCGGACACTGCTATCTCGTTCTCCCTAAATCGAAACAGTATGCCCGGTAAGTTGCGTAATAAGTCGGGGCCGTCGAGTAAATAATCGTTAAGGCATCTGCCGGATGCGCGCGCTGCCGCGTCGAACACTACTCTCGTCTTCCCCGGCTTGTTCGGATTCCGTACTGCGAAGTGTGGCAGGTACCAGCTCTTGGGATCCTCTCGCTCTGTCCCCTCGGCTTCCCTTGCGTATCCCTTCGCCAGGAGGTTGTCTATCTGGGCTGTGTAGGCGTCACGAAACTCCGGCGACTGGTCCATCTTCTTTTCGATCGTCCGTAGTCTTCGCGCTGCCATCTCGTAGCTGGGTGGCATCCGCACGTTGTCGTCCTTCCATGGCAGTCCAACTTGGTATTGCTCGCCGACCTTCTTGACGGTGCGCTGGAATATGTCGACAGCGCGCTCCTCATCCCGTCGCGGCCTACTCTTCAGCGAGATACCTATAGAGTCTATCTCGTACTGCCGTTTGAGGAGTTCCGTTAGCTCCTCGTCCCGACTGACAAACGTTCTGATGTCCCTATCTAACCGTCCGCTAGTGCTCTCTACGTGTAATACGGTCTCGCCGTCTTCCCTACACGTTAACCGCGGCACGGTTCCCTGAATTACCCATCCTAATAGCGTTCGTGCAGCTATAGGCTGCCTTCGACGTCCTATCCTTAAACTACGGGTAATTATCAAATGCCAATTGTCGGCGCCTAATAGCAATCTCGGCTTCGCGTCGTCGTAACACACCGAACTCGGTAAGTCACGTAAGTGCTTTAATCGTAAGCACTCCCTACTCACAGACAGCGAGCCTATCTTTAAGTCGGTTACTGTTCGCGCGTTTATGTTAAACATCTCGCTGCGCGTCTTGCCACGTATCCCTATATTGACTAATCTACTATTAGCCTCGCGTTGACTGTTACCTACGCCTTTAATATTGAGCGGCTTTATCGGTCCTTCCGCTCCTAACTCGCGAGCTAAGTCGTCGTCGATTAGCGATATCGTAGAGCCTTCGTCAAGTAGCGCGTACGTGTTCACTTCCTTTCCGCGTGGTCCGCGCACGGTTATCGGACACACTTTTAACAATACGGACGCTCTATTGCTAACACTCGACGTGACGAGCACGGTTTCGTCCGGTTTAACCGACGCTGCAGGCGTACGGGCCTTGCGGGTGTGAAGAAGAGCGTGGTGGGGGGCGTTACAACCGTCGACGCCGCACTTCCTGGCTTTGCAGCGTATACGTCGGTGCTTGCTGCTCAAGCACTTGAAACATACCCCATCTTCCCTAACCCACTTCCACCGGTCGTCCGAGCCCATTTGCTCTAATTTCTTAAACTTGACGATAGGGTGTTCACCCCCGCAACACATACATGAGGCACTACCGGTGTCCTCCTGGGCGGTGAACGTCTTAACGTCGCGGGCCCTATCTTCTACGCGGCGTGTTAACACTATTCTTTTCGACGGCGGCGCCTCTCGTCTTACGGGCGATTCCTTAGTCGACGTTACGAACGTATAGGCATGACTTAACGCACGGTCAGCCTCTCTCATCATGAACCGGGATAACGTAACAATGTCCGGTTCGTCCGCACTTCCGTAGTGCTCCGCATAATCGCACCAACGCGACCGTAAGTGAGGGCTAAGTTTGCTAGTAACCTCCCTAGTCAGCATTGGATTACGCAGATAACCCTTGCCGTCGATGTTCTGCATGATGCACACTATATTCTGTAATTTAATCGCGAACGAGTTTAATTCCTGGGCGGTTTGACCCGGGCGCGGAAGGCGTTTTAATTCTTCTAACGCACGATCAATAATTACTTCCGAGCGGCCGAAACACTGCTCCAGTGTCCGCATAATGTCTGCCGGATCCTTCGCCGTAAACAGCAGAGCCGATACTACCTCTCTAGCCTCACCGCGTAGACAGTTCCTTAATCTTGCCATATTTTCCGTATTTGTGAATCCATATAAACGCGTGGATTCATTCATCGCGGCTTTAAATGCTAACCATTCCGCGGCCGAGCCGTTAAAAATAGGCAAGTCTTGCGTCTGCTTCGCGGCGGCTGGTCTAACCCTAACCATACTTTCTAAAGCTTCCGCTAGCCGTTCTACCTATCCTTCCCTCGCGGGGTGAGCGACCTATCTCTATCCCTATTTCCTTCTAGCCTACGCTGTGGCGCCGGCGACCTATGTACACCTACATCCCTATGACACGGCGACGGTAATCTACGATCCGCAAGGCGATGTGGCGATTTATCTCTGCCTACATCATTACACGGCGACGGTGATCTACGATCCGCGTGGTGATGTGGCGATGGCGATCTATGTACACCTACATCCCTATGACACGGCGACGGTAATCTACGATCCGTAAGGCGATGTGGCGATCTATGTGTAGGCGATAGAGTGCGGCGTTGGACGCGCGACGGCGACGTAGCTCGTACACGACGATCCACCTGGTTCATTTCTACGGCGACTCCATTATCCCTCTGTATCCTATTTACGCGGCTCGGTTGAACGTCATTCGCGACCGACTTCCCCTAGGCATCTTCAGCGTGGTCGTAACCGGTTCCCCTCCTCGGTGGGGCCTGCTCTATCTCGATGCGGGGCGCGGGCTGAGGCGGGCGGTAGGGCGGCTCCCCCCGCACAGTATCTACGTTTTCTAACCACCTATCAACGCGTACCCTATTTTCGACTAATTCGTCCTCGTTTAGGCTTTCCCTATCGGTTTCTTCTTGCAGTTGCGCGATATCCCTAGCATATTTCTTCTTGATGAGATCTTCCTCGATTTGCAATTGCTTCCTCCTAATTGCAGCTAGTTCCTCCGCGGCATTATATTCGATTTGTTTTAATCTTGCTACTGCGCTAGCTGTCGACCGGGCTGAACGGACTGAACGGACCGACGGGGTGCGGGACGCGGGCCTATGTACAACGTCTGCTACAGGCGCGACGGTACGCACTATCGAACTAGTTTCCGTAGTCGGAAGATCTTCTATTACGTTTCTGTGCGCGGCGCGGATGTGCTAACTTCTCCCAAGCGATCGGTTGTAGACACGGGCATAGCGGGGCGCGGCGGCGCGGGCGCGGGCATAGATGCTGGCGCGAGCGGGGGCTGCGGCGCGGCGGAGGGCGCTTGTGCCAACGTGAGATAATCGGACGGGGACGCGGGTGCTTCCTCGAATATCCGCATTCCTACTGGCGTTTCGTCGTCGTTCCGTATCTTCTGGCTTCTTGTCTTCCGCATGATGGTATCCCTCGTTGCGACCTCAGATCGTCTTCAAAAAGACGCACGTATTGGACGCCGTTCCCGCCTCAAGGGCGTTACCAGATGGTCACAGTTTGGCACCGTTAGGGAGCAACCACCCGGCCGCGTAAACGCGGTTAAGAAACAGGAATTGTCTGGAAACAGAGAATATATATGACGTCGATGTAGATAAGAAACGAGGAACGAGTTAGTACCGACGATCTTCTCTCTTCGTCGACGTACTTCTTTCTTCCTCGAAGATCTTCTGTAATGATCTTCTTTCTTCTGTAATTATGTTCTCTCTTCTATAATTATGTTCTTTCTTCAATAATTATGTTCTTTCTTCAATAATTATGTTCTTTCTTCTTTCTTCTGGCTTGAATCCGGCGACGATGGACCAAGAACTTGTTAGGGATCGCAGTGGACTGTATTATTGAGGTACGCTAGGGGCAACTGCTTAAAGAAAAGATGGTACTGTCGAACTATACTGTATTCTAACTATTTACAAATGTGGCACTATTAATTACACTATTATACAGAGGGGAGTCTTCTTAATGGAGTCTTCTTGGGTCTTGATTTTCTTGATTTCTCTTGCTGTTTTCTTCTCTTCGAGTGCCGCTTCCGAAATGAACAGCTCACCGACCGAGACGCCCTTCTTATATCTCGCCGGAGAGCGTCTCGGGTCGTGCGTAGAGTCGTCCGCGATGCCGCGCGCTCATTGGTCGGCGACATCGCGTGATCTGCTGCCGGTGTGCGGGGTGCGCGGGGCGCACCGGGGTGTGAAGGGGCGACGGGGCGGCGGCCTCCTCGCTGTCCGCTACAGTCACGTCGTGTGACTGATGGTGATTGAACCTAGACCTTGGCCGTCGGCAGCAGCCCGAGCGTCGACACCGCTCCAACTTGAGGGGGGCTTCCGAGGTTCTCCACAGTCACTTTCTTCTTTCGTCACGTTGACAGTCAATTAACTCTATCGTACGATTTACTAACTTACAGAAGCCACTAACTATCGCGGGTTATAAGGTTAACACACAAAACGCACACGGAGTTACAGTTTATTAAAGGTCACTACCGTTTCGCGTCGCAACAGTTAGTTCTAGAATATCAGAGGCCGCACTAGCTAATATTGCCTAATGCACTTATGCAGATTCTGAGTCAAACACAATAAGTCCCTGGGAAGCTCTCCAGCAGGAATGCGCGTCACAATGTTAGACCGTATATTTACTGGCCGCGCCGAATTATTCCGAGTTCCCTAACAGAATACAGCGTGCCAATCGTTAGCACCGCTTATGGACGACTGACTGCCCTTGGGCGTTTTTCGCACGACCGAAAGTCAAACCGGTATCGCGCCGAGCCGAGTGACATCTTCTTGACAGCGTTGAGCGTCGATTCTTGACAGCGTTGAGCGCGAACAAACCCCCGTCCCGGACATAAGGATTTAGGTCCGCGAGCAAACCGGTCAGCGGGACTAGGTCGAGACTGCAAGTTGCAAGACCGAATCTACAACCAAACTAGGCCACCTTAGGCAACCCATCAGATCTTGCAACCCTAACCAACGCCTCAAAAGACAGCCCTAATGTGGTAAGCCGGAGGGTCAGCCTCCACTGGATGCCCCTCCTGGGTATCGCAGCACTTTAATAAGTCCTGTACTGGACAAAAGTCCGACGACCTCTTTCAAGCACCTATCTGTGCCCCTACGATTAGTTTCGCAATCCGACCGGATCAGGTCTGCAAACAGCTACGCGACACGAAGCGGCCCCGAGCGGCCCTAGTATGAATTTTCAACAAGTAGGCCTAGCCAGGCCACCCACCATATTATCATTTACTAAAATAGTGCGGCAGCTGATTTCAATCTGATAGTCTCCAAAACTAGCTAGCCTGTTAGGCAAGTAGTCCTATGCTCATATTTCAACTAATTTTTCAAAAGCATCAATGTTCAACTACAGAATTAATTCAACCAAATTAATCACCGATGCGCATAGGTCAACTTGAAAATTAAACAAAACAATAACGTAAGGGACAGGCCTACTTCTTCGCAAAGCAAAATGATTAAACACTATCAGCCTTCACTGAGGCCGTCGGCAACAGAACATTTTGACAAGTGGACTGTTGACGGCTTAAGGCTCAGTGGAGGTGGCCGTGGTGGGAGCTAAGGCGGCAGCTAGCCAGGGTCGCCTCCATCAAATGGGGAACAGTGGTACACCAGTCGCGGCCACTCAGCTAACGGGAGTGAGAAGGGTCCAGCGGACCGATGAGTGGCCGTGAAGTTCCTCTCCACACGCTTAGGGGGGGTGATGACACCCCCGCCCCTGGGGGAATTACCCCCCGACTTGTCGGGGTAGGGACCCCTTTCAAACTTAGGGGCCTGATGGCTGGCCGGCGGGCGCCGAGAGTCGCCCGTCAGAGGGCGTGGCTGAGCACCCCCGCCCGTGGGGGTCGAGGGCCTGGCGGAGCCCCGAGAGGAGACGCCGTTTGCACTCAGGCACAAAACGGCATGATGATTGCCCTGGAAATGCAGACAGGGCCGCCGATGCGGACAGTCTCGCTGGAGGTGTCCTCCCAAACATGAGCAGCACCAGCGGCGCTCCTTGGCGATAGTTCGCCTCGCTGGAACCGGCTTACCTAATAATTTCGGGCACGACGTTATCCGATGATCAGATGCTCGACAATAGGAGCAGGGGGGGGTTGACGACGATTTGCCTGGAGGATTCAGCCTCTCACTGGGCACGGCTCGTAAGTCGTCAGCGGTGCCCATCGCGCTCTCTATCTGCCGGCACTGCTCCTTCAAAAACCGGAGCAGGTCATAGAAGGGCGGAATATAGGAGGCCTCATCCCCGCCGTACCTCTCCTCAAAATGGATTCGAAGGTCGAGAGGTAGACGGGACAGCACGATGCGGAGCAACAAAAAAGCCCATTCGCCCACTGGTAAACCCAGCCGCCTCAACGTATTACAGGCCACCAAGACTGGATCCAACAGGTTCGGACGCAGTCTGGCCCGGTCACTAAGCAGCGGGAGGCTTAGAAGCTGCTTAACATGTTCGTCCGCAATTCGCCGGACGTTGGCGTATCTTCTGGCTAGGAGGTCCCGAGCAGTCTGGTAGGCGTCGTCCGACAATCTCAAGTGGCCGACGACGCCCAAGGCCTCCCCCTCCAGTGAGGCCAGGAGGTACACCATCTTTTGGCTCGGGGTCAAGTCACTCCGGGCGTCCACTAGGCTGTCGAAAAGACCAACGAAGGTCAGCCATTCGGAAAGGACCCCGGAGAACTTTGGCAGGTCCAGAGTTGAGAGTCGTCCCAACAGCTCCGGCTGAAGCTGCTTCAGAGAGAACTCGGACAGGTCACTCATCCGAGCTTCACGCGCCTCCTCGGCATACCTGCCTTCAGCCTCGATCAACTCGTCCGTGAGCCACAAGAACTGCTCATAGTCCGCGAAGCAGGAGTCCAGGACTCCCTTCTCCACATCCGAATCCTCGAGCTCAGCGTAAGCCTCCTCCACTGCGGCCCTTCGAGCATCCACCTGCTCGAACCGCTTCATCAAGTTATGGACCCTATCCGGTCGACCTATCAAAGCATGGGCGCTTGTGGCCCAGCGTAGCTCAGTCCGCAAACAACGGATCAGTAGCTTGGGCGATGTCATCACTATTAAATGCAAATTACGACGCGGCTTGAGCACAGATTACAAAGATAACAAACAAAAAATACAACAAAAATTAACAGTTAATAAATGCAGTTCCTATCAAATCGCGTTGAATAGAAATTACACAAATACGAATTACTACGTATCAACCAAATACAAGTTAGCACAAAAGAAAAGACACAAATCAAATTAACAAATAACAAATACTAGTGCGATCAAATCAAGTTAAATTCAAATTGCGCAAATACAATTATTACTCTTTAGTTCAAATACAAATTACAATATAAACGAAGATACACATCACGGTCGATCACCAAAAAATGCCTAGCTCGGAAATCGACCCTTCGATAAGTAATCCACTACAACTATCCGACAACGATAATTAACCGATTACGAAAAAATAACCATCTACCTACATGACGTATATCTCTAGAAAAACTCCCGTTTGCGCAAACTAGGGCGCGGCTTTTCAAACTACCTACTAACCAAAAAAAAAGGCAAGCAACAAACAACAAAGGGAAATAATTCTATTATTACGTACAAAAAAATATTTTTACGTATTACGGACGGGCGTGATTTTAAATACAAATTAAACCAATCAAACCAACGCTCCCTGCCACCAGAATTGTTTAATGTTTATCAAACACTATGGTCGCAATCGACCGGGAATCGAACCCGGAACCGCGCTCTGCTACCAGTTTGTTACGGCCTACGGCTGCTCCCTTAAAGGATCCAATCCTCTGGGGCCCACGAGCAGAAGACTTCCCGAGCAAACGTAGGTCGGGCCTCAATGTGGCCACGTGGAATCTCTCGAATTACACTAAAATATATGGGGGAGCGTTCTATACTACGGCCAGTCGACCGGCAGAGGAATTAGGCGAAGCTTACTTACCTATATCCAAGGCGACTGGTCCCTCCGGAGTCGGTCAGGTCACATGTGGTTGTGTAGTGAAAGGGAAATAAGTGATGTGATGTGTATCTGGGTGTGACTGATGGTGATTGAACCTAGACCTTGGCCGTCGGCAGCAGCCCGAGCGTCGACACCGCTCCAACTTGAGGGGGGCTTCCGAGGTTCTCCACAGTCACTTTCTTCTTTCGTCACGTTGACAGTCAATTAACTCTATCGTACGATTTACTAACTTACAGAAGCCACTAACTATCGCGGGTTATAAGGTTAACACACAAAACGCTCCGTGTGCGTTACAGTTTATTAAAGGTCACTACCGTTTCGCGTCGCAACAGTTAGTTCTAGAATATCAGAGGCCGCACTAGCTAATATTGCCTAATGCACTTATGCAGATTCTGAGTCAAACACAATAAGTCCCTGGGAAGCTCTCCAGCAGGAATGCGCGTCACAATGTTAGACCGTATATTTACTGGCCGCGCCGAATTATTCCGAGTTCCCTAACAGAATACAGCGTGCCAATCGTTAGCACCGCTTATGGACGACTGACTGCCCTTGGGCGTTTTTCGCACGACCGAAAGTCAAACCGGTATCGCGCCGAGCCGAGTGACATCTGGCGTCGATTCTTGACAGCGTTGAGCGCGAACAGGTACCATGAAATGCGTCTACGTTTTGAAAACGGGGCATCTATGCGTGTTTCAGAAATCGTTACTGTTGACGAGACATCGATCTATCAATATGATTCGGAAAATAAAAGGCAATCATCGGTATAGGTCTACTCAGAAGAACTGTTACCGACAAAACTGCAAAGACCTCGCTCGCAACGTCGGCAAAAAAAATGGTGGCTAGTTTTTTTTCGCGAAGCGGAAATTTTTTTTGACGTCAATGCTGGAAAATTGTAAGTCAGTCAACTCTGAATGGTATACTACAGTTGCATTACCCAAAGCTTTTCAAGCTGTGCGGGACAGAAGACCAAAGACCGGGCTTCGGGGAATCATGCTGCATCACGATAAACGCCTCTTCACATACCTCCCTTAGAACAAAAGCATTTATTGAGGAATCGGGTGTTGAAACTCTAAGTCACCCACCCTACAGCCCTGACTTAGCTTCTTGTGATTTCTTTTTGTTCCCAAGAGTCAAAGAAAAAATAAAAGGCAAGTTTTTTTCAAGCGCCGAAGAAGCCGTGGCGGCCTACGAAGAAGCAATTTCCGACCTGTCAGATCAAGACTGGCAAAAGTGTTTTCAGACTTGGTTTAGGTGAATGGAAGTTTGTATACAGCATGATGGAGAATATTTTGAAAAGATGTAAAATAAATATTAATAGTATCTGGAATATTTTGTATATCTCAAAACTTATTGAGTGACCTACTTAAACGCGATAAAATCCGTAAAATTAGTTTTATTCAATGTATAGTGTTCGCGTAAATATAAGAAATAAAAACATAAATTACTGTTGCTGTGTGAAGGAGAGCGAAAAAGAGTTTCTCATCACATTTGCTCAATGGGTGTCAAAAGAATTAAAGAGAAAGAATTATTAAAATTTTCGGAAAAAATATATTCTTGATCCCTCCTGGCATTGTCCTCTAGCTGTTCTTACGGTTCAGTTATTTCAAAGACATATAAGATTAGTCTGGACGTCTAAATTGCCATCTGATTTGATAGGAATTTATTACTAGAATTGACATCAATTTTTTTTATAGTGATTGTTTATGTCTTAGTCTCGGGTCCGCGCCAATCCCCTCATCATATACAATATAGAAGCCATGCTGCTATTTCACAGTGGAATTCTATGAGCGCATTTGATCCATTCGTTATGCAGTTGCAGTGCATTGCAATACAATAGCGGTAAATTCAACGCTATAACGCACTGTAAACTGATGTAACGATAGATCTGGCTAGCTCTAGAAGCACTAAGGAGGCATTCCATTTTAATCCTCACGGGTGACAACGCATCTGCATTTTGATTCGCAAACGAGGATAGATGTATATGTCTATGGCCCACAGCAACTACTTGCCATCAGGTGGACTGTGTGCTCTTTTGTCATCCTATCCTATATAAAAAAAAAACCGCCCCTAGTACCCTATTTCTGCAACCTATTTTAGTAGTATTATGCACAGAGTAAAGTTTTTTAGACTGGTATAAGTTCTTACACTTACTAAATAAGCCACGTTAGCGATAAGTTAACTATGATAGTAGTATTTAGTGGCTATGTATTTTGCGAGTATGAGACGATGCGACTATATGGCATATTTTGATATTCCATAGAGTAAGAAATCATTAACGCGTGCAGACTCTTGTCCCACTATATAGGCGTATTAGTGTGAAAATTATTATTTAAATTCAGTAACAATCGATAACACATAATAGCAATAATCTGTAACCATGTTAAATTTGAAATATTTCGATTGATTGCTTTGTTCATAAGTCTATTAATTGATACAGTGACACATACAATGCAGGTTAATGATATTTTTAAATTAAATTAAATTAAAAATAATTTATTTCAGAACTAGTCCATATCACACTTCATAAATACACATCGAAATTAAAATATTAAATCTAAGTTACGACGTTAATTTTATATGAATTACATAAAAAAAATCATGAAAATTAAATTATTATTACAATCACTTAAATTCATATAAAATACACAAACACAACAAAACAGATACACAGCTCTAACGTAATCTAAATTTAGGTTTAGATCCTGAGTTCTCTACATGCAGCCTGGTCCAGTGTCGCATTATATGGCAATCCAGATCCATCCGCCAGGCGAACAATTGCATGTAGCCATTTGAGCCGTCCCGTATGCAGCGCATCAGGGACGCGACTCGCTTCCGAATGATCTTTGCGAATCCGTCTATGTTTGCATCCACAAACATTCCCGATGCGCTACAGTGGCGTAGCAGCTTCATCAGTGCTCTAAAGGCGTTATTGTATAGAATGCGTAGGGCGTCGTAACATTTTTTTGTGTACGTGACCCATAGGCTGCACAATTAAATAAATTAACTTATGGTTTCGATAGTGTTAATTATTTTAACATAAGAAATTTCTTCAATCAACGACTTCAAAACCACTTGTATTCAGACCATAATTAGTAAAAAAATCAAATATCCTCCGTAACCTCATTTGTTTTTAGCTGAGGCTTTCCTTAGTTAATCAATTGTCCTTCGACCTAATCTGCTGCCATACTGAGAGTCTGTTGTTGGTTTTTATCCGACGTCTGACCGAGAAAAAGTTAATTAAGATACGGAGTTGATTGATGAGATGCATCGTCTGAAAATTGTTTTTTTTTTTTTGGAGTTCAGTGTATTTTTAACGTAGTATTTACGTCTACAGGCATATTTTATTGATCATATTAATTGTGTTGTAACTAATAATAAGACAATAATTAATCTATGATCCGCTGTTAGTGAAATCAAAAATAATGCTATTATAGGGTTTGATCTTACATTAAATCTATACATTGAAGAGACGTCTATACATTAAGTATACGATAATGGTTGAACTGTTAGTGAGGCGAAATCGGTTGACCGATTGAGTTATTGAATAGTACAAACAAATGCACTGGTGAACATAGGCTTACCCCAAGGAATGCCACAAAGCACCATCCTGAGCCAGCTGCATCCATCGACTTCCTGCATGTCTTACCAGGTCGTCACTACATCTAGTAGGTGGATGCACTACACTTTGCCTGCCGCTACAAGGCTGCCACTCTAGTAACTTTCTTCCCCATCGGTTGTCGATTCTTCGAGCTATATGGCCGGCCCACTGCCACTTCGGTTCATGGCAACTGATTACGATGGGATATGTCGGTTAACTCTAGTTCTACTGCTGATATCCTCGTTTTTAAGTCTATCACGCAGAGAAACTCTGAGCATACTCCATATCTCGCTGAACGATCTTGAGCTTCAACATATGGCCAGCAGTGAAGGACCTCGTCTCAGATCCATAGGCAACACGCACAATCTTGTTTTTGGGTTTTAAGGTATGCCTGAAGAGAATATGTGTCGTAATCTCCCGAACGCTGCCAAGTCAAGTTGGAGCCGTCGACTGACCTCTCAGTCAAAGCTGGACTAACCTAGTCGGGACTTTTTGTTCCAGGTAAACATACTCGTCAACAACTTTGAGCTTAGTGCTCCCAACAACTGACACATGGCTTTCGTTTTTTCAATGTTCAACTTAAGAACTATCTATCCGTTCCGTATCCGAGGATAGTGCTTAGGTCCTCCAGCGGTTCTGCCATAAGGGCCTTTATGCTAAAGAAACAAGATATTGTGTAGTTGAAACGTAGTCATTTCAGCTACGCAATATCTTGTAGTAGTATGATGGTAGAGCTACGTTAGAGCATATTATGTATAGCTGTAGCACGAATGGGTCGGCTCAACCGGGGCAGGACCACGCTCTCAATTATACTAATGTAAAATAGCCGCTTAATGCTGTTGTGTTTCGTATGGTGAGTGTAGTGAACCGGAGAACCTTTTTACTGAAAACGAGACATTCCATCTTTATACTCAGGGATGACAACACACCTACATTTTCATACTTAATCGAAAATAGATGTACATGTCTATGGGCTACAGCATCCATTTACCAAGATGGACATTTGTTACTATTATTCTATTAAAAAAAGAGCCACTATAGTTCTGATGTTCATGACTCAGTTCTCACGTACACAAGGATAGTAAATTACATTTTACAATTTCAACGGTATCGTCGCCGATGATGGAATCATCAATTTTATGTAAGCGAAACTTTTTTGAAAACAAGCTCCGACCGACCAAAACAAATGAAACAGTAAATTTCCCAAAGGGGCTTTTGACAGAATACAATCGGATGAGGCCACGAAATGAAAAGTTAGTAAACGTACGCCTCGTTCTTTCAATGTGTAGCTTCCAACGTTGTATAAGCTGCATGCGAGGGCAAGTAATTTGTTTTTATTTGTATTGTACTACCATTCATTCTCTCTAAATCGTTACTGGCGTACACAGCGTTCTCGTTCAGCTGACGGAATAAGCTGACAGAGACTGAGCGTTTATTTTCTCAAATGAAAGATTTGAATTAATTCAGTATATAATTTAAGAATTATTGTCCCTATATTCGGTTAAACGTTAAAAAAGTGAACTTTTTTAGTTTTTTGAAATAATTATTTTTTATTGAAAAACAATTAAATGCGCATAAATAACCGCACCTACTCAAGAAATAAAGCTTAATAAAAAAAGCAAGAAATAAATTGGTCATACGAGTAGATATAACCTTAAAGTCCTTATACTTATATATTATATGAATAAGTATTGTGAAAGTGTGTCTGTTGAAATTTGTCATAAAGGTACATTTTCTACCGACTTCAAAAAGGAGACGATACTCGATTCGACTGTATGTTTTTTAAGTGTGTTACCTCATAACTTTTTACTGGGTGAACCGATTTCGATGATTCTTTTTTTTAATTTTAAGCTGGTGCTTCTCGTGTGGTTCCATATAAATTTGATCAAGGTCTCACCAATAGTTTTTGAGTTATTCTTAATACTTTATATTGAAGTCGGTTGTAATTTTTTTTAATTTTAAATTATCTATTACACAAAATGGCCACCCTGGTTTATTTTTATACCACAGCTACTCAGTGTTCGTTATTGTAAAATCGAAAATTCATATTTTAATTTTTAAGTATTTACATTTTTGTATAATTGAAGGTGCAAGAAAGAATATCCACCACTACTCCATGTGTCTGTCACAGTGAACGGACCATTTTGTACGAATACACACTGGTATCCATCGCTAACGTGTTCGGTATATTTTTTATATTATATTGGATTTTGCGCCGTCACGCATTCGTCACAGCTATTTTTCTTAGGAGCCGGCCCCTAGGAGGGTGCAAGCGAGGTTGACATTACTTATCTAACTTACTAATCTAGCTTTAGCTTACTTGATTAATTAATTCAGCCATTTGTAATCATGTTAACAACTTACAGACCAACGGATGGAAGATTAAGTAATAACTTAATAGCATTTTTCTACATTTACATAAAAGTAACTAAGTGACTGTGTGATATCGAAGAGCATGTATGCATAGATATATGGACGTGAAGGAAGCGAGAGGAATGTGTCATGATCGTGCCAAATGAAGTACCGTAGTTTCTACCCATCCCTCTGGGTGACAGGCGTATATGTATATATATTTAGTATTATATTTTTGTTTATCTAAGAATTAATGAATTAGAAATTAGAATTAAATAAAAAAAATCTGTATCTGTAAAAAAAAGTATCGAATAAAACTTTTTTGTGTCCTGAAAGACTCCGTTGACCTAAGACCGTATTTACGCTCAATAAAAATGAAAGGACGTCTCTTTTATATTTCCTTTCCCTCTCTCGGTTACGGAAAACTTTCCAGAGCAATTCCCACACGACGGTCGTTCTTATGTTACTCTAGCAGAATTTTTTTTAAAGATATTTTGCTTAAAGCTCATTAGAACAAAATAATTAGTAATAAAATATCTCTTATATTATAAGACTTTTTATATAACACAATTGTGTGTGTACTTTGTTTGTACTTTTGTACTTTAGTCCATGCCATTAAGACATCAATAATTATTTTTTAAATTTTTGTCTGTCTGTCTGGGCTAATCTTCGGAATGGCTAACCGATTATAATGAAACATCACCAAAGATAGAAAGCAATGCCGGGACGGGTGGCTAGTATAGTAAATACCTAGACGTAGATATATAATTGGTCAGTAGACGTTGTTCTGCCCTTTCCTGTGTAGTTGTCGCGATGAGTTTCACTCCGAATTCACTCCGGACTTTTTACAGCGTAAATATAAAATGTATTAATAACTCGATCACAGTGTCGACAAACGAGTACAGATTTTGTGGTATTTCTTTTTTGCCATTAAACTAACATAATATATTGTGGATATGAGTATTTAATACATAAATATAGAATTTGTTAATTATTTGACTACAGCACCACATTTCGAACCCAAGCATAACTGTGAACAATCACCTCGACAAATCTTGTGTGTGTATGACCTCAATAAGGTAAGTCGTTCAGAAGTTACACGGTCACTGACAGACGTACAAACTCATATATATATATATAACTGAGCACCATTACGACACGTTGACAGGTATTATGTAAGGCGCTGCACAAACCCAGACACTTTTGTGTCTTTTGTGGGGCACAAGCTACCAATAAACATTTAATTTTCATTTGGCTAAATTCAAATTGACAACGCATCTGCATTTTGATTTGAAATCGATAATAGATGACGACGTTTTAATTTTGTATATTTGTAAAAATAAAAACATCGCATGGTATTAAGCCTGGTAGCCTGTGTGCGGCACCGGTCACGAGCCTTTACAAAAGCCATAAATGAATTTGTCTTGTTCGCGGTGTACGCCACAGCATTGTCATGGTGCCATAGGATGCCATTTCTTGGTCGTTTATCCCTTTTTCTAAGACATTGGGCGAATGAAAGGCGATGTCCACAATAACTGTTTTTGCTTATCAAGCAGGATCCTGTAGACAGGATCCGTCCGGGAGAAAAAACGCAATTAACTACACTTTTTGTCTGCTTCAATTTTGTTGCTTTGTTGAAGCCTTACACCTTTGTTTTGGATAGAGTTCATGATGAATCCAGCGGCAACAAGGTTTTCTAACATTTAAATGTTACAATTTTATCACGGAGAGAAACACGGCTATGGTCAAACTCTGCATATCAACACTTTACGGTGCTCAACTGAGGTTCTCCTTTCCCAAAAGCATTTTGAAAACAAGTGAACAATCTCGTTATGGTTACACCAGCGCCACCCATAATACAGATAAAGCATCCATCAGCATAAATACATAAACGCTGAGTATGTAGTAATTTAAGTAGACTGTAAGCATAGGATTGAGTATTGTAAAAGACAATGGACAGAATAAATTCACATCTCTCTCTGTGAACACGTAGTTTTTATTTAGTTTTAAGTCTTAGTTTGTATTTAGTTTTAAAAAAGCTCTCGGCAGCTCCCGCAACTTGACTGGCGCAGCCGGTAGGATCACCGGAAAAGCTGTGCCCCCGTTCGTGAATTTTGTGTATGCAATTTTACCCATTTTCACGCATCGGCGGACGATCCATACAGCGTGGTGATCCAGCGAACCAAAACAAATTCGTCGAGAATAAGGAGCCGTGAAGCTGATGATGAGCACTGCGGGCTGGTGAGTACGACTCTTCTACTCCTTCATATCCCTTAGTAAACTTGGAATTAGACATTTTCCATTTTGACTGTTATTTGGGTTTCAAATACCAATCTTACGTAAATTTTATAAAGTATTAAGTGCAACAAATAACTACTACTTTAATAAAAATTAAAATAATATTAATTTAATTGTAAGACGTACATAATATTAAGTCACATATTACTCAATAAAGTTATAGAATATATTATATTAAGTATTATACATTATACTAAGTTCTTATTGTGTACACATTTGTTCGTTAATTTAAAGATTACTCGACACGTTAATACATAATAGATTAGTACTTATACTCGAATTTTCCTTACAACATTTGTGGAACTCGTAGAGTTATAATAAATATTTTATTTTATTTTTTTATTTTTGTGTAGAACCAGTGAATAAATTATTAAAAATGTCGGAAATTAAACTTATCCCTAATGAATTAACTAAAATAATACCTACATTTAGCGGCGATAAACACCATTTAAATTTATTTTTGCGTAAATGTGAATATATAATAAGTAACTTTAAATCATCCGATGTGCAAAATGAATATATAATGCAAATCATTACTAGTCGTCTTACGGGCGAGGCTACGTCGCTTATCAGTGAACGGGAAGATATGGAGACGTGGGCCGAATTCAAGGAATTGTTTTTAACTCCCTTCGGCGACCCACGTAGCGAGGAATGTTTAGCCATAGAATTAGAAACTTTAAAGAAACACCAAAATGAAAATTATACAGATTTTTGTGGTCGTATACAATCCGTTAAATCAGTGTTATTATCGAAGGTTAATCAAATTGGTGATAAAAACTTAAAAATAAGTAAAACTATTATTTATAATAACACCGCTCTTCAGGTTTTCTTATATAATTTATCCGAAAATATGGTGCGCATTGTTAGGTTGAAAACACCCAGTACACTAGAAGAAGCACTAAGTATAGTTCTAGAAGAAGTAAACTTCGATGACCAATATCAGATGCGTAGTAAAATGTTACAGTCTAGCCATACGTCTAAGCCACAGTCTAGTAGTACACTAGTGCAACAACCATCGTTTAAGTTCGCAATGCCAACACAGCCTACAGGTTTTAGACCAATGTTAGCACCAAACCAACCCCCTAAGCAGAATTTCGGAACACCACCTCAATTTAAGTTTGGCATTCCCAATAGTAGACAAATGAGGATTCCGTTACCACAAAATAAGCCTCAACAGCAAATGAGTTTTCCTAAGCAATATCACCCACCTAATTTTGGATACCGACCAAACTTTGGATTTAGACCCCCGAACTATAGCCCCATGCAACCAATGTTACCACAACAGTTTGGTAATTCTCAGTGTTTTAATTATCCTAATAATAATAATGTGCATAAGAAGCCGGTTTCTAATGATACTGATGTTTCTATGAGAACTGCTCCTCCAAAGCCTTTTCAACCAGGTTTCCGCCTAAACGAATTAGAAATTTGTACATCATACTATCCCTACGAATTTCCTCAAAATTACATGTATGAGGAAACATACGACAGTTATTATGGAAATGAATCCATACAAGAAAATTCTGTAATAGAGGCTGATGAAAACAATGATTCAGAGGATAATGACATGCTTGCACAGACTGAAAATTTTCAAGTAAAAGCCTCCGAAAACGACCTGAAATAACAGAATTGAATTGCGACATAAATCTAAAACTACCATACATATATATACCTAATTTCTTTTAAGTTTTTCAAGTTTTTCTTTTTAAGTTCTTTTATAAGCCCCGATAAAGCACATCAATACTACCGTAATTATATAACAACTGAACCCTTTAAAGTTATAAGCACTCATGCATCTATCAAACACAATCAGGTAATTAAAATTCCACTATTTTCTATATTTCAAAATAATGGCGAACATAAATTTTATCTTTATAATGTCGATTCACGTTATGGTGGGTTAATTGGGAATTATTTATTAAAGCAGTTGGAAGCTGTAATAGATTTAAAGAAACAAGTACTTACCACAAATTATTCTAAAATACCTATAATACACAATAGCTTAGAATATGCTGTAATACTTTCACCTCGTTCTGAAGTTAGAGCAAAATTACCTGCTAACATGTTTTATGGTGAAGGAATATTAAATTATACCCGATTCTGTGATGGAGTGCGCATGCCTTCTGCATTGGTAAAATGTGAGAATGGCTATGCCACTACAATTATACAAAATACGTAAATGAATTTCAAAATATGAACACACAAGTAAATTATTTAAGTAACTTTGCTGTAGAAAAGTTTAAACAACTCATACTTTCGATACGTTTCAAGCGCGGTCTTATAAATCCTTTAGATTCTGTTATCAAAGCGCTTACAGGAAACTTAGACCACAATGATGCAGTAAAATACGACAATCTTATATCTCAATTAAAGACCCAGCAAACGCACACTAATAAGAAAATAACAATAATCTCGGAGATGCTTGACTCTCTTATAAATTTCTAGTACTGGATCTCTACAGGAAACTATGAACATTGTAAATGAATGAATAAAACGTATAGAAAGAATTGTAAAATATATAATTACTAAAGATAATAACAGCATATACTCCACATATGTTTGAAATATGTTTAAAATGTTTGTCAATAAGTTTAGAACTATATACTTAATTTTAAGCGAAATAGAAACGAAATTAGCATTTACTACACTTCACGTTCTACATAAACCCATTGTTAATTCCACCGAATTACTAGTAATATTAGAATCTATATCTCAAACATACAGTTTATTGTATCCTATTACTGAAAACAATTTAGTTAATTTAGAAAGATCTATGTCTGTTAAGGCCTATGTAAAAGAAAACCAAATAACGTTCATTATGGAAATCCCTCTGACTGATAATATTACATACAGTTATTTTAAAATATATGCTTTACCTATGTTTGATCCCACCTATAATAGAACAACTGTTATTTTTCCCAAACATCCTTACCTCATGGTGAAAGGTCACACGTACTTAACCTTAAATGGCCCATGTCAGGAGATAGCAGCAAACCAGTTCCTATGTGAAGAAATTGATATCATGCAGTATCCTGTAAACACATGCATCGAACAACTTATGAGCTTCGCATCAAATTTAAGCCTTTGTAAATTATCAATAGTAGAGCTGGAAAGTGTTAAGATACAGTCTATTGGTCCTATTAACTGGATCCTATTTACACAAAATGAAATAGTGCTTACAAAAACGTGGGGCGATGACATTCAAAGAAATGATGTAATGGGCACTTACCTATTGGAAATCGATGAAAACTGTGAGATAAAATTAAGCAATATTAAATTACACCGGAAAAGATACTATTCAGGAAAACTGCAATATAAGGTGACACCTATTTTAACTCTACCAAAATTTATAGAGCAGCCTACAAATACGGAGAAAACAGTGAATTTAAATCGCGTTAATTTGGATGAACTAAAATATCTCACGTACAAACTGAAAAGTGGAATAGTGGAAAGTCAAAGTGAAAGCTTAGTGAATAAGAAAAGTGTTAGTTTAGCTATTGTACTACTCTATGATATATTAGTCTTAATTAGTGTTATTGTTGTAATTTGGAAAAATAAGTCTAAGCTCTTACATTGTATGCAAAATTATCGGAATCCAAATCTTGCCGATAACTTTGCAGTTGAGGAGGGAGGCGTTATGGTTACACCAGCGCCACCCATAATACAGATAAAGCATCCATCAGCATAAATACATAAACGCTGAGTATGTAGTAATTTAAGTAGACTGTAAGCATAGGATTAAGTATTGTAAAAGACAATGGACAGAATAAATTCACATCTCTCTCTGTGAACACGTAGTTTTTATTTAGTTTTAAGTCTTAGTTTGTATTTAGTTTTAAAAATGCTCTCGGCAGCTCCCGCAACTTGACTATCTTTCCGAGAGAGTGAAATTTAAAAAAAAATATAAAATCACTGTTATAATAAGAACGTCGCATTTCAAAAAGAACTTCAACTTCTGATTAAAAACCAATTGACCCACAATTCATTCAAAAATGTATTGACTTAGATATCTACTTTTAAAATTTTAATCAAGACAAAGGTGACAAACGAGTACACAATCCAACTAGGTAAGATGGTGCTGTGCCCTATAGCCACCTACATCTGTCATCGATTAAGAGTAAAAAATATAGATGTCGTTGCCATCACTAGGAGGACTAAGATATAATGTCTCGTTACCAGTAAAAATGGTATTTGGTTCTCTACAATCACCATACGTAACATAGCAATGATATTTTGTGTGAACGTGGTCCTTTCCCAGTCGACCTTACCCAATTGCATAGTCATACTAGAGCTGCAGCGTGGCTCTACCTCGTTCAAATCAGTTCAAAATTTATATCTAAGTGATCGGTGATTTGATATAGCACCAGTACAAAGATATCGGCTCTATGACCACCGACTAGCATGTCCTATGTCGATCGTAACCTTAAGCAAACAAGAGATGTATGCACGCAGAGCATAGTAGATACAGGCCTTAATTTTATTTTAAAAGGAATTAAATTATATATGTGCAACCAATTATATTGTTCAACAGTGGACTATATTGTACTATACTGAATAGTATAAATGACTGAAATACTTATGTGTTACTATTTATAAATATTGAGAATTCATAGCTTTCATACATTTCCGAGTACACGATCAACCTAGCCCCTGAACTACCATACCATGGCTATATATTATTATTAAATATAAATGGGTCATTCTCCCGTGAAGTGAAATAAAATAAATAAAAATCAACTTTTTGTTTATTTATCAATTAAAATATTTTTTGGTATGTGAGGAACATGAAAATAATAATGACACAGTTAAATTTACTAAGAAATTAAAAAAAAATTGCTCTTTCCGTTTTTCACAATAGATAGGAGTGACCACGAAGTCTAAAAGAATTACCAGTTTTGTCATTAAAATCTTTAATTTTATAAAATAACATAAACATAAACTTCTAACAACAAATGATTAATGCTCCAAGTCTTGTAATTATTCTGGATACATGTTAACTAATCACAGTAGAACAATAAAAATCAACAAAAATAGACAACAGAACTGACACAATTTCTGTCGACATTTCAAAAGATTTTTTAGTCACTTGAGTATGATGATGTACAAAGTTGACAACGTTTTGGTCTTGGATGGATATTGCAAATGGAGTCACCAGTTGTATGAACACCTATTTTAGATTCAGGGATGACACAAAAGTTAGATGGAGAATCAATGTTATTTTTTATTTCTGTTAATGGTTGTCGCAGATTCATATTGTTATCTCTTTCTTCGTCACTCCCGTAGAACATCTCGTAGAAATTTAATTTATTATAAGTAGTCTGGACATAAGAGACCGAGCTGGCAATAACGAACGCAAACTAATCTGATCTTCATTTCTTGAAACTAGTTTTATTAGGCAAAAGAGATTCTAACAGTGACTCTGATGTACCATTAACAATATCTTCTGTGTTATGTCTCTTTATATGCTATTAAGATGATACCCATCTCGTGATGGAAACCGTTGCGTGTATCACTTCCTTATTACTTTTGCTCCGACTTAGTTAGTTGGCGTTTATACAGAGTACTCCTTGATCGGAAATGTGGTTATTTCATCCAAAATGGCAGACATATGATCAACATGGGTCTCATCAATGGGTAATATTTGGATTCCTTTACAGTTTTCTTGCAAACAAGTAATTAATGACTCACAATCAGAAAAGTATATCACAATGACTCCTCCAATGCCGTCTGGGGTGCCTTGTCGTAATATTTTGTAGCATTCTTATCTAATAGTATATATCGTATCTCATCTTATATACATCATAAATATTTAATTTGAGCTCTTATTTTCCTTCGATATTTTTTCTGCAATCTGCTAACCTATGACATTTCTTGAATATCTGGAGCTTTGCAGCATTAATTATAAAAGCGGTGTTTCATTTTTAGTCCATTCTCAGTTTCTCTGGGCTGTTTTTTCTTTTCACGGTGTTTTTGAGTACGTTCTTGCCATTGTTTTTGTACTTGGTTTTGTATTCTTGGAGTCAGATTGTTGATACTTTTTACTAGTCCTGACTTTTTATTATTTTTATATATTTTCTATCTTTTTTACTTCTTTCTACAGTCATTTTCGACCTTATTTCTCTTATACAATTCCTTGTGTTACTGCTCTCACCGATCCTTCTTATCCTTGTATATCAACATATATAAAATAAAATTCAATTTAGATCTGTGCCACAAGTACACAAATTATAACTTAGATTTTGTTATTACAAAGTCAAAATGTGATTCAATAGTATTTTAAAGTTTCATAGTATTTATGTTAGACCCTTGAACTATTACTAAATTGTAAAATGTATATAAATAAATAAATCCTATGAACGTTTAAATTTCGTAGAATTTTTAAGTAGAAGAAAAACATAAAAATTATATAGTTATTTGTTAACGTGTCTTATAAATTCATGACAGCTACTACAACACAAAACATTAAAAACCTTTTTTCTCAAATTTTCCGCCACACTTTGGGGCGACAACTATAGAGATAACGAAAAAAATCGTCCTTGAATTTCTTATTATTTAATGTAACACTTCAGTTGCCCTGACAAGCGTTAAATGCATAATAAACATAGGCGGTAGTCACTTCGGTAGACAGTCGTTACTTCTGTCGAGAAACTAGTCCACATAATTGACTTCTATAATAGTGACAAATTTTAATCTGTACAGGTTAACAGCAAATGACGTGAAACGGAGTTTTGGCGGGAAATTGACCGGCGGCGGTTTGCTGCTCCTGTATTATTGTTTAAATAATGGTTTGAAGTGGACTTTGATATGTAAAAGTGTTGCGATTTTGTGTATTAAGTGTCTACGCATGTGAACTATTAGTGGAAACAGTGAAACAAGTGCTCTGATGGTGATGGATTCTCAAGATAAGCTGTTTGTTTGCATAGGCACCTTTAGATACCATCGCCAACTATCAGCTGTCTGCTGGATCAAGTTGCCGCCAAAATCTCCCAAGAACTGCACAATGTGACGCATCAACATATTGTGAAGCAGTATACTATGAAGGAGTGGGGAAATTACAATAAACCGAATAAAAATACTTAAGACTTGGCCTAAAGGTCTAGATACCAGGCCATAAACTCCAAAAAAAAATGACGTGAAACATTTTTCTTACAAGACCATGTGTAGCTTTTTATTTTATCATGATACTAATGTTTTATTTTTTTTCTCTAAGAAGTGACTTCTCAACTTTGATACACTTGTAGAACCTCTTTTCAATTTAAAATTTTCAGCTGCTCGCTTATGTTCCATCAAAAAATGTGACTGATCACTGACAAGTTTGCACTAGACTTGTCATAAAATGCAAAACCACGTTGCAATAATAAAGTTTCTGATTCTAGTATTAGTAGTAGAAAGTAAAGAAACTTCTTTACTCATGTGACATTGTATTTGGGTATTGTCGACACGATTTTTTTCATTAAATCACCATTAATCTACAAAATAATGGATGTAAAATATAGATAGTAATATCCCATTTTCTACCACAGCAAATAGCTAATCAGGAAGTTCAAATTTAAGAAACTTCAACTTTATGAATTTGAATTAAGCGAACACAAGTTTCTCAGGTTCGTAGAACGACCAAAATAATCTAATGTCAATATGTACTGAACCCTCGATGTATTTTCATCCCGATGTCTTAAAGTCACCGTGTGGTATCGGCGTAAGAATCTGCAATAAAACTGCTATAACTATCAAAGGATGAGGGATAACCATCTAGAAAAAGACCAAAATTAAGCAGACCGATGGCGGGCAACAGCGGCTAAGGCGCGAGGTTTCTGGTACTGTGATCGTCACTCTGCTTGCCGAGCATCGCGATATCGGAAAATCCCCTTATGAGAGAAGACTAAGTCCTGTAGTGACCTAATACGAATGCCAAAAAAAGAAATTTTATAATTTTTTTTCATTTCTTTGACTCTTGATTACAATGGGGACCTCATATTGAGGCATATTCACAAGACTTAGTTCCGCTGTGTATGCAGTAAAAAAGATAAGACTGTTAACAGATGTGGATACTGCAAGATGATGGTTTTATTCAGTGAAAATATCCACAGTGTTATGTACTATGGATTATTATTGTGGGGACAAGCAGCGGATATGGAGGATATATTTTTATTTCGTATTGCTCAAAACACTTTTCGTAATGTCCGTAATTTATAACTACTATTAGTTTTCTTTAAAAACGGAACCGTTATAAACCACACGGAGCTTTATATGTGAATTTACGATTTCTTTGTGCTTGCAAATGTTACACGGCACGTTCGGGGTAGAGACAGTTGTTTCAGTATGAAACAGTTTATAAAATTTCTATTGCGATTTATTCTTATAATATTTATTTCAATTTCCGTGTCTATGTTTTATTAAACAGACCAACTTTTTAACAAGATCGTGTGAAATATTATATTTTATTTTAATTTTAAAACCAAGTACTTACATGTTGTTATTAGAGAAGCTGAAGGTTGTCCGGGTTTACTACGACATCGAGACGTCAAACACCTCAGTCCCTCCCGTGACCATGGATGCTGTAAAGCACCCAAAACGTCAGTAAATAAAATAACTAAAAATAAGTTAAAGTAAACGCGATAAAATTCATATATTTTTCAATGTCTAGTATACGTGTTAATATAAGAAATCATTAGAAAATTAAAACAGCTAAGTTTACTTTTAAATTGAATGTTTTACATTTTTGTTGTCATCTCTAATTTTCGATTTTTTTACTCTGTTCTCTCTCTCTGTTCTCCTTCATCAGCCTCTACAATTATGTGAAGATTTGCTTTATTCACGCTTGGCAGACAAATTATCAATAGCAGGATCAGTTGTATTGTAACATTTGACACTGCCGGTTGGGGTATTTTTTTATACTACTTTACCACCACACAAGGATTTTCTCCTGTGTCGAGGAAGCAGTTTACACAAGCATTGCACAAGGATAAACATCCAGTTCCAGAACAATTACTTGTAGGTCATATCCATTCTTGTTCAGCCCTCAGCTCCGTAACTCCACCGTATAAATATATAGTAGAAATCACATTTATACTGTGGTAACTCATTGCTAAGCCACTGCGCCACGGAACCGTCCATTTTAAAATGGCAATACATAGTCAAAGTAGACGAAGTCGTCCCTTATGATTCCCACGGTACGAAATTTGGTCATGGATTCGTTAACCTCGCCACTACAAAACAAATCTTAAATTTAATAAGCTTTAATATTTTATCAGGGTAACTCAAATTCAATTAAGGTTTTTCTTAGAAAATTCTTATCTGACAAAAAATGAAAATAAAAAAGGATTTTGAAATTAATTAAGGATTTTGCTTTATTACTTTTTGCCGGACAACCATTGTTTCCCGCCTCGTTCATTAGAACAATGTATTGTTTTGATGAATATCCATGAAAATTAAAAACTCGCTGGTATTACGCTGTTATGGAAAGGGAGATGGTAGGTACACATTTAAATAAAAAAAAATCTTTTGAAAAGAAAATATCAAGGTTTCTTTTATAGGACAGGGGGCAAATGAGCATACGGCTCACCTCTTGGTAAGTGACTACCGCCGCCCATGAACAATTGCAACACCAAGGGGATTGCAGGAGCGATGCTGGTCTTTTAAAAAGGAGTAAGCTGTTTTCTTGAAGGTCCCTAAGTCGTATCGGTCCGGAAAAATAGACGGTGGTAAGCTATTCCAATTGCAAGGTGCTAAAGTTTCTTCAAAATACATTAAATGAATAAATCATTATCTGTAGTCAGCTACTTTGTGCGAATCTAAAGTTTATTATTCTTTTTTTTTTTTAAACAATTCTAAATAAGTATTAACTCCATAATCGTAGAGGCATTTTACGTACATATATTGCGAAATTTTTATCATATAAATAGTTGTTTCGTGTAGGTAGGAAGGAATAGGAGCCCAAAGCGCCTCAACCAATCGCTCGCAACATTGTCAGACTTATGCAGTGCATGCAGGATAAAGTCCCGTCAGTCCACTAAAATCCGTTTAGAGTATTGATTGATAGATTTTGTGCTCCTATATCTAATTTAATCCTTTATTGAGACTTTTGTATGAAATGGATTTTTGAGAACACGCGAGTTTTAAAAAAATGCTTTGCATTACATTCATAGCATTGAACTAGAACATAGTTCAACTAGCATTGAACAGCTGTAAATAAAAGTACCGGATAAGTGCGAGAGGACTCACGCCTTGGGGGTACTGTACCTGTTTAGGCCAAAAAAGGTAATTTGTACGCCACCCAATTGCATTCGAGTTAGCGCCTCACCTGATTTGGTATGTAGGTGAGATAAACGCCGAGGTGGGACGGCTGCGTGGCGGTCAGTCGCTCGACGCGTGGGCAAAGGGTCGGTGCCCCGCCAGCCGCGAGGCGGGGAGACCGTCAGGCCCTCTTACCTAAATTCACGGCCCGTCGTGGATCTAGATAGCTAGATGAAGTACGTGCTTCTTCGTCACGTAGATATGTGAATTGTGCGATATTTAACTCGAGCGAGAGTGCGGAATAGTGTACGCGCGTCGAGTAGATATACGGTCTAGGATTCGAGACGCGCATTCCTAGTTTGAGAGCTTCTCCCTGTTAATTGGCAGGATATCGTTATAATTGGGTCGTCGCGTTAGTGCCTTTTTGTGTTTTAGTTGCCTAGTTAAATTAATTTGCGTGTCAACGAGGCGTATTTTGAATCTTGTGCGACGTGTTATTCTGTGTCGAATTTATAATGTGTGATAAGTGAATCCTGGACATTGAATATTGAACTTTGAACTGCTGTCCGTTGCCGTATCGGGTATCACGTGTTTAACTCTGCGATGAGTGTGGAATTAGGCGAATTGAAGTTAGTTAAATGTACAATGAAGCTAAGAGACTGAATAGTGACAGTGAAGAAAGAAGTGGTCCGGCGCTGACGCAGTCTGGAGCGATGCAGTATTTTGGAACGGCCTGGAACTCGGCCGCTGCTGGTCGCCTATGCTTGTCAAGGCCCCACACCTTCACACATCACTGTACATGACTCGCTATCTACCATTACACACACTCACGGCCTGCCCAAGCCTTGGAGCGAAGTTAGCTCCTGATACAGGTAAGTACCTTTGCTTTCTAGTTTGCTGCCATATAGTTTATTGTGATAGGAAATTCCACGCGGCCATATTGAGGCCCGACCTGCGTCTGCTCGTGAAGTCTTCTGCTGAATGGGCCCCGGAAGATTTGATCTTTGTAGTGGCAGCCGTAGGCCGTAACAGTACCAATATGCTGTTAAATGGGGAGGAGTTGAGTCTTGTGGATACCACTGTTTTTCTTGGTATTACTTTTGACGCGAAACTTCAATGGGGCCCCCATATATCTAAATTTGCATGCAGACTTAGTTCTGAAGCATATGCTGTAAGAAAGATTAGAAGTCTCACATGTTGAGACAGCTAGATTAGTGTATTTTAGTTACTTTCATAGCGTAATGTCTTATGGAATTTTGCTATGGGGTAATGCGGCTGATATTGAAGCTATATTTCTTTTGCAAAAGAGAGCCGTACGGGCGATTTATAACCTAAATTGTAAAGAGTCCCTCAGAGAAAAATTTAAAGAAGTAAACATATTAACTTTGGCATCGCAATATATTTATGAGAATGTAATGTATGTGCATAAAAACATAAATAGCTTTAATAAGAATAAGGATGTGCATACTTTAAATACTAGGAAAAACATAAGCTTGTAATGCCAGTTACTAGACTGCACAAAATCAGTAATTCATTTATGGGGCAATGTATACGCTTTTACAACAAAATCCCAGAACATATTCAAAGTTTATCAATAAACAAGTTTAAAAGTTTTATTAAAGAAAAACTGTACAAAAAGGGTTATTATAATATCAAGGAATACATGAGTGAAAATAACCCCTGGGAATAAGGTGATCGTCACCATGCTGGTTCTATGAAAAATCTTTTAAAAATTGTAAGTATAAACAAAATTATTGTTAAGTGAAATTATGTTTAAAAAAAAGTCCCGCTGGGTTTCTCTCTAATTCTTCCCAGGACTGAGGTATTTTCCGAACCAGTGATAAATAAAAAATTACTTTCAATAAGTATTATGTAATTTTGAATGAATGAATTATGAAATTTTTATGTTGACAGCTCCGTGGCGCAGTGGCTTGGCAATGAGTTGCAACGCTTAGGGCCGCGGGTTCGAATCCCGCATGGAACAAGTATTTGTATGGCCTACAAATAATTGTTTCGGGTCTGGATGTTTGTCCTTGTGCAATATATGTTTGTAAACTGCCTTCACGATACAGGAGAAAATCCTAGTGTAGGAAAATCCTAGGGGGTAAAGTTTTTTAATAAAAAAAAATCAATATTGAATAAAAAATTATTCTATTCTATTCTATTCTATTCTGTATAAACTTAATTATGTAATTAAGTATAGTATAAATAAGGTAAGTTTGTATATGTATTCGCAAAATAATAGTTTTTTATGTGATATGACTACAAATTACCGATTTTCTGATTTTTCCTTCACTGACCTTGATCTTGATATTGCTTCTTGCCTTTCATGATTCTTGGTCAGGGAGAAGTACCTATAGGTTTTAATACTACTTGTATGTTGTAATGGGTGAGTTTGCGAGTATCAAAGGCTATGCCGTATATTTTGATTGCATAGACTTATTATCTTGATTCTTTTACAACTCCAAAGGACAGTAGATCTTAGTCAATTAAAGTCTAAAAAGTTCATCGCTGAACACAGGTCTGCCCAGGTGTCCCACAGACTGCTTCATATTGCCAAAGTTGCCACCCTTGGTAACCTTGTTGCTGCAAATGTCCCCTTTCGTTTAATTTTGTCTTCTCTTACAGACTGAGGGAAACAAATCAGGAGATGGGCAGCAGCGTCTTTCTAATAACTCATGTCAAAGTATGGTCCACGCGATACCTACAATAAAAATAGTTGCAGCCGCACTGATCACTAGACTAAATCTAGTTGCGAGGCTGATTCGATGTCCTACAAAAATTCTGTATTGTTCAGTTTTTTGTTGCAAAAAAAGATTGCCACGTTAAATTTAAAAAAGATTATTTAAGCTTAAAGATTATTAAATTAAAAATTACTCAACTAAAGCGTTAACTTTAATATATAAGTAAGATTTAATCACATTGTTGCTGTTTATTTCTTTTGAAACTTACAAATTAGTATAATAACATAGACATAGCTGCTTCATTTTGCCATAGTTGCTACGCTTGGTAGTCGCAATTTTTCTTATTTCAATATCAATTTTGCTTCTTCTTATTTCTGAGAGGGTTATTAAAAAATTCGAGAATTTTTTTCATACATGCAGGTTTCCTCGGGATGTTTTTCTTCACTAACGAGCACGTAGTGAAAACCGCACAAGAGTTAAATTTATTAAACTATTTATAATATAATAAGACTGTCAATCGTCTTACTCGTCAAGTGAATCGAAGATAATACCTAGGAAGGGAATATTAAGTTCGGCTTTCTACTTAATTCTTTTAAATAAGAAGGGAATTTAGTAACTAAAAAAGTACACAACTAAAAAAATATATGTAAATTTTAGATGTTTGTGTTGAGTCTCCTCCTTTAAAACCGTTAAAACAAAAAAAAAATTGCTTGGAGTCCTATACTTAATAATATTAAATTCCAACCCAAGCACATTACTGCAAGATTTCAAGATAAATTTAATTTATTCTGCGTAGATCGTACCAAAAGTAGAAAACAAAAGCTACAGGCTGCTCGGGTCAAATATGACATCAAGATGGTTTATTGTTTAACACCGCATGTGCGGCTAACTTCGTTAATTAATTACTTTCAAGAACTGTTCCCGAAACTATTAATTCTAGGACTGTTCATATCGAAACGTCAAAAAAGGTTACAGATTTTAGCGTAGTTAAAATAAAACTTATAAATGTTAATAAATCATATATTTCTATCATATATATTTTTTATTTATTATTTTTGAATATTTAATATTTCTACTTATTAATATAAAAATATTTATTTTTATCTAATAATATGTGTATGTTACAGAGACACTCAAGAAATACTATAATACTAATAGTCAGTCGCTGGCTCTATACAACGGAAACTACGTAAAGGACGATAGATTTTACAGAACGTTATTTCCGCTTTCGTCCAAAAAGAAATCTGAATTATCCTCAAGTCACGCCGACAGAAGTTTTACTTCAACAAGTAAATTGATTAAATGTAATAAACAAATAATTAGTTTCACTCAATGTTTAATATTCACATAAACATAAAAACCATGCAGATCTTAAAATTTTCTTTTATTTGCAACTTTATAATCTACATTGGTGATTTCTTTCAGATTTTAGCGTTATTTTCGGAGATGCGGTGTTTTTAAATATTTTTTTCTGGAAAAAGTACACCTAAGTACAAATCGCAAATTGACTGTGCTTCTGTTACCCGGTCAAGATGTTTTAATTTGAGAAGTAATTTTTATTTAAATTTCTTTTATAATATTACTATTAACGTGTCTGTAATATTGGAATAACAGGCTTCATTAATCTCAAGGGGTTATATTCATACTATTCGGACATTAATATTTTTTAATTCTCTGTCTGTCTATCTCTCTGCCTGTCTGAACACTTTTTGTACTTTAATGTCACTTTAAAACAAAACTGTTAAGTACTAGCGATCCACCCCGAGTTCGCACGGGTGCTTGTTGGATGTCGAACAGCGCCACCTCCATGGTCCAACTATGAATCACACAATCACACACAAAAAGTTTCATTAAAATCAGTCCAACCATTTTCGAGTTTTTTGCGAGACTAAATAATAAAAAAAAATAAAAAAAATTATTTTATTTTTCAGACATCGTCGGCCCATATCGTGTTATTGATAGAAATAAAACTTAAGAACTAGTTAGTAAATAAAACAAGTCAGAAATATACGAAAAATTGGGGGTTTTATCAAGCTCCATTTATTAAATGTAGCTTGACAAACCTACCCAGTGTCGGACCATCTAGCCGCTCCGCAAAGACCCTCAAGACACTATTCGAGCTTTTCCTCACTCTGAGCATCAATGATCCCAAGTTTTTACGCATGATCGCAAATTTATCAAAAACGCGTATTTCATTAAAAAAATGAAAAAAAATTATTCTGTTTGAAAATAACAGTTTCTTGCAATTGAAAAAAAATCGGCACAGAGTTGCTCGCATAAAAAATTGAGGTGGAATAGTTTCCGTTACTCATGCACGGATCCCTTCTGGACTAATTTAAACTAAATAACAATGTCAGAAAATTAACGCAAGCAGTTATTGGCTGTTAAAAACCGTTACATCGGTTACATTATTTCTTCGACTGTTATGCAAGTTGTAATGCAGCCATCACTATGCATACAGACACTTCTGATCTTGAAGATTGTGTACGAAAATTTTGGAAGGCAGAAAAGGTACCAGATGTAGGTATATCGCGAGTGCTTGTCTGAGCACGAGCACGAAACTTACGAAAAGGTATTTTGAGAAACAGTTACTCAGAAAAAGAATAAATTTCAGGTCATATTTACAGGATATTGACCATTTATATTCTTAAACGATTGCATTACAAAGATTATATAATTTAGAATAAAGATTTATGAAAGATCCAGTTTATATACATAAAGTTAGGATGCGCTAAAGTATTAAATATAAAAAAACTGCGATCCTATAGAACAGGCATTTACTGCATCATGCAGTATTGCGCCCTGCAAAACAAACCAATAAATTGTGAACTGTATTCGATTGGAGTGCTAAGACAAAAATGGTTTTAGTCTTAATAATATATTATGAAATGGCGTCGTTGTCTAACGATATTTATTTGACACATTATTACTATTTCGTATTTACAAATGTACACTACAGTGCGATTATACAAATATACACTACACTGTGAAAATAAAGTCATGAACGTACTACAGTTGCAAACTGTAACTGTCGTACGTTCATGACTTTAGTTACAGTGAAATTGGCTAAAAGATTCCAAAAGGATATTCCTTTTTTCCTAGCAAAGCAGTTTTGAATAACTCGTTCTCTTCAACTTAAAATGGAACTTGTTAACCATATGAAACTAAACTAAACTCGCCGGATTCAGAAGATACGAGGGTGGATTGAAAAGTACTCGGCCTAACCAAGAAAATAAACACATACTAAATCAGTTATATTTTTATTTTTCTACATAATCACCATCAAGTTCAATACACTTTTGCCACCTCCCCTTCCAAGCATTTAGACCGTTGAAAAAAAATGATTCTTCCTTAGAGTCAAAATATGCGTCTATAGCTGCTTTGACCTCGTCGTTTGTCGAAAATCTTTGACTTCCCAAGTGCTTTTTTAGGTTAGGGAACAGAAAGAAGTCTGATGGTGCCAGATCAGGTGAATACGGCGGATGCGGTAACAGTTCAAAGCCACAGTTGTGAATTTGACCCATTGACTGTACTGACGTGTGAACACGGGCGTTATCTTGATGAAACAGGACTTTTCTTCTGAGCATTCCTCGACGTTTTTCTTTTATTTCCTCTCGTAAACGACGTAGTAAGGTGCAGTAGTAATCAGAGTTTATATTCTGACTCCTTTCAAGATAATCAATCATAATCACACCTTTCGAGTCCCAGAATACTGAAGCCATCACCTTATTTGCCGACAAAATCGACTTAACCTTTTTAGGGGGTGGTGAACCAGGTCTTCTCCACTGTTTTGATTATTGTTTTGTTTCCGGTGTACAGTAATGAACCCATGTTTCGTCCATAGTAACAAAACGATTCAAAAAATCATCTGCATCGGCTTCAAATAACTCCAAACAGTCGCGTGAAATAGTCAATCGCGTCCTTTTTTGTTCAACTGAAAGCAGTCGCGGAACCCACCTCGCAGACACCTTGTGGAAACCCAACTCGTTGACAATGATGTTTTGAGTTCGTTCATAAGAGATGCCTATAATCTCGGCTATCTCTCTAATTTTTAATCTGCGGTCTCCCATTATTAAATCAAGTACTTTTTTAATATTTTCGTCAGTAGTTGACGTCAAAGGCCTTCCAGAGCGGGGTTCATCTTTTACACTCTCTCTACCACGCTTAAATTCTGCTATCCATTTTTTGACGGATGAATATGACAGAGCACAATCGCTTAATGTACTGACCATGTCATCATGGATGGCTTTTGATGATAACCCCTTCTTATGGAGGTACTTAATGACGGCACGCTGCTCGATTTGCTCCATTCGCGGAAATTATGTCCGATTACTTTGTTAATAAATTTATAAAATCACAACTAATTATCGCACACGTTTCGAACTTCACACAATGAACTAGTCTGAACTGAACTAAATAATGTGGGTAGATTTGATTTTTAGAATTGAATTGATCTGTGTTAGGCCGAGTACTTTTCAATCCACCCTCGTAAACAGGGATTTAACTGCAAAAACCTTGAACTGCAAAAACCTAAAAGAAGCGTTATGAGTTCTATCAGTCGTCTGTGCGAACCTATGGGATTCGGTGGGCCAATCACTGTAAAAGCTGAACTTATTTCGCAAGAGCTTTGGAGGTATAGTTTAGATTGGGATACTCCTTTGCCGGCATAATTAATTAAAATCTGGAAAGATTTTTATGTTAATCTAATAAACATGACTGAAATAAATATAACACGTTACGTACAAATAATTAAAAGTGATGAAGACACAATTAAGCACCGATTTTAAATCGTCAGATAAAACTTATCCATCAAATAAATTATACGAGCGGCACTGAAAATTTCGAGAATCAAGGAAGTGACACAACATTTCTATTTAAAAATGTATTTATTGCTTTTCGAAGTATTCTCCGCGAAATTTGACATATTTTTCCATACGATGAAACCAATCAATGAAGCAACCATTCCATTCGGAAGTTGGGGTCTCCAAAATGGCCGTTTTGCAGGCGTCCACAGCTTCTTCAGGTGATGAAAATCTCTTTCCACGCAATTTATTCTTTATTTTAGGGAAAGTATAGAAATCGTTAGGGCTTAGGTCGGGGCTGTACGGCGGATCGTCAAATAATTCTATGTTTTCTTGCTCTAAAAACTCTTTTCTTCTGTGTGCGGTGTGAGAACTCGCATTGTCATGATGGAGGATGATGTGGCGGTTGCAGTTCTCTTTACGGAGTTCAGAACCGACCTGTGGCAAACAAATGCTAGCATACCATTCTGCATTAACCGTTCTTTGTCCCTCAAGAGGAATAGTCGTAACATGACCGGTTTTGGAGACAAACGTGGCCACCATTTTTTTTTCAACACTCCGTGAACGAACAATTTTTGTTGGCTTTAACTCATTTTCGAACACCCAAACTCGTGACTGGTTTGTTGTTTCGGATTCGTACGCGTATATCCAGGATTCGTCACCTGATACAATGTTGTATATAGCATTTGAGGATCCTGCGTGGAATCTTTCGAGAGTTCTGACGCACCAAGTAACGCGAGCCGCTTTTTGCTCTTCACAGAGCGAATGCGGTATCCATCGGGAAAACAACTTTTTTACACCAAATTATTCATGCAAGATTATTTGTATTTAACTCATGCCAATGTCTAAAGTGGCCTGAATTTCGCGGTATGTCACATGTCGATCTTCCTCAATCAGCTTACGCACAGCATCAACGTTTGCTTGGGTGACTGCAGTTTTTGGACGACCTTGACGGGGATCATCACTGAGCTTGACACGTCCACGTTGAAATTCAGCAAACCAGCGATAAATTGTGGTTTTGGATGGGGCTTCATCACCAAATGCAGAAATCATCTGGTCAACACACTGTTTTTGTGTTAAACCACTTCGAAAGTCATAATAAATCATCGCTCTTGAATTTTCTCGAGTCAATTCTATTTTCTCAACGACTAAACAAGTTTGACAAAACCTTGTGACAAGATCGAGAATCTTTTTTTAAATAAATAAATGGTATTCCATTTTTAAAACCAAGGAGTTTTCAATTAAAAAGATTTTAATATGACAGGAACAGTGGAAATATTCCATTCCCGATACTTTTAGTGCAGCCTATGTAACCTGACAGAATACGAAACTCAAACAATTGAACTATTTTATTTATTTAACTGTAATATTTAATATGTGTATATTTCATTTTATCCTACGACTAACTTATTTAACGATAAAAAGTCGTCACAAAATCGAATTTGTTGATTCTGTGCGTGTCGTTTCAATTACAGAAAATTCTATGTTCAATGTATACAAAACAGAAGATTAATATTTGTATTTTTATATAAAACCCTTATTTTTCATTTTTTAAAATAGCGTTGGACCACATGAGAATAAATCTAGGGAACTTCCGCTTACTATGTACATTTTCTGTTGCATTAACGACATTTTTATGATAATACAAGCTGTAAAGTATAAACTATCTATGGACATGTTTTAAACTCTCGTCTATTTTATTACTAAAATATCCGAGGGTGATATTTTTCTTCTGAATATTCAATTTCTTTTAAAATGCTTTTAAAAAATGAACTATAGCTTACTGTAGCTTCATAAAATAACACCAAACGTACTTTCCCTATCAATTTAAGGAAACTCTTTCCTGACAGAGAAATGATATGGTTATAACAGGGAATATACGATTAATATTTACCATTAACCCGTTGCTTTGTACATTTTAATGTACTAGTACGCAATGCATCCTGTTCACTAACGAATGATCGTAGCGGTATAGAAAGGAACTTCTAACCGGTAGTGAAAATAAACAGAATGTACAAATAAGTACATTTGTATACAAGAGATGAGGGTGAGTCTAGAAGTATGATTGATTTTGTAATTGTGGATGTAAGACTGAGGAAGAAAGTGCTAGACACTCGGGCATACCGCGGTGTAGGCCTCGACACAAACCACTTCCTGGTCATAGCCCGAATGCGTGGCCTCTTTAAACGGTGGCGACTCCGAGGGGCCGAGCCTACGAGTATTTTGGATAGAGTAAAAGTGGAAAATCTACAAGAAAAAGAAAAGAAAGACGAGTATGTAGAGAAACTGAAAGAAAGTTTTAAAGGGATAGAAGAGATAGGAGTGATTGAAGATTTGTGGCAGACATTTAAGAAAGGGGTCGTAAATGTTGCTATTGAGGTATGCGGGGTAACTAAAAGAAGGAAAGGAAGAAAGAATGATAACGTGTGGATGGATAAAGATGTACAAAGGGTTGTGCAAGAAAAGAAGAAAGCGTGGTTGGATTGGTTAGCAACAAAAGCTAACCAAAAAGTTCAAAAGGCAACGGATGACGAGATAAAGGAAGCAAGAACGAAGTAAAAAAGATTGAAAACAGCAGCGAAAGAAATTGTGTCTAGAAAGAAAGAAGAACGAAAGGATGATTTCGATAGGAGGCTCACTGAAGATTTCCAGTCAAACATTAAGTTTTTCTGGAAAACCATCAAAACAGCCAGAGGAAAAACTTCTACATAGGAGCTGAGTACAATCAGGAGTCAAGATGGGAGCATTATAAAAGGAGAAGAATGTGTGTTAAAGAGATGGAAAGAGTATTTTGAAAGTTTGTTTGAAAGAGAGGAAGTGCAGGTACAGCATCTGCCACCTTCCACGGAAACTAATATAAATGTTGATGAAAATGAGATAAGCATGGATGAAATAGTGAAAGCGTTGAAAAGTATGAGATTAGGTAAGGCTGCAGGGTATGACAGGATTACCGTCGAGATGCTGAGGGCTGGAAAGGGCCTGGTGGCTAGTCAGCTGTACCGCCTTTTCAATCTGTGCTGGCGAAATGGGCAAGTGCCGGGAGACTGGTGCAAAGCCGTAATCGTGCTATTGTATAAGGGAAAAGGGTCACGGCAGGACTGCATAAATTACCGCGGTATAAGCCTTCTCAGCGTCGTCGGTAAATTGTATGTGAAAGTGTTGATTGAAAGGGTTGTGAATGAAACAGACGAGAAAGTATGGGATGCACAAGCGGGATTTAGAAAGGGAATGGGATGTACGGATCAGGTCTATTTCTTGCGGTGCATAGCCGAAAAGTATTTGGCTAAAAACAAGAAAGTCTACTGCGCATTCGTAGATCTAGAAAAGGCCTATGAGAGTGGTGAGGAATGAATTGTGGTCAGCACTGTCCGTGAACGGTGTGAGCAGTATCCTCATACGAGCAATGCAATCTCTTTATAGGGATTGTAGTGCTTGTGTAAGGAAAAACGGGGCATTTTTTTTATAGGATAAGGGTGACAATCGAGCACACAGTCCACCTGATGGTAAGTGGTTGCTGTGGCCCATAGACATCTACATCTATCTTCGATTAAGAGTCAAAATGCAGATGCGTTGTCACCCGTGAGGACTTAGATGGAATGCCTCGTTTTCAGTAATAAGGGTCTCCGGTTCTCTACACTCACCATACGAAACACAGCAGCGTTAAGCTGCTATTTTACGCTGGTATTCATACACTGAATGCTTAAAATCGAAAAAGGTGTTAGACAGGGATGTGTAGCGTCACCGTGGCTGTTTAATCTGTTCAAGGACAATTCATCATCATTATCATTACAGCCTTTCATAAGTCCATTGCTGAACATAGGCCTCCCCCAAAGAATGTCACAAAGCACGGTCCTGAGCCACCTGCATCCATCGACTTCCTGCATGCCTTACCAGGTCATCACTTCATCTCGTGGGGGGGTCGCCCTACACTTCGCCTACCAGTACGAGGCTGCCACTCGAGAACCTTTCTTCCCCATCGGTTGTCGGTTCTTCGAGCTATATGGCCGGCTCACTTCCACTTCAGCTTACTAATCCGTTGTGCTATGTCGGTTACTCTAGTTCTACTGCGGATATCCTCATTTCTAAGTTTATCACGCAGAGAAACTCCGAGCATAGCCCTTTCCATAGCTCGCTGAGCGACCTTGAGCTTCCTCATACGGCCAGCTGTGAAGGACCACGTCTCAGTTCCGTAAGTCATCACTGGCAACACGCACTGGTTGTACAATTTCGTTTTAAGGTTTTGAGGTATGTCTGACGAGAAAATGTGTCGTAACTTCCCGAACGCTGCCCAGCCGAGTTGAATCCGTCGATTGACCTCTCGGTCGAAGTTGGACTTACCTAGTCGGACTATTTGTCCCAGGTAAACATACTCGTCAACAACTTCGAGCTTAGTGTTCCCAACAACTACCGGCATAGGTGTGACATGGACATTAAACATAATCTTTGTTTTGTCCATGTTCATCTTAAGACCTATCCGTTGGGAGACACTATTGAGGTCATTGAGCATAGTGCTTAGGTCCTCCAGCGATTCTGCCATAAGGACTATATCGTCGGCAAATCGAAGGTGAGTGATGTACTCGCCATTGATGTTGATACCGTATCCTTTCCAGTCCAGAAGCTTGAAAATGTCTTCCAATGCAGCGGTGAAGATTTTCGGGGATATGACGTCACCCTGTCTTACACCTCTCTGCAATTGGATAGGTTTCGTACTCTGGTTCTGTACTCGGATAGCCATCGTAGCCCTACTGTATAAGCACTTCAATACTTCGATATACCGACAGTCAACTTGGCACCGCTGAAGTGACTGCAGCACCGCCCAAATTTCGACGGAATCAAAGGTTTTCTCATAGTCCACATACGCCAGACATAGTGTAAATTGTACTCTTCGGACTTCTGTACAATTTACCGAAGGGTATGTATGTGGTCTATGGTGCTAAAGCCCTTTCGGAAACCGGCCTGTTCGGGAGGCTGGAAGTCGTCAAGTCTGCGCGCGCGACGACTCGTAATGACTCTCGAAAACAGCACGAAGACGCGGCTCAGAAGGGAAATCGGTCTGTAGTTCTTCAAGAGAGCGTTGTCACCTTTCTTGAAGAACAAGACCTCGGCACTTCTGCTCCACGCCTCCGGTGTAATGCCACCATGGAGGACGGAATTAAAGAGCTTCTGAAGGACTTCAAGTACCTGTCTTCCACCCGCTTTCAGAAGCTCCGCTGAAATTCCATCCTTGCATGGGCCTTACTGTTTTTAAGGTGCTGGAGAGCCATTCTAATCTCGCTCAGACTGACGTCCGTGATATCTTCGGTATAGTGTCGGATGAGACTCGCTCTTGGATCGTTACTCACACTTGCGTGTGCCTCCAACGATGACGTGTACAGCTGCCCATAGAACCTCCCAATCTCACTCAAAATCTCAGATGTCCCGGAAACGATGCTGCCACATTCTGTCTTCAGCTTTGACAGTTGGCTCTTTCTGGCAGACAGATCTCTGGCAAAGACTTTGGAGCCTTGGTTTCGCTCGATCGCTTCTTCAATACGAGCTGTATTGAAGTTGCGTAAATCCCGCCGCATGCATTTGGAGATCTGTCTGTTCAGATGCCTGCTTGGTGTCAAGTCTGTTGAAAAATGTAGCTTCATCTCCCGTCTAACAACCATGAGATTAAGAGTGTGATCGTAGAGTTTTTGTGTTCCTCTGCGGCGGGTCTTGCAGAACTTAGCTCCGACCGCATGGACAGTTTCCACGAGCTTGTCGTTCATATCGTCCACTTCATTGCAGTCTTCTAGGCACTGAAAACGGTTTTGTAACTCGAGCTGAAAGGTTTCGGGACTTTGGAACAGAGCACGAGGGGGACGAAGCGTTGACTTCATTAGACGAGACCTCTCCAACTTAACGTTTAGGTTCAGTGTGCCTCTACCCTTCGGTGATCGCTACCAGTTTTCACCCTCGCGATCACGAAAACATCACTGAATAGTTGTCGTCTGGTCGTCATAATGAAGTCAATCTCATTTTTTGTCGAACCGTCGGTGCTCGACCAGGTCCACTTCCTGTGGGGCCGATTCTGGAAGAAAGAGTTCATCATAAAGAGTCCCTCTTTCTCCATGAAGTCGGCCAGCTGCTGGCCCCTTTGGTTCCGTTGCCCTATTCCAAATTTCCCTACTTTCAGCTAACCGTTCTCTCTTGTGCCTAGTTTTGCATTGAAGTCTCCCATTTACACCGTATATTGGGTTTTGGAGGAATGCATGGCTCTAGAGATATCCTCATACATTTCCTCCACCTCCTCATCGGGGTGTGCCGAGGTTGGTGCGTAAACCTGTATGACCTTCAACGAATACCGTTTGGTGATTCTGAGTATAAGGTACGCAACCCTCGTCGACACACTCCCGATCTTTACAACGTTGTTAACGAGAGACTTATGGACGATAAATCCGACACCTCCTTGGGACAGATGGTCGCCCTCCCGGTAATAGAGCAAGTTGCCGGATTCGAGGATTACCGTGTCCTCCCCCTCTCTTGAGACTTCGGATAATCCTATAATATGCCAGCGCAACTTGTCTATCTCTTCTTCCAGCTCCACGATCTTCTCGTCAGTCCTCAGGGTGCGTGCGTTGTACGTTGTCAGGTCGAGTCGTCTAAGGTGGCAACTGAACCTCTACCGGAGATTCTTAGCACCCCCTGCCCCGCCATTACCATGGTCGCCACCGTAACCAGGAATAGCGGGGCCGCCGGGGACTGAGGGCCGTCTCTTCGCAACTTTCATCATGGGGGGTATATTGCCATAGTTGCCACGCTTGGCGAGCGGGTTGGCAACCGCAGTTTTTATTGTAATTTTGGCTATTATCAGGAAGATGCTGCTGCCCATCTCCTGCCTGTTTCCCTTTGTCGCCTTTTACGACACCCACGGGAGGATATGGGGTTGTGGATATTCTTGACCGCCACTACAAGGCATGGACAATTGTTGGACAGATTTAAAAGAGAATGAAAGTGGGTTGAGAATGAATGAGTTACTCCTCAAATGTTTTCTCTATGCTGATGACCAAGTATTTCTTGCGTCTTCGGCCGAGGAGTTGCAGGAGATGGTAACTGCTATGAGTGGAGCTTTTGTTAGAAAGGGAATGAAGATGAATGTAAGGAAGACGAAAGTGATGGTGTTTGAAAAAGATGAGGCAGTGACAGACTGCAATATTGTGATTGAAGATGAACAAATTGAACAGGTGAAAGAGTTTGTGTATCTGGGTTCAAATTTTACAAGAGATGGAATGTGTGAGAGTGATATCGAAAGAAGAGTGAATGCAGGAAACATGGTGAATGGAGCTTTGCACTCCTTTATGAGCAGTCGGAAGATGTCTAACAAGGCTCGTTTGGCTGTGCATGAGGGGGTGTTGGTTCCGACACTCATGTACGGAAGTGAAACTTGGGTATGGCAGAAGAAAGATGAAAGCAGAATAAATGCAGTTGAGATGAGAGCATTAAGAAGTATGATAGGAGTTAAACTTAGTGACAGGATAAGAAATAGTGAGATAAGGAAACGTTGTGGTCTGAAAGAAGATGTAGTGACAAAAATTGAGAAAGGTATGCTGAGATGGTTTGGCCATGTCGAGAGAATGAATGAAGAACGATTGACGAAAAAAGGGTATAAGGCGAGTGTGAATGAAAGTGTTGGAAGGGGTAGACCTAGGTGGACATTTCTAGACCAAATCAGGGACGTCTTGAAAAAAGGCCAGGTCAAGAGTACCCTAAACCGTAGAGCATGTATGAAGGGAATAATGAAAGTGGACGAAGCAAAACAAGTATGTAAGGATCGCAGCAAGTGGAAAGAACTGGTCTCTGCCTACCCCTACGGGAAAGAGTCGTGATTATATATAGGTATGTATGTACAAATAAAATCTGGGTTCTGGGCTCGTCAAGCCGTCTGTAAGCGGAAACTCGCACAGTGGCACAAAAAAGGTTTTTTTCTAGCAGTGGAATCATCGCATCGTAATGAATTTTATTGAAAATAAAATTTTTTCAATAAAATGTTTTATTTTATAGAAAAAGTGTGACAAACGAGCATATAATCCAGCTTATAGTAAGTGGATGCCATGATCCATATCATCTATCTTTCCTCCACTAAGAATGAAAATGCAGATGCGTTGTTATCCCAAAGGACTAAATTGAAATGCCTGGTTTCCAGTTAAAAATGGTCTCCGGTTCTCTACACCCACCATACGACACATCAGCATTAAGGTGCTATTTTATGCTGTGATTATATGATATTACTTGGTCGAACCGATCTTTTCATGCTACAACCATAATGTGGCTGCAGCGTGGCTCTAGCACCTAAATAAATTAATAGAAGTACAAAACTTTCTTCAACGTATATAATTAAAGTTTAGTTTTTCAAACGTCATTTTTAAATTCACTGCCCTTTCAAAAAGAAGTTCGTATGAACGGAAACGGAAAGGAAACGGTCTGTAGTTCTTTAATAAACTGTTGTCGCCTTTCTTGAAGAACAACACACTTATGCTCCACTCCTCCGGTGTAGTGCCACCATTGAGGACGGGATTAAAGAGCTTTTGAAGGACTTTAAGTATGGGTTTTTCACCCGCTTTCATAAGCTCCGCTGTAATTCCATCTTTACCCTGGAACTTGCCGTTTTTAAAGTGCTGAATAGCCATTCTAATCTCGCTCACACTGACATCCGGAATATCATCGGAATAATGTCGGATAAGACTTGCTATTGGATCGTTACTCACACTTGCGTATGGCACCAACGATGATGTCTAAAGCTGCCCATAAAACTTCTCAATCTCACTCAAAACCTCAGGTGTCCCGAAACGATGCTGCCACCCTTGGTCTTCAACCTCGACAGACGACTCTTTCTGGAAGACAGACTCTGGCAAAGACTTTGGAGCCATGGTTCCGTTGATCGCTTCTTCAATACGACCTGTATTGAAGTTAAGTAAGTCTCGACGCATGCATTTGGAGATCTGTCTGTTCAGTTGCCTGTTTGCTGTCAATTCTGTTAAAGACTGCAGCTTCATTTCCCATCTAATAGCCATAAGATTAAGAGTGTGATCGGAGAGTTCTTCTGCGGCGGGTCTTACAAAACTTAGCTCCGACTGCATGGGCAGTTTCACGAGCTTGTCATTCACATCGTCCGCTGTATTGCAATTTCTAGGCACTGAAAATGGTTTTGTAGCTCGAGCTGAAAGGTTTCGGGACTTAGGATTAGAGCATGAGGGGGACAGAGAGTTGACTTCATTAGACGTGACCTCTCCAACTTAACTTTTAGGTTCAGAGTGCCTCTCACCATTCGGCAATCGCTGCCGGTTTTCACACTCGCGATAACTGAAACATCACTGAACAATTGTCGTCTGGTCGCCATAATGAAGTCAATCTCATTTTTGTCGAACCGTCGGGGATCGGCCAAGTCCACTTCCTGTGGAGCCGGTTCTGGAAGAAAGAGTTCATCATAAAGAGTCTCTGTTTCTCCATGAAGACCGACAGCATATACCGTTTGTTGATTTTAAGTATAAGGTACGCAACCCTCATCGACACACTCTCAATCTTTACAACGTTGTTAACGAGAGACTTCGGACGATAAATTTGACACCTCCTTGGGACTGAAGGTCACCCTCCCGGTTATATGTTGCCAGGTATGAGCCGTAGTAGGTGGCAACAGAACCTCTACCGGACATTCTTAGCACCACCTGCCAAGCCGTTACCATGGTCGCCAAAGTAGCCAGGAATAGCGGGGCCGGCGGTCACTGAGGCCCGTCTCTTCGTATCTTTATTCATGGGGGGAATATTGCCATAGTTGCCACGTTTGGCGAGTGGGTTGGCAACCGCAGTTTTTTTTGTTATTTTGCTGTTATCAGAAATCATATTCTCTGTCGACTTTAACGACACCCACGGGAAGATATGGGGCAGTGAGTATTCTTACCCGTTACAGCACGGGGCTTCTTCTTTCACTGTTTCTGTATTATAATTCAAATAATAATTTTAGATAGGATAGTGTGATATGAGTTTTGGATGAAATTTGATGAAAAGTTCGATTTGATCTAATGTTTGTCTTAAGTACCATTTACATTTATATAATTTTTATTTACTGTTACTATTATTTTAAACCGGATAAGTGTGAGTAGGACTCACGCCTTGAGGGTTTCATGTAAACTATGTCGTTTTATACGTGGTAGAGTCATGCTGCAGTTATATTAGTAATACAGTTGTAGCATAAATGGGTCGGCTCGACCGGGGAAGGACCACGCTCTCACATAATACCAGCGTAAAATAGCAGCATAACACTGCTGTGTTTCGTATGGTGAGTGTAGAGAACCAGAGACTCATTTTACACGGGTGACAACGCATCTGCATTTTGATTTGCAAACGAGGGTAAATGTAGATGTCTATGGGTCACAGCAACCACTTACTATTAGGTGGACTGTGTGTTCGTTTGTCACCCTATCCTATAAAAAAAACCAAAGTACTTACTTTCATGGAAATAATTACGTTACTGAAATACATAAATCATTGATCACATATGTACTAAACAAAAAGATAATTCGGTTTAAAGGTAAGCTTGGTAACTTGGCAGCGAAAAAAATATTCCTCGTACATCGCTTTAAGTCACAGTTGATTTTTAAATTTTAAATTTAATATATTAATCTTATATATGGTAGTTTTGTGAGTGAATTTGAGGGTATAACAATAAGTGATATAAATGACCGTATTTTTGGTTTACGTTGACTTAGAAACTTGAACTGATTTTATATAAGTCTAAGTAATTGTATACCTTAGTATTTAATATTTATTTAATCTTGATGCCTCTATTTTTTCTTGAAAAGAACGGCCATGACACACGGACAGGCAAACAGGTGGCCAGACCGATGGACGGACAACAAAGTGATCCCATAAAACAAAGTGATTACATATACGGAACCCTAAAAAAAGAGCCGTGTTTTACTGTTTATCGACTAGCCCTAGAAATAACAACTACACGCTGGACTTATATGTTCATTGAAATAACGCTCGGATGCTCATCTGTAAATGGACCAATGATCTGAATGCTCTCGAATGAGGATCGCCTTGGCGGGATTCTCTATAATTTCTTTTGTTACAAATTAAATTACATGTCTATATACTGATAAGTTATGTTATACTGTTTCTATTAGACACTGTATAGAATAAAATCTATTTAAACAACTCTCTTCCCGCGTACCTGTCTCCGCATTGCATAAGTATATAATGTAAAATAGGTTTTTTATAGAATAAGGCTGCGTTTCTACCAGAGATGTGCGAGGATGCGTAGCGAGTGATATGTTTGTTAAGAACCAATGAAATCACTTCATTTACCTAGCCTCGCTCAGCGCAGTTCTGGTGGAAACAAGCTATTGTTTTGTATGTACAAAAACCTCGCTTCGCTGACCCGTATTCACTAGAGCTGGACTGAGCGAGGCTAGGTAAATGAACTGATTCTATTAGTTCTTAACAAACACATCCATCGCTACGCATCCTCGCACATCTCTGGTGGAAATGCCGCCTTAGAGTGACAAACGAGCTCATAGTCCATTCTGTGATAAATAGATACTGTGGTCTATAGACATTTACGTCTATTTTCGATTAAGAATCAAAATGTACACACAACATACATCAGAATTAAACTGTTATTTCACGCTGGTATTCAGTGAGTGCGTGGTCCTTCCCCGGTCGAACGACCCATTTGTACTACAACCGCAATATAGCCGCAGCATGGCTTTACCACGTAATAAACCAATGTAATTCTATATATCTTGTATGATATACTCTATAATGGTTTTAGTCCCAGCAACATTTGTTGTTGTTGCGTTTAGTCAGCACAAAAAAAGCGGCTAAAATCTTATTTTTAATTAAACGAGGTTGCCTGACAGATGCTAATGTCACTTTGTGAAATAATGTTGCCAGGTTCATTGTAATAGTGATGCGTTCAGTCAGTCAGTTAGTATACGATGAGTTGATGATTATGATTAAAATTAAATTAACCTATTTTGATTGACATTGTAAAACTTGTTGACGAATATTATATCATTGAAATAAACAGAAAAAATATTGTTCGTAAGAATAATAATTTAATACTATTCTGACTCGAGGGGGCGCTCTGACTTTCGGAACGCACCCTGCGACCGCCGTGTCGGTTGCCATTTTCTGTGTCATTTGTCTTGTCATTCATTCGGCTTCTAACCTCTGGTCTGATCGCTCGAATATTTTCTCTGCGCGCTGTTCTCCTGTTGCTTGTCTTTAGTTTCTTGTTAAGTTTTTTTGTTACGTTGTGTTTGTGTTGTTTGTTATTGTTGAGTTATTGTGTTTTTATATTGTGTCGTACAAACGATATAGAACCTCAACCAAGCACGTCGAGCAAAATCTCTTTTTCTCAAAAAAAAAAGAAGAGACCACGGGCTTGCCTTCGCGTTACCGAAAAGCTTATGGTACGCAATGTCTACAAATACGTATTTGAGCAGGAAACTGCTTCGGTATTACCTAATGAAGTATCGGAAATAAATATGTTTCTATGACAGCTGAAATTTTGGGAATCGGTATGACCACAGTGTTCAGTGTATTAAATGAATACAAAAAAAAAACGAGTAATTAAGTCTTCTGAAAAACTTAGACCGAAACATAATTTCAAGAATAAATTAGACGATTTCACCTTAACGGCTATAATGCGAAAAGTACACCAATAATTATGCAAGTGAGGCACCCTCCATTGCAATTGTAACTTTAGTGTTATTTTTTTACATCTACGTAAAGCTTGTTATAGATACAGTGTGCGTGACGACGACTGTCGCGTCACTATCACACAAATCAAAGCTGCATATTTACACGCTCACGCACACATAACGTTTTTTAAAGTTCTATTTGACTTTTTTAATGTGTAGACTTTCTTACCCATAATCTGTTTAAATTACAGATTCTTAAGGTTGTTAATGATGACCCAGATTAACCGAACTTCTCTTGGGGACCTTGAGGAAAATTTTAAAACACTTAAATTTCAAATACGCCACAAAATCAAGAAAAAGCGTGCTAATAGATAGACGCGATATTGTTTTGTAGCGCCAGCGATGCCTTAAAAAAATTAAAGATTATCGCAGTGAAGGAAGGTACATTTATTACCAAGATGAGACTTGGATCAACGAAGGTAATTAAATTTTCATTGTTTTATTTATCTATTACAGTGTAGGTATTGCATGCTACCGCTGAATTTAATGAGTAATTGGTATTTTTCATTTTCTCGAAGGTCATACACCGAAGAAGCTATGGATTGACCAAACTGTACAATTGTCCCGGCAGGCATTCTTAGAAGGGTTGACCACCGGCTTAAAAGGGCCTTCAGAAAAAGTCAAACGGCTAATTAATAGCCATATAGGCGGGGAAGAAGGATTTGTAGAAGATAGCTTACTTGTGTTTGAGGCTAAAAAAGAAAAAGAAGATTACCATCAAGAGATGAATGCTGAGTGTTTTGAGGAGTGGTTTAGTGGGGTTTTACCCAAACTAAAACCTAATTCCGTAGTGGTAATAGATAATGCCCCCTATTACTCCAGAAAGTTAGAATCGCTGCCTTCAATGTCTTGGAATAAACTAAAAATACAAGAGTGGATGGCGAGCAAAATTATCCCATTCGAGACACAAATGGTAAAAGCTACTCTTATGGATATTGTACGGCAACACAAACATGAACACTGCGACAAGTATGCCGTGGACGAGATGGCAGCGGAGCGTGGAGTCACTGTTTTACGTTTGCCTCCTTACCAATGTGAGCTCAATCCCATTGAGCTGATTTGGGCGCAGGTCAAAGAGTATGTTGCAAGAAACAACAAGACCTTCAAAATGAAAGATATAAAAAAACTTTTCGAAGAAAGACTAAATGAAGTGACTGCCGAAAAGTGTAGTAGCTGCGTGGCTCACATAATAAAAGAAGAAGACAAAATGTTTATTCTCGACCACATGATCGATAGTGTCTCAAACAAGTTTATAATAAATTTACTGACAGTGACAGTGATGATATTATATCTGATGACGATGAATAAAAAAATGTAATACTTAAGCACAGTTTTTTCTTATGAAATCCCCATGACGACATACATTATGGATAATTTTCGCCTGATGAACCGACAACATGGATGTACCTTAAATAAGACTTGACGTAATTTTTAAAACCTTCAGTTAAAAAAAATTACCATTCAGTCGTTTTCTTTATCAGTCAGTCATTTTTTTTCCTTTCAGTCATTTAGTCACTACTAACACTATTTTTGATTAATCAAAACCTGACAACCCAGTAAACGTCAGGCAGCTTCGTTTAATTAAAAATATGACTTTGGTTTTCGGATATGGTTCAGTTTTAATTGTCTTCATATCTGTAATAGCATCTTAGCTTACCTCAGATTATAATTGTTCTAATCGTGACGCAATTTCCACTATTAAGTAATTATACTAGGCAAGGTCAGATTACATAGTTTGTGCCTTGTGCCTTGATGTCGATGTGCGTCGATTTACTAAAATATCTTTATGGCAGCTTAGTTTTCCACAGTATTAAAATATTAGCCATAGTTGCCACGGAGGCGGGTTGGCAACCGCAGATTTTTGGTAAATTGAGCTGTTATCAGGGAAATCCTGTTTCCCATCTACTGTTTTAGTTTCCCTCTGTCTCCCCTCACGACATCCATAGGATAGTGTGAGGTAGTGTATTATCTTGCGCTGACATTACACTGCTTAACCAACATTATGATATTATGATTGTTTTCATTTAACCAGTATTTTTTGAAGTGGTACTTATGCCTTAATTAAATTTAATCTATAAGCGTAATATAGAGAGTATGCTCCGCCGCCCCCAGGCTGTTCACGAACTGTAAAAGTAATTTAATTACAATTTAAATATTATATTTTGCTATATAATATCTCGATAGTAGAGAATGTGATCTACAGAAAACATTAAAGAACAATCTAACATTGAAATAAATTATAAATATGAGGTTTTAGTTTAAAAGATTTTCTTTGAAAATTTATTAAATAAATTTAATGTATTTATCTATTTTTGGAATGGTGCTTAAAAGTAATGTATAACTGTTGAGTTGTCTGAGGTTTTTTCTTACCAAACCTTTGCTTACATAACTTTGAATAGAACAAACAAATCCAATCAATTCAAAATACAACGTAAAAGCTTTAGTTATCAAACTTTGACACAGAAGCAGTTACGAAGTACCCGCTATTAAATGCTCCGCTTGCGTAGCCTTTTAATTTGTTACAAATAGCAAGCATTGTTTAACATTCGCTCTTCCGTTATAAACACTTGTAGTGCTTAGAAAACTTTCCACACGGTTACTGAATGTCTTTAAATTGAATAAAATCTGCCATAAAACTATGAACCCAATGAATGTTAAGCAAAATTGTTCATTTTTAAATTATATTTAATCGAAGTTCGCATTTGTCGTAATGTACAGTAACTGTATATTATAACAAAAAGGAATAAGAACTTTTACGTGCCAACCTCGTTTGTACTCTCCTAAATAAGGAAAATAGCTGTGACGAATGCGTGACGGCGGAAAATCCTATATGATATAATATACCGAACATAAGTTAACGACGGAGGGTATTACCAGGATGGATATTCGTATAATTCATCCGTTCACTGTGATATAGACATGGGGTAGTGGATATTCTTTCTTACACCGTCAATTATACAAAAATATAAATACTTGAAAATTAAAATATGAATTTTCGATTTTATAATAACGAAGATTGAGCACCTGTGGCATAAAAAAACGTATGGTGACCAGTGTGGCCAATATGTGTAATAGATAATGTAACTTTATAAAAAAATTAATTGAAACCCCTTCGTCCATTTCAACGTATTTGCTATAACAAACATCAAAACATACACACTTTCACAATACTTATTCACATAATATATAAATATATTTATATATATATGTTTAAAGAATATAAGGTTATACTAGCTCGCTAGGCAGACGTTGTTCTACCCTTTCCGACGACCCTTCCTATAAAAATCTTTAAATTCGCAATAAAAAATTTTGAGGGTCATTTATCGGGATAAAAACTATCCTATCTCTCAAGTTAGACCAAAATGCACACAGTGTGCTAAATTTCATTGAAATCAGTTCAGTATTTTAGGAGTCCATCGCGGACAAACAACGTGACACGTATTTTTTATATATAACTAGCTCACCAAGCAGACGTTGTTTTTTTTTTTTTATAGGAGAGGGGGCAAACGAGCATGCGGTTCACCTGATGGTAAGTGACTTCCGCCGCCCATGAACAACCGCAACACCAGGGGAATTGCAGATGCGTTGCCGGCCTTTTAAAAAGGAGTAGGCTCTTTTCTTGAAGGTCCCTAAGTCGTATCGGTCTGGAAAAATCGCTGGTGGTAAACTATTCACACGGAAGTTGTGCGAGGAAGAAAACATCTTCTAAATCGCACCGTGGTGGACCGCCAATCATCCAGATGGTGTGGATGGTATCGGGAGTTCTGCTGCGATGTGCGTTCGTGAAATTTGGCGGCTGGGATTAATCCGAACAATTCCTCAGAGCACTCCCCATGGTAAATGCGAAAGAAAATGCTAAGAGATGCAACATCTCTTCGCAGTGCCAATGAGTCGAGCCGATCGGAAAGGACTCGGTCGTCGACGATTCGAGCCGCTCTGCGCTGGATGCGGTCAAGTGGAAGAAGCTGGCACTGGGGAGCCCCAGCCCAGAGATGGGAACAGTATTCCATGTGAGGCCGAACCTGCGCCTTGTAAAGTTGCAGGCGTTGAGCCGGCATGAAATACTGTCCCGCTCTGCTGAGCAAGCCAAGCTTTTTAGAGGCCAATTTGGCCTTCTCTTCCAAGTGACCACGAAACTGCACGCTACTCGATATGTCGACGCCGAGGATTCCGATACTGGCTGAGGCAACAAGGGGAGTACCTTGAAACTGAGGAGATACGACAAAGGGGTTCTTTTTAGCGGTAAACGCGCAAACTTGTGTCTTCTGAGGATTAAACTGGACTAGATTTAGTCGCCCCCAATCCGAGACTTTGTCCAGCAAAGACTCGACTTCAGACACAAGTTTGTTCCGGTACTCGGTGACGTTTTCCCGAGAAATATTGGCACGGCCGGTGTATAGAGCATCACCAGTGCTGTCATCCGCATAGCAATGAATGCTACCGGCTTGCAACATATCATTGATATGCAGAAGAAACAGCGTTGGTGATAGCACGCAGCCTTGTGGAACACCAGCGTTAATAGGCTTGTAGTCGGAGCATGCACCGTCTACAACGACCTTGATGCTCCGATCTGCAAGAAAGCTGGTGATCCAATTGCATAATTTCTCGGGAAGCCCATAGGAAGGGAGCTTCGAAAGAAGTGCTTTGTGCCAAACCCGATTGAAGGCCTTCGCAATGTCCAAACTAACGGCCAATGCCTCCCCCTTGGACTCTACTGCCAACGCCCATCTATGAGTTAAGTAGACCAGAAGATCACCAGCTGATCGACCCCGACGAAAACCGTACTGGCGGTCATTAATCAGCTGGTGATCCTCAAGGTACCGCATGAGGTGGCAGTTTACAACGGATTCCATTATTTTGGAGAATAAGGGGGTGATGGCGATAGGCCTGTAGTTGGACGGGTCTGAGCGGTCGCCTTTTTTAGGGATCGGGTGGACAAAAGCTGTCTTCCATCATTTTGTGACTACGCCTAGGGAGTAGGAGTACCGGAAAAGACGCGTTAGAACCGGTGCCAACTCCGGAGCACACGTCCTCAGCACAATTGGGGGGATTCCGTCAGGCCCACTCGACTTGTGGATGTCAAGGGAGAGGAGTGCTCTGCGAACCGAGCGCTGTGAGAACCGCACATCCGGCATGGAGTACTCACATCGCGGGATGGTCGGCGGTGTGTTCCCCCCGTCATCAACAGTCGAGTTGGACGCAAAAAGGGAGCCTAAAAGGTCGGCCTTCTCTTTTGCGTCGTGGGCCAGTGAGTCGTCCTCCGTGTTCTGCCCTTTTCGACGAACATTTGCTTTCCTAAAAAAAAAACTCCTGAGATTAGCAATAAAAAAATTGAGGGTCACTTATCGGGATAAAAACTATCCTATCTCTCAAGTGGGACTAAACTGCACACAGAATGCAAAATTTCATTGAAATCAGTTTAGTAGTTTAGAGTTTATCGCGGACAAACAATTTTTCCATTAAAACTAATGTCAACATATTAAAACTTTATTTTTTAATTGTTTCTATTGGACGTCTTGTTTCTTATGAGGCTTGAAGGTTACATCAATTATTTACGTGTCTTAAAATAAGAATAAATTTACAGATTAAATAAATATTATAACCACACACTATTAAGCTTTATTTCTTGAACAGGTGCGGTTATTAATGCGCATTTAACAGTTTAACATAATAAAGGGTTATTTCAAAAAAACATCATGCATACGCCAGTGAAGATTTGTAGAGAATGAATGGTAGTGCAATACATATAAAAACAAATTACTTGCAGGGTATACAATGATGGAAGCTACACATTGAAAGAACGAAGCGTACGTTTACTAACTGTTAATTTCGTGGTCTCATCCGATTGTATTCTGTCAAAAGCTCCTTTGGGAAATTTACTGTTTCATTTGTTTTGGTCAGACAGGCTTTGTTTTCAAAAAAAAATATTCAAAAGTTTCGCTAAAATAAAATTGATGATTCCATGATCGGCGACGAGACCGTTGAAATTGCAAAATGTAATTTATTATCCTCGTGTATGTGAGAACTTAGTCACGAACGTCATAACTGTAGTGGCTTATTTAATAGAATAAGGGTGACAAAGGTCTATCTGTTCGTAAGTGGATGATGTAGCCCATAGACATGTAAATACATCTATCTTCGATTAAATATTAAAATGTAGGTGAGTTGCCATTCCTGGGAATAAAGATGGAATATCTCGTTTTCAGTAAAAAGGGTCTCCGGTTCTCTACACTCACCATACGAAACACATATAAGCTTTAGTTATCAAACTTTGACACAGAAGCAGTTTACGAAGTACCCGCTATTAAATGCTCCGCTTACGTAGCCTTTTATTTTTTTTTTATTTATATAGGATAAGGGTGACAAACGAGCACACAGTCCACCTGAATGTAAGTGGATGCTGTGGCCCATAGACATCTACATCTATCCTCGTTTGCGAATCAAAATGCAGATGCGTTGCCACCCGTGAGGACTAAGATGGAATGCCTCATTTTCAGTAAAAAGGGCCTCCGGCCACCTGCACTCACCAAGCGAAACGCAGAGGTAAACCTCTACTTCACGCTGGTTTTCTGTGAGGTCGTGGTACCACCCCGGTTCGAGCCGACCCATCCATGCGAGAGCAAAAACTGCCGCGTGGCTCTACCACTGTTAAAATTAATATAATTAATATAATTTAATTTGTTTTAAGGAATTCAATAAAGAATAAATAAATAAATAGCTACAACTTTGCTATACCACACTACTGACTGCACAGGCTGTGTACCTTATTCAGCTCTACGTTCCCTTATGTATATTATGCTAAAGAACCAAGATATTCCGTATTTGAAATGACTACGTGTCAACTACGCAATATCTTGTTTCTCTAGGATAAATTTTCTTAGGGCAGAATTGCTGGAGGACCTAAAAGTACTATCCCGAATAACCTCAATAGTGTCTCGCAACGGATAGGTCTTAAGATGGACACGGCAAAACGAAAATCCAGTAGTTGTAGGGAGCACAAAGCTCAAAGTTGTTAACGTGTATGTTTACCTGCGAAAAATAGTTCGACTAGGTAAGTCCAACTTTGACCGAGAGGTCAATCGACGGATTTAACTCGGTTGAACAGCGTTCAGGAGATTACGTCACATATTCTCCTAACCTAAAAACAAGATTGTACAACCAGTGCGTGTTGGCAGTGATGACCTTTGGGTCTGAGAAGCTCAAGGTCACTCAGTGAGCTATGGAGTGGGCTATGCTCGGGGTTTCTCTGCATGGTAGACTTAAAAACGAGAATATCCACAGTAGAACCAGATTAACCGACTCAACGGATTAGGAAGCCGAAGTGGCAATGGGCCGGCTATATAGCTCAAAGAACAGACAACCGATAGCGAAGAAACGTTCTCGAGTGGCAGCCGGCAGGCGAAGTGTAGGGCATGCCCCTACTAGATGGAGTGACGACCTGGTGAGAGATGCAGGAAGTCGATGGATGCAGGTGGCTGAGGATTGTGGTTTGTAGCATTCATTGTGGGAGGCCTTTATTCAGCAGTTGACTTGTGAAGGGCAGCAATGATGATGATGATGATGATTTGTACTAATCACTAGATTGTACTGTCAACTTATGTTGCCTCACTAACAGTTAGATTAAACCATTACATAATGTATACTCTGAGATCAAACTCTATATGTGCAATATTTTCGATTTCACTAACAGCGGACCATAAATTAATTATTGTTTTATTATTAGTTTTTATATTTTTATATTTAAAAACAATTGTAACAATTTAAAAATGATATGGTTCATCCTATAATATGATGTAAACACTACGTTGAAGACGCACTGAAATCCAAAAAAAAGCAATAAATTTTCTGACGATGCCCTGCATCAATCAACTCCGTAACTTAATTAACTTTTTCTCAGTCAGGCGTCGTATAAAAACCAACAGCAGACTCTCAGTATGGCAGCAGATTAGGTCGAAGGACAATTGATTAACTAATGAAAGCCTGAGCTAAAAACAAATGAGGTTACGAAGAATATTTGATTTTTTTACTAATTATGGTCTGAATACAAATGGCTTTGAAGTCATTGATTGAAGAATTTTCTTATGTTAAAAAAAGTACAATTGGGTGACAAAAACTATAAACCATTTCTATCGACGCATTTTGTCTTAAAATTTCAGAGGTGATGTCTGGTGATAACTGGTTTGACAGTTGGTTCTTTCTGGCTGACAGATCTCTGGGAGACTTTGGAGCCTTGGTTCCGCTCGATCGCTTCTTCAATACGAGCTGTATATGAGATCTGTCTGTTCAGTTGCCTGTATGTTGTTAATTCTACTGAAGACTGCAACTTCATTACCCGTCTACCAGCCATAAGATTAAGAGTGTGATCGGAGAGTATTTGTGTTCTTCTGCCGTGGCAAGTAGTTCAAAACCACTTCTAAAAAATAAGTTATATATTTTCTACCTTTAGGGGTGGAATTTTTTCTCCAAATTTTTATGGGAAGTACATTTTAATAAATTAAAAATGGTTCACAACCTGCGATGATATCGTGTAACATACATACAAAAAACATAAACTCGAAATGAAAACCTCTTTTTTGAATTCGGTTAAAAATGCTAAGAATTTTGATAGAACGTCATTTTAACAGTGGTAGAGCCACGCGGCAGCTTTTGCTATCGCACGGATGGGCCGGCTCGAACCGGGGTGGTACCACGACCTCACAGAATACCAGCGTGAAGTAGAGGTTTACCTCTGCGTTTCACTTGGTGAGTGCTGGTGGCCGGAGGCCCTTTTTACTGGGAATGAGGCATTCCATCTTAGTTCTCACGGGTGACAACGCATCTGCATTTTGATTCGCAAACGAGAATAGATGTAGATGTCTATGGGCCGCAGCAACCACTTACCATCAGGTGGACTGTGTGCTCGTTTTTCACCCTTATCCTATAAAAAAAATGTAAAGCTTAATAAGAACCGAGGCGAATTTAATCGCAATTTTTGAGCGACCATTCGGTATTTATCTGCAAGTAAAACATTATGCCATATTTTTATGAACAGATAATATTGTCATTATCTTTCGATATATGTTGGTGCTTACAGATACTTAACGATAAAATATAAATCATCGGCGCTATGTGTGGTAGTTCAATGAATTTCATAGAGAGCGATATTGAAAGATATGCGCTAAGATACGGATATCTTTTCGTATATGCGTAGTGTGTGACACGCTTTAGTGTATCCCTTTCTTAAAATCGCTAAAATACCTGAGACCTTTTCATATGCAAGACAGGCACAAGTTGTAAAGTTTTGTACCAGATTTTGCTAAGGTAAGAAGATTATACTTATCTCTGCACCCTTATAAAATCCTCCCTTAAGGAGAATGAAAGGGCCGTCCCGGTTGCTAATAATAATAGTCTTCCCCTACATATTGGCAACCTAATGAAAGCCAAGAGAGCTGCTTTCCGGAGAGCAGCACTCTATCCCACCCCCGACTATAGGCGTACGGCTAATGTCCTGTTCCGACGGTACTATTGCCTTCGAGGACAAGGGAAAGGCTGAGTGCTTTGCAGACAGCCGCTCAATGCTCTCCTAGCTCACTATCCACCGACCCCACCCACATACAGACAGTGTAGGATGAAATCCGCCGCCAGAATTCACCCCCCCTAATTCGATGTCACGAGGCTCACCTTCGGGCCTCATGTCAAAAGAGTAACTCGCAACGCGCGCTTTTATCTGAGTAGGCTCAACAGTATGCTGGGCCGACACAGTAAAATGTCCCTGCGAAACAAGCGAACCCTTTATAAGGTCTGTATACGACTAGTTATGACTTAGCCATATTTGCTCACGCTAATCCCAAAATCATTAACGAACTCTAAATAGTTCAAAACCACTACTGTCGTCGGGCTATGAACACACCCTGATACGTCCAGAAAGCCGACCTTCATCGAGACTTAGAGCTCCCTACAATCCAGCAATTTCTAAAAACACTCTCTGAGAACTTCTTCAAAGCCTCAGAGTCAGGCAGCTACTTATGCAGCCCCACTCTCCTCTCGCTATTGAGTCCGCAGGCCGAGAAACTTTCTCTCGGACCCCCCAAACAAGCTTTCGGCCGACCTGAACTGCCTCCTGGTGGCTCGGGCTGAATCTTCTCCCCGTCCTTAAGTTGCCTTAGTTAGGCTCACTTCTCAGCGGCTCCTGGCCGCCTGCGCCCCCTTTTCTCAAATGACGGTCACTTCCGATTCGGCAGAAAGGCCACACAAGCCAATGCCAGTTTCACAGGTGGTGTTTAGTGGGTAGGCTCTTAGGTTTCGCATTGAGTCCCACATAACTATGCAGCCAGCTGTCGTGGTATGCTTAGAGCATTCACCACCTCCCTTCCTCGCTTCCCGGAGGGTAGCCCTTTCCATTGCTTACAAAAGTACGCCTCAATTACTACACATAGACACAGAACAAGTCCATTACTAACATATTATTATAGTATTTCTAACCATCTTTCATCATCGTTTGTTAGTTGTTCAAGATACATGGCGGGCCCATTTCCATTTTAGTTCAATGAATCGACTACTACTACCCTTGTTATTCTGGAAATATTCTCGATATAGATTTTATTATTCTGTGACTCGTTAAGGTACTAAAATATGACGAATATAATAAACAGTGAAAGACAACGTCTCTACTACGTAAGTAATCACTATTTATACTAATCGTATAATCGTATAATAAGCATTCTTTAAACATACAAGAGACATCGATTTAACTATATAATTTATCGCCTTTATATTTACTTCATATTAATAAAATCAATTCATATTTAAGTATACTTAAAATACCATTAAATTGAGATTCATCACGTATGCGAAATAAAATTTCATTGTCGAACGTACGATTGGATGGCTTTGCTACGTATATTTATATGTGTTAGTTTGAAAAATAATAGTTGCGAGTTTAGCGTAGATGCATAGAGCAACACGGGCCACCGGTGGATCGGACGGGAGTAGTCTTTCGGATCGGAAGAATTTTTTGCGGGGGGAAATCTGCAAAACATTATATCAAATTTCACTTTATAAAGACACAAGTCTTTAATTAGCACACTATAGAGCAATATCATAATTTTTAACGACTGTTTTCTAGAGCGGAGACAATCCCTCCATAGCATTTTACGAAAATATGCATCGGAGTTTTCTTTAACGAATACGAATACAACCATTATCATAAGCTAAAATTCTTTATTTTAAGCGTTATCACGTCATGATAGTATCGTTTGGTGACAGTGACAAGTCGCTTGACCGATCGGCATATTATATGAGGGCCAGCGGCCTGTGTCTATAAACAAATCCGAAACAACGTCGTTTCAGCCGCGCAACTACGGTGGTAGAGCCACGCAGCAGTTTTTGCTGTTGCACGTATGGGCCGGCTCAAGCCGGGTTGGTACCACGACCTCACAGAATAGCGGCGTGAAGTAGAAGCTCTGCTTCTGCGTTTCGTCTAGTGAGTGCAGGTGGCCGGAGGCCCCATTCCCCCCCCCCCCCCCATCAACATGGTAGCGGAATTACACGATAGACTACCCCAGGAGGGAACCAGTACCCCTGGAGAATCCCTCGCTGAGCATCCACGACCATGTTATTCCGATCCTGAGCGTGGGTGCTCAGGCTGCCCCGCTTATTCTGGGGGTGGCAAAATTCCGTACAAAAACATAACTGCTCGGGGCAAACTTAGCAAGAACACCATGGCGACCCCTGCCACGCTATATGTGAATTTCTGCAACATCAGGGGACTTCACTCTAACCTGAACGCCGTCCACTACCATCTCGAGACGGCGAAGCTGGCCTTGCTCTTTCTGACTGAGACGCAGGTTTCCTCTCCGGTTGATATTTCGTATCTCTCCTGCCCGGGGTACAAATTGGAGCATTCCTTTGTGCCTCGGGCTGGAGTTTGCGTGTATGTCAGAGAGGACATCTGTTCTCGACGCCTCGGCAGTCTTGAAGGTTCGGACCTGTCCATCCTTTGGCTACGCGTAGACAGCGACGATCATCCGCGCGTCTACGGGTGCCTCTATAGGTCCCATAGCGGTAATGCCGAAACAGACCGACTCATCGACCACGTCCAAATGGCTACAGATTCCTTGCTACAACAGGTCCCATCCGCAGAGATCGTGATCCTTGGCGATTTTAACGCACACCATGCCCAATGGCTCGGTTCACGTTTAACCGAACATGCGGGGAGATCTGTTTATGACTTTGCCTTGGCATATGATCTGACACAACTGGTTACTTCGCCTACGCGGATTCCAGATGTGGAGGATCATACACCTTCCCTGTTGGACCTTCTGCTGACCTCTTCATCATCATCATTACAGCCCTTCACAAGTCCACTGCTGAACATAGGCCTCCCCCAAAGAATGCCACAAAACACGGTCCTGAGCCACCTGCATCCATCGACTTCCTGTATGTCTTACCAGGTCGTCACTCCATCTCGTGGGGGGACGCCCTACACTTCGCCTACCGGTACGAGGCTGCCACTCGAGAACCTTTCTTCCCCATCGGTTGTCGGTTCTTCGAGCTATATGGCCGGCCCACTGCCACTTCAGCTTACTAATCCGTTGGGCTATGTCGGTCACTCTGGTTCTACTGCGGATATCCTCATTCCTAAGTTTATCACGCAGAGAAACTCCGAGCATAGCCCTCTCCATAGCTCGCTGAGCAACCTTGAGCTTCCTCATACGGCCAGCAGTGAAGGACCACGTCTCAGTTCCGTAAGTCATCACTGGCAACACGCACTGGTTGTACAATTTCGTTTTAAGGTTTTGAGGTATGTCTGACGAGAAGATGTGTCGTAGCTTCCCGAACGCTGCCCAGCCGAGTTGAATCCGTCGATTGACCTCTCGGTCGAAGTTGGACTTACCCAGTCGGACTATTTGTCCCAGGTAAACATACTCGTCAACAACTTCGAGCTTAGTGCTCCCAACAACCACCGGCATAGGTGTGACATGGACATTAAACATGATCTTAGTTTTGTCCATGTTCATCTTAAGACCTATCCGTTGGGAAACACTATTGAGGTCATTGAGCATAGTGCTTAGGTCCTCCAGCGATTCTGCCATAAGGACTATATCGTCGGCAAATCGAAGGTGAGTGATGTACTCGCCATTGATGTTGATACCGTATCCTTTCCAGTCCAGAAGCTTGAAAACGTCTTCCAATGCAGCGGTGAAGAGTTTCGGGGATATGACGTCACCCTGTCTTACACCTCTCTGCAATTGGATAGGTTTCGTACTCTGGTTCTGTACTCGGATAGCCATCGTAGCCCTACTGTACAAGCACTTCAACACTTCGATATACCGACAGTCAACTTGGCACCGCTGAAGGGACTGCAGCACCGCCCAAATTTCGACGGAATCAAAGGCTTTCTCATAGTCCACATACGCCAGACATAGTGGCAAATTGTACTCTTCGGACTTCTGTACAACTTGCCGAAGGGTATGTATGTGGTCTATGGTGCTAAAGCCCTTTCGGAAACCGGCTTGTTCGGGAGGCTGGAAGTCGTCAAGTCTGCGCGCGAGACGATTCGTAATGACTCTCGAAAACAGCACGTAGACGCGGCTCAGAAGGGAAATCGGTCTGTAGTTCTTCAAGAGAGCGTTGTCACCTTTCTTGAAGAACAAGACCACCGCACTTCTGCTCCACGCCTCCGGTGTAATGCCACCATGGAGGACGGAATTAAAGAGCTTCTGAAGGACTTCAAGTACCGGTCTTCCACCCGCTTTCAGAAGCTCCGCTGTAATTCCATCCTCGCCTGGGGCCTTACCGTTTTTAAGGTGCTGGAGAGCCATCCTAATCTCGCTCAGACTGACATCCGGGATATCTTCGGAATAGTGTCGGATGAGACTCGCTCTTGGATCGTTACTCACACTTGCGTGTGGCTCCAACGATGACGTGTACAACTGCCCATAGAACCTCTCAATCTCACTCAAAATCTCAGGTGTCCCGGAAACGATGCTGCCACATTCTGTATTCAGCTTTGACAGTTGGCTCTTTCTGGCAGACAGATCTCTGGCAAAGACTTTGGAGCCTTGGTTCCGCTCGATCGCTTCTTCAATACGAGCTGTATTGAAGTTGCGTAAGTCCCGCCGCATGCATTTGGAGATCTGTCTGTTCAGATGCCTGTATGCTGTCAAGTCTGTTGAAGAATGTAGCTTCATCTCCCGTCTAACAGCCATGAGATTAAGAGTGTGATCGGAGAGTTTTTGTGTTCTTCTGCGGCGGGTCTTGCAGAACTTAGCTCCAACCGCATGGACAGTTTCCACGAGCTTGTCATTCATATCGTCCACTTCATTGCAGTCTTCTAGGCACTGAAAACGGTTTTGTAACTCGAGCTGAAAGGTTTCGGGACTTTGAAACAGAGCACGAGGGGGACGGAGCGTTGACTTCATTAGACGAGACCTCTCCAACTTAACGTTTAGGTTCAGTGTGCCTCTAACCATTCGGTGATCGCTACCAGTTTTCACCCTCGCGATCACGGAGACATCACTGAACAGTTGTCGTCTGGTCGTCATAATGAAGTCAATCTCATTTTTTGTGGAACCGTTGGGGCTCGACCAGGTCCACTTCCTGTGGGGCCGCTTCTGGAAGAAAGAGTTCATCATAAAGAGTCCCTCTTTCTCCATGAAGTCGGCCAGCTGCTGGCCCCTTGGGTTCCGTTGCCCTATTCCAAATTTCCCTACTTTCAGCTCACCGTTCTCTCTTGTGCCTAGTTTTGCATTGAAGTCTCCCATTAACACCGTATATTGGGTTTTGGAGGAATGCATGGCTCTAGAGATATCCTCATACATTTCCTCCACCTCCTCATCGGGGTGTGCCGAGGTTGGTGCGTAAACCTGTATGACCTTCAGCGAATACCGTTTGGTGATTCTGAGTATAAGGTACGCAACCCTCGTCGACACACTCCCGATTTTTACAACTTGACTGACCTCTTATCCGGACGGATATCAGGTTTCCGTCGATGCCCCTCTCGGCTCTTCGGACCATTTTCTGATCCGGAGTATGGTACCACTCACGCTCCCTTCGCGGTTGCGTTCTGCAGGTTGCCGCCGTGTTTGGCATTACAGGTCGGCGGATTGGGTCGGAATGTGGTCTTTCTGTGCATCCTACCCATGGGGGCGGGTTTGCTTCTCGCCGGATGATCCCAGCGCTGTTGCTGACTCTGTCACTGATGTGTTGCTACAGGGAATGGAACTATTTATTCCATCATCTGTGGTACCCATCGGAGGCAGATCTCAGCCTTGGTTTGGTCGCTCCTGCAAGACTGCATTACATTGCAGGAGTGTTATCAAGCCTGGGCTGCGGCTTCGGCGACTCAGGATGTAAACACCAGCACACTTAAAAAGAAGTATAACTTCGCCTCCAGGTCCTTCAAAAGAGTTATTGCCAAGGCAAAGTCAGAGCACATAGATAGAATTGGCGAGAAACTAGTTCGCCTTCCTTCGGGAACCTGTGCATTCTGGTCTCTCGCCAAGGATGTCCAAAAGAATTTCTGTAAGCCATCACTACCATCTCTGCACAGGGAGGATGACTCACTGGCCCAAGACGCAAAAGACAAAGCCGACCTTTTTTAGGCTCCCTTTTTGCGTCCAACTCGACTCTTGATGACGGGGGGAAAACAGCGCCGACCATCCCGCGGTGTGAGTGCTCCATGCCGGATGTGCTGTTCTCACAGCGCTCGGTTTGCAAAGCACTGCTCTCCCTGGACATCCAGAAGTCGAGTGGGCCTGACGGAATCCGAGGACGTGTGCTCCGGAGTTGCCACCGGTCCTAACGCGTCTTTTCCGGTACTCCTACTCCCAAGGCGTAGTCCCGAATCATGGAAGACAGCTTTTGTCCACCCGATCCATAAAAAGGGCGACCGCTCAGACCCATCCAACTATAGGCCTATCGCGATCACCTCCTTGTTCTCCAAAATAATGGAATCCATTATTAACTGCCAGCTCATCCGGTACCTTGAGGATCACCAGCTGATTAGTGACCACCAATACGGTTTTCGTCGGGGTCGATCAGCTGGTGATCTTCTGGTCTATCTGACCCATAGATGGGCGGAGGCAGTAGAGTCCAACGGGGAGGCGTTGGCCGTTAGTCTGGACATTGCGAAGGCCTTCGATCGGGTTTGGCACAAAGCGCTTCTTTCGAAGCTCCCTTCCTATGGACTTCCCGAGAAATTGTGCAATTGGATCACCAGCTTCCTTGCAGATCGGAGCATCAAGGTCGTTGTAGACGGTGCATGCTCTGATTACAAGCCTATTAACGCTGGTGTTCCACAAGGCTGTGTGCTATCTCCAACGCTGTTTCTTCTGCATATCAATGATATATTGCTAACTGGTAGCATTCATTGCTATGCGGATGACAGCACTGGTGATGCTCTATACACCGGCCGTGCCAATATTTCTCGGGAAAACGTCGCCGAGTACCGGAATAAACTTGTGTCTGAAGTCGAGTCTTTGCTGAACAAAGTCTCGGATTGGGGGCGACTAAATCTAGTCCAGTTTAATCCTCAGAAGACACAAGTTTGCGCGTTTAACGCTAAAAAGAACCCCTTTGTCGTATCTCCTCTGTTTCAAGGCACTCCCTTTCTTGCCTCAGCCAGTAACGGTATCCTCGGAGTCGACATATTGAGTGACGTGCAGTTTTGTGGTCACTTGGAAGAGAAGGCCAAATTGGCCTCTAAAAAGCTTGGCGTGCTCAGCAGAGTGGGACAGTATTTCATGCCGGCACACCGCATGCAACTTTACAAGGCGCAGGTTCGGCCTCACATAGAATACTGTTCCCATTTCTGGGCAGGGGCTCCCCAGTGCCAGCTCCTTCCACTTGACCGCATCCAACGCAGAGCGGCTCGAATCGTCGACGACCGAGCCCTTTCCGATCGGCTCGATTCATTGGCACTGCAAAGAGATGTTGCATCCCTTTGCATTTTCTTTCGCATCTACCATGGGCAGTTCTCTGAGGAATTGTTCGGATTAATCCCAGCCTCCAAATTTCACGAACGCTCATCGTGGCAGAACTCCCGATACCATCCACATCATCTGGATGATTGCCGGTCCACCACTGTGCGATTTAGAAGATGTTTTCTTCCTCGCACGACTTCCTTGTGGAATCGATTACCGTCAGCGATTTTTCCGGACCGATACGACTTAGAGACCTGCAAGAAAAGAGCGTACTCCTTTTTTAAAGGCCGGCAAAGCATCTGCAATTCCCTCCCTAGTGTTGCAGTTGTTCATGGGCGGCGGTAGTCACTTACCATCAGGAGAGCCGCATGCTCGTTTGCCCCTCTCCTATAAAAAAAAAACTAGATTTAGTCTAGTGAGCAGTGCAGCTTCAACTAGTTTTATTTACGCTTATGACCGCGTGGACTTATTATATTTTGACAGACGGGAACGCCTGCGTATGGGTACTCCCCCCTGACCTGCCGGTGGCCCGTGTTTCGATAAGGCCTAGATGACATTCTAAAAAGTATAAACAAATGAAATTTTATAAAAATTAAGAAAATTACTACGTTTTTTATCATATTCTTGCAAATTCATCTGAATTTGAGCTATATTCAACATTTAAAGTTTTCAGCTCATTGGGAAGTTAGGTTAAATCAATTACTAAATTCCACCAGGGACGATACATTATCAAGAAAGTGAATGGTCCTTACATATGAATCTAGCGTTTTGTCGTACGGACCACTTTGATCTGAAATGTCTCCTCTTTGGTTAAGAATTCCAAACTCAAATTTATAAATTCCTTTAGCTGGTACATTTGAGTGATGAAAACAGTCATTCATTTGTTTTTTCCTCATTATTTTTTTCTTTGGCGTCGCTTATTACCGCACGATAGAAAACATGTAATATCGGTATATTTACGAGTACGATTTCTACCATGGCACAAGTGCTGCAGAAACAGCTCGAAGGATCAATGCTGTGCACGGAGCTGGTGTCGCAAAAGAAAGCACGGTACGTTTCAGGTTTCAACGTTATCGTTCTGGAAATTTCGACCTTCAGAACGAACCCCGTGGACGGCAGGAGAACAGAGTGGAAAATAAAGTATTAAAGGCTATTGTGGAAGCGGATTCATCACAAAGCACTTCAGAGATAGCTGCAGGCTTAGAGGTAAGTGATAAAACTGTATTAATTCACTTGAAGCTAATCGGTAAAGTAAAAAACTTGAACGATTGGTACTTCATGAATTGAGTGAATTGAACTTGCAAACACGCGTCGACTGCTGTGTTACTTTGCTCAACCGACACAATAATGAAGGGATTTTAAATCGAATCATTACTTGTGATGAAAAGTAGATACTGTACGATAATTGAAAACGCTCGTCGCAATGGCTGAACCCTGGTGACCCAGCCAAATCCTGCCCTAAACGAAAATTGACTCAGAAAAAGTTACTTGTGAGTGTTTGGTGGACTAGCGCTAGTGTCGTTTCGCTTTCTAAAATCTGGCCAAACGATTACGGCAGATATCTATTGTCAGCAACTGCTAACCATGAAGGAATAAGTAGCTGCTAAACTTCTTTCAAGGAAAATAAATCAACTTCGATGCGGCAGTCCATACCGCCTTCAAAGAGTTTTTTTTAGTAAAGGGATTAATGAACTACCTATGAGATGGCAAAAGTGCAAAGATAACAACGGTGCATACTTTGATTAATTAAATATATTTTACAAAAAAAAAAATCACTTTATATTTCTCCCGTACAAGACGCCAATTTCATATGTAAGTACCCAATAAAAACGTGGTAAAATGAATGAAATCATCGCTAGGTAACGTAACTGTCACGAGACTTAGCGATCAGATATACGTCATTGCTATTAATTTTTACAGTTTTTTATATCGTTAACAATCGTAGAAAGTCATCTTGGCTAACCCCGCTGGCAGGCTGAAGACACGTGATAATAAGTACCTGTTTTATAGCAAAACTAGTTTGTAATTAGTCTGAGATATAAATTAGAGTCTGTTTCAATGTAGTTCCGTGGAAAATATGCGAAATCAAATGTAAAGTATGAAGACTAACAGCAAACTTCAAATTTCGCGAATACTGTGGCGCCGCAGCTATAGGGACTTCTTCCGTGACAAAGACTCATCTTTTTACCCGTGCCTAGCAATAAACGACATTTTGTACTAGTATCATAAATATGTGCGTATGTGTGTGTGTGTGTGTGTGCGTGTCTTTTTTTGGTACTAATAATGATATATTTAATAAAATTGTAAGATTAGAAGCCGTGTAGCAAGTAGTGTAGTATTATCGTTTTTCCAAATCTTCTTAGCTCAAATGTATCATCTAAAGAGATTCGCAATATGGCAGGTTTGAAAGATGACCTTATCACAAAAATTGATGAGGGCGTGCTTCGATGGTTTGGGCACGTTGAGCGAATGAGTGAAGACCGAATGGTGAAGAAAATATATAGCGCGAAAGTAAATATTAAAAGGTGTGGAGGTAGACCGAGACTAACTTTCGAAGACCATGTGAGCAAATTGCTCGAAGAGGGGATGGTCAAGAGTACTCGGATACCTAGACTTGCATGTATGAAGAAGATAATGAATCTGAAAGAAGCGAAAGAGGTATGTAAGGATCGTGACACTTGGCGATCTGTTCTCTCTGGCTACCCCGTCAGGAATTGTGCGTGAAGATAAGTAAGTAAGTGAATGATAGAATTCACAAACGTCTGTGTACACAACTTTTGTCATATTTTGTTATAATCAATTTTACTGATTAGTTTCAGAACTGATTCTATTCTTTGCTAGTTGTGTATGTTTGGGACACCTGATAGTACTAACGTATTGGAGAATACTAGTGTCTATTTTGCTAAACTCTGTGCAATTTTACGCTGGTATTCTGTGAGAGTGTAGTACTTTCTCGGTCATTTAATCAAAACCGTGCTGGAGTCGTTACACAGATGCAGTGCTGTTCCACGACATAAATAGCTGTGAAATATTATTTTCCTACGTAAATGGCTTCTGAAAGTAAAATAAATATTTTTGTAATAGTGAATGTGTGATGTAAGTTTCTGTCTCGTTAGAGCTGTCATTATTATCGGCTTGCTTGCGTCTACAGCAACTAGGCTTCTTAAAACGCGCCGTTGTTAAATTTACGTATCTAGCGCCTGCCAGCTGACTTGTGCAGATCATAACTACATCTATGTATATTAATGCCAAAGTAGCATCACTGCTTATTAAAAAGTTTGTAAAATGAAATGAGAGCGATACTTACATTTAGTCATGAATTGTAATAAATCATTATACTTTAAATCCAATTTAATCATCATTAAAACTTATCTTCACGCACAATCCCTGACGGGGTAGCCAGAGAGAACAGATCGCCAAGTGTCACGAGCCTTACAAACCTCTTTCGCTTCTTTCAGATTCATTATCTTCTTCATGCATGCACGTCTAGGTATCTGAGTACTTTTGACCCTACCCTCTTCGAGCAATTTGCTCACATGGTCTTCGAAAGTTAGTCTCGGTCTACCTCGACACCTTTTAATATTAACTTTCGCGCTATATATTTTCTTCACCATTCGGTCTTCACTCATTCGCTCAACGTGCCCAAACCACCGAAGCACGCCCTTATTAATTTTTGTGATAAGGTCATCTTTCAAACCTGCCATATTGCGAATCTCTTCGTTTCGCTTTCGGTCGGCCATGGTAACGCCGCACATTTTACGAAGAGATCGCATCTCCACTGCATTCAACTTACTTTTATGCTTCTTCTGGCATACCCAGGTTTCGCTGCCATATAACAAAGTCGGTACCAACACTGCGTTATGTATTGCAAGGCGTGCACTCTTCGCTACGCCTTGCCTTTTGACTAACGCAGTCAGGGCACCATTGACTTTGTTCCCGGCAGCGACACGCCTGTCCACATCTAAATCATATCTTCCATCCCGGCTAAAAGCACTCCCCAAGTATACAATTTCATTTACCTGTTCTAGACATTCCTGATTTACCCATAGTTCACACTTCGTTCTCTCTTCGTCCCTTTCAAATACCAGAACCTTAGTTTTATTAGCATTCAAACGGAGACCTTTAATTTCACATTCCTCTTTCATACACGTGACTAATGCCTGCAGTTCTGCCTCTGATGGTGCAATAAGCACTGCATCATCAGCATACAGCAGACAATTTACTTTAATGTCACCCAATTTCACACCCAAACAACTATCTTTCAGCTTCTGTAAACAGCTGTCGAGATACAGTATGAACAGCCAGGAAGACATGACACAACCCTGCTTTACGCCCGTTTGGACGTTAAACATGGGTGACAGGTCATGCCCTACCCGCACACAGGCTTTACAGTCACAGTAAAGAGACTGCACAGCCCTTAGCAATCGACCATTCACACCATACCCCGGCAACAGTTCCCACATTTTCTTCCTTACAACCTTATCAAATGCTTTCTCAAGATCCACAAAAGCACAGAAAATCTTCTGGTTAGCAGCCAGAAGCTTTTCCGTGATCATGCGGAGAGAAAACATTTGATCCGTGCATCCTCTTCCAGGTCTAAATCCGCATTGTGCCTCCCATAGAAATCTTTCCGATTTCTCTTGCATCCTACGTGTCAAAACCTTCGAGTAAACTTTACTTGCTAAACTGGTCAAGCTGATCGCCCGATAGCACCCGCAGTCAAAATGTGAACCTTTACCTTTATATAAAGGCACAATGACTGCGGATTGCCAATCATCCGGGACATCCCCCGTCCGCCAGCACAAATTGCACAACAGATGAAAGCTGTCCCAGACGCGAGGCCCACCATACTTGACCATTTCAGCAGTAACTCTGTCTAGTCCCGCAGCCTTACCACATTTCAAACTTCGAATCGCACGTTCAATCTCTTTCATACTGATGACCTCAGTGTCATCGAGGTCCGGGTCTGGCGTACCAGTCACGGCGTCATCCCCGGATCCCTCACTAAGATCATCACACGCATACATTTCTCTATAAAATTCGCTCCATCGCTGCATGACGTCCGATTTTTCTGAGAGGACGTCATTAGTTCTCGAAAGCACTTTGTTCATTCTTAAGGCCGTCGCACCACTTCGGGTCCTTCCAACCTCTTTCCAGAAGAGTTTGGAGTTCTCCTTAAAGTTGTGCGACAACCTTTCGTCCGCTTCCATTCTACACCTTTCACGCACTTCCTCAATCAATGCTTTCGTGTGAACTTTCTGCAGCTTATATCTTTCTTTCATCTTCTCTCTCATATCCTTATCATTACTAGAGGCCAAGTAGTCTAACCATGCTTTCTTCTTCTTCTTTACAGCTTCTTTCACTTCATCATTCCACCATGCATCTCTTCTTTTACTACTGCCTCTTTTTATTGTTCCACACACTTCTTCCGCTGCACTTACCATTCCACCCCTAAGGTTCTGCCATGTTCTTTCTACACATTCTTTTCTGCCATCGATGGTGTCAAGCTTTTCGGCTACCCTCGCATGATATTTGTCCCTAGTATCCGCCTCCCGAAGCTTCCAGCTTCGGATGCGACAGACCGACTGTGGTTCTGTTACTGTCGTCCGGTAGCGCCAACCCGCGAACAGACCCCTAAATCTAGTAATCACTAGATAGTGATCCGTTCCCAGGTCAGCACCCCTGAACACTCGCGTATCCATCACCTGTTTTCGCACCTGTTATCATCATTAAAACGATGTAAGGAAATGGAAATATTTAATAATTTATTTTTAATTTTAAAAATTAACTAAGTGATCCAATACAAACACAAAACTTATACTTACGGTTAAATCTATAGAAAATTGATATTTTTTTGAAGTTTGTATATACTTGTTCAGTGCGGGATTTGAACCCGCGGCCATCAGTGCCGCAACTCAAAACTAAGCCACTGCGCCACGGAGCTGTTAAAATAATTTTACTTACACAGAGGCGTTACTCTGAATCATTGAGTAAATATCAACTTTCAACAAAAGAACAGTGTATAGATTCTTCCGTAATATACTAAAAGCCATCTAGTCAGTTTGTACAAATACTGTAGAATCGGTTACAATCTTATAAAGGCAATTTAGGTCCCATATAATACTCCCTTTTGAATGTTTTCGTATTCATATTTTAAATGGTTAATTTAAGAGAGGCTTAAAACTTGCAACGTAAATATGTTAAAGTCCCTATTAACTGACAAACATGGTTGAGAGCGATAAGAAACAAATGGCTACGGGAAGCAATTAAAATCCAGACAAAGTTTGTCTTAATCCATTAAAATATGGGATCATTATCACTCAACAGCCGGTGAAGTGCCGGTAATAATAAACGTTTTCATTAGCTGACATGGAGTATATAACTGAATACGTGGCAACTTTAATTAAATTAATTGTCTTTCATGCATTCAATTATTACAGCTAATAGATTGCCTAATAGTAGGGATACTTGCCAGAGTTGCTATACTTGATAAACGAGTTGGCAAACGTAGATTTTGAGTTGTTATCAGAAGGATATAGCTGCTCATCTCCTGTTTTATTTTCCTCTCTCGTCTATTACGAAACCCACGGGATGGTAGTGGATTCTATTGCGCCGCAACTACACGACGGCTAATAAAAAATGTATGGTATCATAACCTTAAAACGAACATTAATAATGTGAATATTTGGAAGATGATAAGATTTTGACGGGTATCGTTTCGACACCGTATCGCCATCGAGTGACTTTGTACCAAAATATAATATAATATTTATGACCATTAATATATATACATAGTATATAGCTAGCAATTAGAAAATCCCCATTTTATGTCTGAAGAGCAATCACAGTATCAATTTAAAATAAATTATGGGATTTCATTACATCATATCAAAGCACACCGCTGCACGTAGGTCTCCCCTTAGATTGCCTTATATATATATATATATATATATATATATATATATATATATATATATATATATATATATATATATATTTAATAACAGCCTTTTTACATAAACTCATTCATTCCCTAGCTCAGGGACCTAATGTAACTGTGTTTCACGAACCAGTTCCTCTCCTTAAAGTTAGCCTTGTCAAAAGGTCAATTTCTATATAATAATTTAGTTATTTAGTTAGTTAAACAAGTACAGAAATAAAAATAAGAAATTAAAAAAAAGTTATTTTAAACACGCACACAAACAAACACACACACACACACACACACACACACACACAAACACACACAAAATGTATTTCTGTGTGTGTGTTTGTATGTTGGTGCGTATGTGAGTGGGTGAGCGTGTGTTGGAATATATGTGTGTGAGTATTGCGTGTGGTAAACCTACGGCATAATTGCTTCTGTGCTGTCATAATCGAGATTCTCTAACCACACTCTGATCCTTGCCTTTATTTGGTGGTTACTGTAATTATTTAAGTTTAATTAAATGTCCGTGTATAAGTTATTGTACAAATGCGGGGCAATGTAACTATAGCGTCTTTTCGCAAAAATACTTCTTGTTCTAGGGGTCGGGTGTTTGAAGGTCCTTTTCTTTGGAATTTTAATATATGAAGCAGTTATACGATGGTACCTTTGTATAGATAAAAAAAATTCTTACGCTCAGTACTCGGGCTTTTTTATAAACTAGTGTAGTTGAATAACGAAATGGAAGTAATAGCATTACTTTTAAAATACATAATTGGGCACGTTCAGCTTCGGCAAGAGTTCTCTTAGAAGCCCCGCCCCATGAACAGATACCGTTACTTATTAAAGATTCACAGAGAGTCCTGTAAGTTTGCAACAATAATTTTAGACTTGCTACAAGCCTAAGTAACTTAAAAACATAGACAAGCTTTCTTATCTTTTTACCAAGTGATATTATTTGATGTTTCCACTGAAGCTTTTCATCAATTATAATTCCCAAATATTTTATTGTGTTAGTTTTAGTTATGCAAGTGCAGGTACAAGATATTAGAACATCATCAAGTTTGTTACATAGACTTGTATGAATCCTTAATTTAAATTTGTCATTTGGTTGACCTGCTAGAATTTTGCTGAAACATATTAATGTTGTTTTGGTTGTATTTTGTGAAAGTTGATTATTTTCTAGCCAACAAGAAATTTAGGCCAGTCCCGCCTCAGCAACTTGTTTCACAAGCTCCCAGCTCTTTGCATGAAACATTAATACTGTGTCGTCAGCATACATAGTTATTTTGGCGGCGCTTAATTCAATTTTACTCATGACATTTACGTAAGTTAAAAATAATGTCGGCCCAAGAGTACTGCCCTGTGGGACACCGTATGTGCATTGCATGCCATTACTGAAATGTCCACTATCCACTCTAACGCACTGCTTTCTGTCACATAAATAACTCTGAAACCATTGCAGTGCAGTCCCTCTTATACCCAAGTTCTCCAACCTCCGCAAAGGAATCGATGTTGACACTGTGTCAAAAGCCTTTTGTAGGTCAATAAAAACACCTTTGACCTCACTAAGGGAGTCAGTTGGATTTTCTTTAATTCTTAATAGTTCCATTGATTTTGATTTTGATTTATTCAGATTACACAACTCTTTAATAGTTTTCCATGTTTCTTTGTTATTTCCTGCGTATTTTTCAAGTTGAGATTGGTTATATTTGCACTTTAATGTTTTTATAATCTTGTTCTTCTGTACCGTATATAGTAATTATTAAGGTCTTCATCATTTATATTATGTTGAAGTCTTTTATGAATTTTATCTCGCTTTTGTATAGATCTCACTACACCAGTGGTGATCCAAGGTTTTAATGACCTATTTGTATAGGGACGTAAGCCAAGAAAGCCATGATGTTTAGATAGTCCATGGTGTATCCTGTTAGATTATTTGACATAATATTGTTACGCGCCACTATTAATGTCTTGTACATGGCAACACTAGTTACACTAGCGCCCCCTAGTGTCGAGTAAATGAAAGTGTTACGCGCCACTATTAATGTCTTGTACATGGCAACACTAGTCACACTAGCGCCCTCTAGTGTCGAGTAGCAGAACTAGGAGAGTCGAGATCCTTCCAGAAATTTCGGGACCGATATGTACTCGAACATTCTAGATGTCGCTACAGTAGAAGGTTCTGGAAACTATCTGAGGCCTATATAAGGCCGGTATAGACCACGACCGGAGCAGTATTGAATTGGCGATACAAGAGAATACTTCGAAGCGAAATAACGGCGAACTGTGTTTTATTATTAGTGTGATTTTTGATTGTAATTAGTGTTGTGTAATTAAAGTGTCAATTTTGGTAATTCAGTCGGCAGTTTTTAATTGTCTCGAACCCCAAGCGCGTAACAATTGGTGTCAGAAGTGGGATCAAATATGCCGATTTTACCTAAAGACGACACGGAGGGTATCCGTACCCGAAGTCAACGCCAACAGGAGACGGACCAGAGACGATTTGGTAATGCAACGCCGCAAACGTCGGAGGGCCAGTTGCTAACCACGGAGGCTGGCCCGCCAGCAGCTCCTGCATCTGCAGCACCTGACTTAGAAGCTCTGATGATGATGCTGCAGGATCAGGCCCGCCGACAGGAGGAACAGGCCCGCCGACAGGAGGAACAGGCCCGCCGACAGGAGGAACAGACCCGTCGGCTGGAAGGGCAGCTGCAGCGCGGTATGGAAGAACAGATGCTCCTCAGGAAGGACCTTCACGCTACCTTCGGGAAAGAGATAAAGGAGGTGAAGGATAGGGTTGCTCAACATGACAACCGCCTGTCGGAAGCTGAAACCCGAATCGACCAAGTGAACAAACGGGTTGACAACGTGATGGCTGATGTGAAGAAAACGCTGGACGACCTCAAACTTGGGGATGGAGTTACAGCTCCCGTGGTAGCTACAACACCTTCGCTACGTGGATTCAAAGTGCCACCGTTCGACGGGACTTCTTCCTGGTCGGCCTATAAAATCCAGTTCGAGGCTGTCATGAAAGCGAACGGCTGGAATAAAAGTCAGGCCATGACTGCTCTCACCCTAGGCCTGCGCGACCAGGCATTAACTGTTCTGGAAGCTCTCGGTAAGGAAGTGACTTACGAGCAGCTCCTTGAGGCATTGGAGGCGAGATATGGCGACGCTCACCTGGAACACGTCTTTCGTCCGCAGCTCAAAGATCGCGTGCAACGCAGTAACGAAAACCTGCAGCACTGGGCCCTTGAGGTGGAGAAGCTGGTTCGAAAAGCGTACCAGTCTGTACCTGCGCTTATTGTAGGGAACTTGGTGCAGACATTCATCGACGGCATCCGCGACCTTGAAGTCAGAGCTGCTGTGAGGCTCGGGCACCACGAGACGCTTAAGGACGCCTTGACCCATGCACTGGAGGTGGAAGCCGTGCGGCAGGATCATCGTTCCCACCGCGTCAGGGAGGTTGCAGCAGCTAAAGTTCAGGACCGCAATATAAGCTACAGCCCTAGGTGCTACGGCTGTGGAGAAAGGGGCCATCTTCGATCCAGCTGCCCTAAGCGAACTGTAAAAAGGGAAGGTGATCGATCTCGAGAGGGTAGTGCGGATAATAGCACCGCCCAGCAGCAGCAGGGAAACTGGCGGGTGCTGGCTGATGTTAAAAGAGCCCCAAGGATTTCGATCTCACAAACCCATGATGGGAACAGCCTAATCATCAAGGGCGAAGTCAACGGAACGCCGTGTAAACTGACCATAGACACTGGAGCCTCTCGCACGGTTGTCAGTTCCCAACTTATAAGTCGGTTCCTTGGGGACTCCGCATACAACCGAGAACGCATTAATTTGGTGACAGCCACTGGTCAGCGCATACCCGTCCGTGGAGAGAAGGAGATGGAGTTGAAGCTTGGCAACATGATCTACCTGCATAATGTCATCGTGGCTGATATAATGGACGACTGCATCCTGGGCCTAGACTTTATGAGGAAGAATTGTTGTGAGATCGACGTTAAGCAAGGTGTTTTGAAATGTGGACAAGAAGAACTTTTCGTGGAAGAGGCGTTACCAGGGAATGTGTACAGCCTTAAGAAGATTGTTCTTCCGCCGAGATCGGAAACGATTGTGCCGGTTAGTCTTCCTCGGAGTCCTGGGCAAGCCCATCGTTGTGTACTCGTGGAAAGGGTAGACAACGACCTTCCATGGAAAGTGGCTCGAACCTTGGTCAGAACCACCGACATCTCAGGAGTACGTGTGTTGAACCTTTGTGATCAGGAACAGATTATAGAAAAAGGCACATTGGTTGGTACTAGTGAGGAAGTGGATTGGTTGCGTCGGTGCGAATATCTATCGACCGGGACCCCTAGCAAGGATGGACAAACGAGAGTGACCACACTTTTAGAAGACTGTCGCAGCGTTCTCTCCCCGAATGAAATGGTCAAGGCGAAGAAGTTGTTACTCAAGTACGCCAATGTTTTCTCGCCAAACGAAGCTGACATAGGAAAGACTGGCTTAGTTCAACACAAAATAAACACAGGACAAGAATTGCCTATTCGTCAGCGGCCAAGAAGATTGCCTGTAGCACGTGAAAAGGAAGTGGAAACCATGATTGAGGGAATGGTGAAGGATGGTGTTATTGAACCTTCATCGAGTCCATGGTGTTCACCTGTGGTGCTGGTAAAGAAGAAGGACGGCAGCATGCGGTTTTGTGTTGACTACCGCCGCCTGAACGACGTTACGAAGAAGGACAGCTATCCCTTGCCTAGAATTGATGACACGCTGGATATGCTCACAGGCGTAAAGTGGTTTAGTACGCTGGACCTGAAAAGTGGCTACTGGCAGGTTGAAATTGACCCTAAGGACAAGGAGAAAACTGCATTTTCCACAGGAAAGGGTCTGTGGCAATTTAAAGTCATGCCGTTTGGGTTATGCAATGCTCCAGCAACGTTTGAAAGGTTGATGGAGCTTGTACTTACCGGGCTAATTGGAGATGCCTGTCTCGTCTATTTGGATGACATCATCATCGTAGGCCGTACGTTTGAGGAGCACCTTCAAAACCTGGAACGCGTGCTCATGAAGATCCAGAGTGCCAACCTCAAGTTGAGTCCAAAGAAGTGCTCACTATTCAAACGGCAAGTTAGTTTTTTGGGGTATGTAGTGTCGGAAGAAGGTATCCGCACGGATCCAGAGAAAATTGCTGCTGTCAAGGAGTGGCCGGTCCCAAAAGACAAGACACAGGTTAGAGCATTTTTAGGTTTGTGCTCTTATTATCGGCGATTTGTGAAGAACTTTGCAGATATAGCCAAACCTCTGCACAAGCTAACCGAGGAGAAGCGACAATTCTGCTGGGATGAAAGTTGCGATATTGCATTCCAGGAGCTCAAGAACCGCCTGTGCAAAACACCTATTTTGGGGTACCCTGATGCGGGCAAGGAATTCATAGTTGACACAGACGCAAGTGATATAGGACTTGGCGGTGTGTTGTCTCAACGGAATGGTGATCAAGAGATTGTGATAGCGTACTTCAGCAAGTCGTTGTCAAAGCCGGAAAGGAACTATTGTGTCACAAGACGGGAATTGCTTGCTGTGGTAAAGTCCTTGCAGCATTTTAGCAAATATCTTCTAGGGCGGAAATTCCACTTACGAACTGACCATGCTGCACTGAAATGGCTATTGCAGTTCAAAAATCCGGAAGGACAAGTTGCGAGATGGATAGAACTACTGCAGGAATACGACTTTGTGATCGAACATCGCAGCGGGAAATCTCATGGCAATGCAGATGCATTGTCAAGAAGACCTTGCCCTGAAGATTGCAAGCATTGTACTAGGCAAGAGGGTAAGGAAGTGGTATCTGTGAGAAGCTCAGGACAGACCAGCTCAGCAATGAGTGGAAGGACAGCTTACAACATGCACAGCAGGAAGATTCGGACATTAAGCCGATTCTGGAATGGATGAAGGCCAGTGCTCCTAAGCCCAAGTGGAGCGACGTCTCAGCAATGAGTTCGACCACGAAAAGCTATTGGGCCCAATGGGACAGCTTGCTGATTCAGGATGGAGTCCTGTGCCGTAAATGGGAAAATGGTCGGGGAGACAGGTGTCATTTGCAAATGGTTGTCCCTAAGGCTAAAGTACCGGATGTCCTACAGCTGTACCATAGTGGTTGTTCAGGAGGCCACCTGGGAGTTAAGCGAACTCTCCTGAAGATCCGAGACCGGTTTTACTGGGTCCACTGTCGTGACGATGTCGAGGACTGGTGCCGCAAATGTACAAGTTGTGCGGCTGTAAAGGGACCTCAAATTCGTAGTAGAGGCGCATTGAAATTGTACAATGTTGGTGCACCATGGGAGAGGATAGCCATTGACGTTGCGGGGCCGTTTCTAGAAACTGAAAGTGGTAACAAGTATTTCATGGTAGTGATGGATTACTTCACTAAGTGGCCAGAAGTCTTCGCCATTCCAAATCAAGAAGCTTCAACAGTTGCAGATAAACTAGTTCATGAAGTCTTCTGTCGTTTTGGAGTACCTTTAGAGATTCACAGCGATCAAGGAAGGAATTTTGAGTCTCAAATATTCCAGGAAACTTGCCGAGTTATGGGTACTCAGAAAACACGAACAACTTCTTACCACCAGCAATCTGATGGAATGGTAGAAAGATTTAATCAGACATTGGAGAGGTACCTAGCAAAAGTTGTGGAAAAACGGCAACGAGACTGGGACAGGCACATACAACCGTTTTTGTTGTCATATCGAAGCGCTGTTCACGAAAGTACACAGCAAACTTTGGGAGAGAATTGCGGCTGCCTGCAGACCTGATTACCGGAATACCACCTGATGCCCCACGCAGTATAACCGATTATGCAAATGACTTGCGGAACAAAATGAATGACATTTATGAGCACGTCAGACAGACGGGCCAGCAAACGTCTGAGAAGATGAAAACACGGTATGACCGCAAAATGAACAACAAGGGCTTTGATGAAGGTTCACTAGTATGGTTACACAATCCAGTTCGCAGCAAAGGGAAATCTCCTAAGCTTCAAGCTAAATGGGACGGACCGTACCGGATTGTGACAAGGATCAATGATGTAACCTACCGGATACAGAAAGGTGCCAGAGGTACTCCTAAGATTGTCCATGTGGATCGACTGGCGCGTTATTATGGGGCCAATAATGCTCGGGACGAGCATGTCTTAGGAGGGGGCAGTGTTACGCGCCACTATTAATGTCTTGTACATGGCAACACTAGTTACACTAGCGCCCCCTAGTGTCGAGTAAATGAAAGTATTGCGCGCCACTATTAATGTCTTGTACATGGCAACACTAGTCACACTAGCGCCCTCTAGTGTCGAGTAGCAGAACTAGGAGAGTCGAGATCCTTCCAGAAATTTCGGGACCGATATGTACTCGAACATTCTAGATGTCGCTACAGTAGAAGGTTCTGGAAACTATCTGAGGCCCTATATAAGGCCGGTATAGACCACGACCGGAGCAGTATTGAATTGGCGATACAAGAGAATACTTCGAAGCGAAATAACGGCGAACTGTGTTTTATTATTAGTGTGATTTTTGATTGTAATTAGTGTTGTGTAATTAAAGTGTCAATTTTGGTAATTCAGTCGGCAGTTTTTAATTGTCTCGAACCCCAAGCGCGTAACAATATCAAGGTTAGTATCACCTGTGAAAACAATATGTTTAGTTTTTACGTCACGCAATATGCAGTCGATGGGGTCTAGATAGGGACTAACATTTTTAAAACTTGGTGGCCTATATGTACCAAGGACTGTGTATAGACGATCCACGCATGGTCTTATGATATTAACAGGCTGATGAAGGGTAGTGGATATTTTTACACCTAAAAAATTAAAAATATTAAATTTTAAATTAGTACTTAGGATAAATTATGCGAATGTTTAAGTGAGAAATACTTTTATAATGCCTCTCATCTCTCTAGAAATCAGTTATAATTATTTATTAAGCAAAACATGGATGCTTCTAGATCGATATGTATATAATGATATGACTCCTACCATGTAATTAGTAAATATCGTATTTGCAATAGTGTGCAGTATGATATTTGATGAGAGTTTTTGCTTTATTATTGATTACCAGCTGTTCCCCGCGACTTCGCCCGCGTGAAATTTATTACGATTGGATTTCAAGAGTTTTAATTGTTTGCGCGGCTCTCTAATTCTTTTTCTAAAATAAAAGTAGTATAAGTAACTCCATATAAAATCTCTTATCTGTTAGTGAAAGTCCCGTCAAAATCGGTCCAGCCGTTTTGGAGATAAGCCGGACTAAACAGACAGACAGACAAATATTTTAAAAATTGTGGCCCAAAAATGCCGACCCACCGTTGACATCCTCCGCCCCTCAACAGTCACAGCTCTCAATGGTTGATGACCTTAATGCGGTTTACTCCGCTATTAGGAACATCGACATTGGGGAGATCGCTGTCTTTAAAGATTGTGATGCTCAGTAAGAGCGAGGAGACGGTCCTGAGGGGACCTAGCGGGAAACTAATCTCAAAACTAAGGACATTAAAGGCCTTTCTTTGGCCTATTTTGAGGCTATTTTATCTCTCGGCAATTCAGTCATTATGGTTGGAGATTTTAACTCCAAGCATACTGAATGGACATGCCGTACTACCTCCCATAGTGGCAAGAAACTGCTTGATATCACACAGTCCCTAGACCTTACCGTCCACAGTCCCCTCGGTGTTACTCACTATCCCGATAACATCGACCACGCTCCCGACGTGCTAGACTTTACACTAGTCAAAGGAGTTTCCCTCAACCTCAGGGCAATCGAGACACTAGACGATCTAGGATCCGACCATCAACCGGTCTCCTTCATACTTGGCCATCAGACACCTCCCTCGACACCCTCTACAAAAACCTTCACTAACTGGAAGGGCTTCAAGGAGTCCCTAGCTAAATCTATGGACTCATAGGACTCCCCCATATCCGTTTCGTCGGACTTAGACAGTCCCGATAAAATCGACACCGCGGTCGATTCACTCTCCACCCTTATTATATCCTCCCTTAAGGAGAATTAAAGGGTCGTCCCAGTTGCTAATAATGATTGGCTTCCCCTACATATTAGCAACCTAATGAAAGCCAAGAGAGCTGCTTTCCGGAGAGCAGCGATCTATCCCACCCCCGAATATAGGCGTACGGCCAATCGTCTTAAACGAGAAGTCCGTTTCCGCCTCTCTGAACTTCGAGACCTCGAAATGAGTAGGCTCATGGAGAATATCTTTCCCTCTCATACAGCGTACTATCAGATGGCTAGAGCCCTCCGCATAGACGCTATCACCCACACTCACACTCTCTCTCGTCACCGGTACGGTTGCCTTCGAGGACGAGGAAAAGGCTGAGTGCTTAGCAGAAAGCATTGCCGCACAATGCTCTCCTAGCTCTCAAACCGTCGATCCCTCACATATCCAGTCAGCGGAGGATGAGGTCCGCCGCCGGAACTCACCCCCTACAGCCTCTGACCCTATCACTGTGTCCAATGATGAAATTTCATCCCTCATCAAAGGACTTAAGCCCAAAAAGGCTCCGGGCCCGGATGGCATCTCCAACCAAGCCCTTAAACACTTTCCTGAGCAGGTGTTAACCCTTTTAACTACTTATCTTCAACGCCTGCTTCAATCTTAGTTACTTTCCCACTACGTGGAAAGAGGCAAATGTCATTGGTATTCTCAAGCCAGGAAAGCCTCTCAAACTCCCCTCCAGTCATCGTCCCATTAGCCTCTTCAAGGCCATGGGCAAACTCTTCGAAAGAGTCATCCTCACTGGCATGAGGCTCCGTCTGTTTCCCATAGAAGGTGACCCTCTTGTCATCCCCCATCAATTTGATTTCCGAGCGAAACATTCTTGTCCCCAACAAGTTCACCGCATTGTGGAATATATCCTCAGCGGTTTTTATCCTCGTCGTCATAAGACCATCGATGTCTTTTTCGACATTGCCAAAGTATTTGATAGAGTCTGGCATGAAGGCCTTATCTACAAACTTTACAGAATAGGTCTCCCCGCCCATCTAGTACGTCTCGTGGCCTCTTACCTGAAGCATCGTACCTTTCGTTTTAGACACGAAGGCACGGTTTCTGCTCAGCGCTCCATCAAAGCTGATGTCCCTCAGGGCTCAGTACTTGCTCCTCTCCTGTACATCCTGTTCACCAACGACATTCCCATCCCGTCGAATGGTGTTCAGCTCTCCCTCTTCACAGACGACACTGCCCTCTACTGTAAAGGTACCTCGCTACATTTCATACGGAACAAGATCCAAAAGTCAGTTAGTGACCTAGGAGCTTGGTTCCAAAAATGGCGCATCGATGTGAACCCGGAGAAAAGCTCCGCCGATCACTTCGATTATAAACCACGCCACCTCAAAAACACCCCTCCAATACGTATGCTAGGGACCCCTGTCCCCTGGTATACTTCTGCCAAATATTTAGGCGTCACCCTTGACACGAGGCTCACCTTCGGGCCCCATGTCAAAAGAGTAACCCGTCACGCACGATTTTATCTGAGTAGGCTCAACAGTATGCTGGGCCGACACAGTAAAGTGTCCCTCCGTAACAAGCGATCCCTTTATAAGTTCTGTATACGACCAATCATGTCTTACGCGGGCCCTATTTTTGCTCACGCTGACCCTAAAATTATTAATGAACTCCAACTAGTCTAAACCTCTAAACCTCTTCTGTCATCGAGCTACGAACGCACCCTGGTACCTCCGTAACGCCGACCTCCATCGGGACTTAGAGTTCCCTACAATCCAACAATTTCTAAAAACACTCTCTGAAAATTTCTTCAAAGCCTCAGAGTCTCATTCCAATCATTTTATTCGTGAGGCAGCTACTTATGCAGCCCCACTCCCCTCTCGCTATCGAGTCCGCAGGCCGAGAAACTCTCTCTCGGACCCGCCAAATAAAATTTCAACCGACCTGAACTGCTTCCTGGCGGCTCAGGCCGATTCTTCTTATAATTGCCTTAGTAGGCTCTCCCTCAGCGTCTCGTAGCCGCCTGTGCCCTCTTTTCCCAAAAGAGGGTCGCTTCTGATTCGGCAGAGAGGCCTCAAAGGTTTCTGCCCATCCCTCAAAGTGGAGTTTAGCGGGTATCACTTAGGGTCCCGGTTAGGATTGTCACAGTGAGTCCCGCATAACCACGATAGACCGGCTGTCGTGGTATGCATAAAGCATTCTCCACTTCCTCGCGTATCGGGGTAGCCCTTTCCAATTGCTTCTGGGCGCAAAAAAAACATTGACTTGACATTGCTTTTTAGTTTTTTTTTAATTATCTGTCTTACAGTACATATCTGTTCTTTATCATACAATGATTGTTTATCAGGACAACTATTTATTTATTACATTAATACTGCTTCTTTGTTGTTTGATTAAAATTTGTTTACTTTTGACGTTGTTTGTTTAATTACCACTGGTTCGAAAAAAAAACTCTGTCCTGGGAAAAACCAACGTGAAACCCAGCGGGACTTTTTTTTTTAAATAACAGTTTACAATCATATATGTTATATGATTAACAACACAAAACAAATTAGAAATAGCTTGGTAGCAATCACTTTATTCCAAGGGCTTATTATTATCCATAAATTCCTTAATATTATAATAACTCTTTTTATACAAACTTAGTTTAATAAAGTTTTTGCACTTTGAACAGGTCAAATTTTGTATATTTTCTGGGATTTTGTAGTAAAAGTACGCTTACGTGCGTATACGTTTTACGTACCTACATCGCCCTAAGAATGAATTACTGACTCGGTGGAGTCGACTAACAGGTACAACTAGCTTGTGTCTGTTCCTAGTATTTACAGAATGAATATCACTTATTTTTGTAAAACTACTTTTATTTTTGTGTACGTACATTACATTTTCATAAATGTATTGAGAGGCCAAAGTTAATATTTTATTTCTTTAAATTTTTTTCGCAGCTACTCTTTAGGCTTTAAATTATAAATTGCTCTAATGGCCCTCTTCTGTAAAACAAATATAATTTCAGTATCATCCCCGTGTCGCCATAGTAAATTACCATACGACATTATGCTATGGAAACAGCTAAAGAAAACTAGCGTTAAAATACCTCACAATTTTTATTTGCATGTTTATATACTTATATTCTTGTGGGTTCTGAGTTTGAATCTTAGCCTCGAAGCTTATACTTGTGCAAAGGCATAAATAGTTGATTTTTGGGTTTGATGGTAATGCTGTATCTATGACAATGCAATTTAGCTTAATTGTAATCCAATTATTGCATTATCACTAAATCGGACGCATTCACTTGTAGTGATCTAATATACTTATCGAGACTAAAAGAGAGCGCTTTTCAAGACAAACGGTAAAGAATAAAGGCTTAGAACTGCTGCACGTATTCTCACTAGCGGCTAGCGGCCGTGTGCTGGCAGCGCAAGAGAATTCACTACCCCATTTCGTCCCGTGGGTTTTTAAAAGGCGACTATGGGATGCTCCAGAATATTTTCATGGCTTCAAATATATATTGTTATAACCGTCTCATAAAATAGCCAGACCAGTTATGGGAAGCAGGTAAAAAGGCGCAAATCATTTTTTGCAAAGAAAAGTTTCTTGTGACAGTGTAAAATGCATGACAAAAGTTTTACGAAAATATATAAAATCCCCACACATGGAAGTGCTTTTAGAAACGTTTTATCGCTTTCCGTGTCAATTCACGCTGCACTGTCGCCTAGAAATAAAAATGTAGCACCGTCTTAGCCTAACTCTTGATATATAAATCTGAACCTTAAGTACATTTATCATTATTATTATTTACCTATTATTTTAACAAAGCTTGTTTCCTCTAATGCTGAAGTACTTACGTACAGCGGGGTGTGCGATATACCGGCATATTCACCATAAAATAACATAATGTGCTTGTCATGCACGCCGAAGCCCCACCTCACTCCACGCTAGTATAGTCACGACGATTCTACACTAAGGCTAAGACATATTTTGGCCGTGTAGTTTATATATATTGGTCGTATGGCGGCAAATCTATGACAACATTTCATCCAAAGGGTGTCGTAAAGGCGAATATGAGAAAATCTTATGGCTTCCCATATAATATGACCCCATTCCACATCATATGCGCCATACCTAAAATCGAGATTCAAGACTGACGACGAGCAGCAGTGTATAACGTGCCAGGCGTCTGGTACTAAGATCGTCAATCTGCAAAACGTGACGATTAAAGCAAATTCTGTCGTCATAGGTCCATGTCCAACTGTAGACATAACCGGGCTAATGAAGGAGAAGAGGAAGCTAAGATAATTTAAAATGTATTTACAAATGTATTATAGATAGACCATTCACTATGAATCGACAACCCCCTATCGATAACTATTATTGGATAACTTTAGAATATAGATTGTAAGGTCAGATCGGCCAACTCGTTAAAACTGCCGCTAAATGCAATCTAACCGAGAACCGGCGCCAACTTCAATTAATCCATAATGGGTGAACTTCAGAACTTCAGCTATTAATATTGTATTATTGAGTAAAATTTTCATGTTCACTTAATAAATAGTGTAAGTTTGATTAGTATCCCGAATCGGAATTCCGAAACGAAATCCCGAAACGGAATTCTTCATGTACGTGACCTGCCTTAAATTATAAATAATTAAACAAATAAGTGTACGGGTTAAAGTCTAAAAGCATGTGGCGGGCCGTATATTTCATTCAATTGGAACGACCGAAGCTTTATAGAAATATTCCAACATTAAGCTGCTATTTTACGCTGGTATTCTGAGGGCGTGGTCCTGCCCCGGTCGAGTCGACCCATTCATGCTATAACCATAATATAGCTGCAGCTTGACTCTACCACGCATAAACATCGTGTATTTATCACGCTTACCCTATAGTGGCGTAAGAATATCCACTACCCCATATCATCTCGTGGGTGTCGTAGGATGCGACAGAGGGAAATAAATCAGGAGATGGGCCACAGGGACTCAACTAATACCGATTAAAATAAAAGAAACTGCGGTTGCAAATTCGCTTGCCAAGCGTGGCAACTATGGAAAATAACCCCACTATGAGGCAATCTACGGGGAGACCTATGTTCAGCAGTGGACTTCAATAAGCTGTAACGGTAACGGTATTTATCATGGACGCCGCTGCACTCGTTACTCGCGGCAGTCGTCACTCGGCTTCTATCTCAGGCCAAATAAAGATCGCGGACGGACGCGTACATTTTAGGTGACCCCAAAATCATGCTCAACTTCTTGACACCCACTCATTATAAAAAAATATTTTATTGTTTTCTTGGTATACCGCGGCGAGTAGGAATGTATGATAAATTTAGTATTTAGTTTTATTATTATTATTGTAAAGAATAATGTATATTATTATTATTTGGGGGTTATCTATAAAGTTTTCTCATCTGGTTGGGCTGTTTAAATATATAATTGTAAACGAAATAAATAAACATACATAAATATCAATAAAATAGAATAAATACATAAAAAATACATAAATATATAAAAAACCCAACCAGATGGAAGCCCTCGGCAGGGGAGACCAAACGGCCGAGGGTTACGGGGAAAGGGAAAGAAACCGGCGGACGATGCGGGCGGTATCGAGGAGCACCGCCTTCTGCATTTGAGCTTGGAGCGGTCCGTCACGGAGTCCCAGTCGCCTCAGATGACCCGGGAGGCTAACTGGGATTAACCCGTTCGCAGAAACGACCACAGGAATAATTTCGGCCGGCAGACCACCCCACATGTCGGTCACCTCGTAAGCCAGGTCCAGATATTTTGTCAGCTTATCTGTTTCGGCTTTCACGAGGTTCTCGTCATAAGGAATGGTAATGTCGACCAAAAATATCCTTGGCTGTGCCCGGTCCATCAGCACAATATCAGGCTTATTCGCAAGAATAGTCCTGTCTTTGATGATGGCCCGATCGCAGTAGAGCCTGCCGCGGTCATTTTCGAGCACGACTTCCGGCAAGTACTTATAATATGGCAGTTTCCGATCCACGAGACCGTATTTCAGAGCGAGCTCCTGGTGTAGAATCCTGGCTACTAGGTTGTGTCTGTGCAAATACTCAGAGTTAGAAAGCGCCGAACAACCGGAGATGACATGCCTAAGTGACTCACCGGGATGGCGACAAGCTCGACAGATGTCGACGGTGCCATCCTTTAGGATGTATCTCCGATAATTGTTGGTCTTAATAACCTGATCCTATATTGCACAGACAAAACCCTCAGTTTCCCCAAAGAGGTCGCTGAAACGTAGCCAGTGGAGGGAGGCGACTGTGTCTACGAAAGGCTCACGAAGGGCCTTGTAGAACCTCCCGTGGAGCTCCTTCTCCTTCCATACGGTCTCCCGGTCGGAAATGCTCTGTACTGCCGGGTATTGCCATTGCTCGTTGGCTAAGGATAGAGGGGTTAGCCCTTTATCATAAAAAATAACGTCCCTATAGTATAGATCATCCGCTCTCGTCAGAAAGTAATTACGGAGGCTGCACACTTCGCAATTATGCATGATAAGCGCGCTTAAAAAGTCGCACCCACCATGCTTCCGCGGCAAGTACAGCCTCATTACTGACGATCTCGGATGATGCATCCTGTGGGACATCATTATAGTGCGGACTTTTCTGTCCAAAGCGTTCAGTTCGGTCTGCGTCCACCTGAGTATGCCAAAGGTATACATGAGAACAGGCATGATCCAACCGTTATATGCGTGCGACTTATTCACACCGGACAAAAGGCTATTAAGCACTTTGGTCAAGCGTGCATAAAACACATCGCAAACTGACCGTTTCATACCCGCCTCATCTACACCGATGTTCTGTGACATACCCAGGTATCGGTATGTTTCAGCCTCGGAAAGGGTCCTTATGCTGATGGGCATAGATAAGTCTATGCCCTCAGAGTTAGCAACCCTTCCCCTTTCAACATGGAGGATCGCAAACTTATCCGTCCCCAGCTCCATTCTAATAGAATTGCTAAAATCACAAGTGATGTTTAGCAATTCCATAAGATGAGAGCGACTGGAGGCGAATAATTTGAGATCATCCATATAGAAAAGGTGGGTCACTTTTGGACCTCCTCTCCGAAGATGAAATCCCCTCCCGGAGCCCTCCAGTAAGGTACTGAGAGGGTTGAGAGAGAGGCAGAACCAGGTTGGACTCAAACAATCGCCCTGGAAGATACCCCTTCTTATCCTTATGTGGTTCTCCGCAGCCGTCATCCGCTCGCCTAGATGACAAAGGATCGTACTCCATTGCCCCATACACTGCCCGAGGAAGTTTCGAACTGTACAGTCAACCTTGTACAGCTCGAGGACCCTCTTAAGCTATGTATGAGGCACCGAGTCGAATGCCTTTTTGTAGTCTATCCAGGCGGCGGATAGGTTCCGACGGTTGCGTTTAACCACCTTGCCAATGACCGCGTCAATAAGGAGTGGTTCCTTGGTTCCACGACCACCGCCCCGACATCCATTTTGAGCGCGCGACATCACCTGGTTTGAGTTCAGGTGACGAATGATTCTCGCGCTCAAAATGGATGTTAGTGTCTTGTATATCGTAGGTAGACACGTTATGGGGCAGTATTTGCTCGGGTCTGTGGAATCCCGGTCCTTGGGAACCAAATGAGTGATCCCAGTAGTGAAGAGGCTCGGGAGCGACTTTTGGTCGAGAGCCTCTTGAAACTGTCGGGCGAGCACAGCGTGACACACCATGAACCCCTTCAGCCAGTAGTGATGCAGTCCATCGAGTCCCGGACTTTTCCAATTCGGGGCCCTACGGACCGCCTCAGCTACGTCATCCGGCATTATGAGGACGGGGTCCATGGGCGTAACATTCGCACACTGACTCGCCACAACATCCGTCCAAGGGCGCTCGCTGTGGTTTACGGGCTCTGACCACAGGCCGCGCCAGAATGCGATACTGTCGGCCTGATTCGGTGCTGGGCCCGTTCCACGTACCATTGGTCGCTCCAGTGATTCATAGAGCCTCTTCTGATCACTCTGGAAGAGACGATTCTGGTTGAACCGTGTCGACCTCTCGGTATATCGAATCCGCTTCCCCCAAGCAGCGATTCTCTGCTTCAGGTCGTCTATGCGCTCCGTCAGTTTTTGCGTTATATCCGGCTGGGACAAACTGATATTTGTCCCAGCAAACGCCATCCTGACGGTGCGCACAATTCTCGGCCTATTATTGCCCGACCTGAAGCTTATCAGTCTGCCGATGAGGGCCCTTGCCTTTGCGATACGGTCCTCAATCCTTCTTCTCCAGGCTGGGATGGCGCTACTTTGTCTAGTAGCGCGTCCAGCCGTGGGAACTTTGGCGCCAATAATGCGGCAAACTGCCAGTGCGGCGCCAAAAAGAATTGAGTCCGTCTCGCAAAGGTCCCGGCTGGCTTCCAAATAGGTCACCAGCATTGGGTTGAGAGCCCTCACGACAGCCCGATTCCGCTTGCTTAGGGGCATGCGCGGGAGTCGCGGTCGATTTTCGAGAGGCATATTGCGCGTTTCCAAAATAGCCTCTTCCAATGTACTCCTCATTTGCTCTAGTTCTAGTTCCTGGGCTACTGTTCCATCATCGTCTGAACCAACCATAACTGAAAGATTCACGGCGGCATCCACGTGTGCTGGTTGCTCTGCATTTTGTGGCGCCGCATCCTCAGCCGTAGCATTGTCATCCGATGAGGGTACAGCCTCACGTCGTAGCCGTTCGAGTTCGGTGCTATCGAATATGTTTGAGCGCAAGATATACCGAACTCAGTCTGCCAGGTTTTGCTCAGTGACGGTTATAGATGTCTCCAGCTCAGCAAAAAGTCGATGCATCCTAGCCCGATTACCAAAACCTCCAATTTCTCGCCCTTTGGCCCTAAAATACGCCCGCAATGCGTTGCTATTCATCTGCATTGACCAACGCATGCGGCGTACTCCACCAGTGGCGGGTGCTGATTGCTGGGCCCGCGAAGACCCTGCCAACACCAAGCCAGCTGGTGGGGATGATGGATGCGAGGGGCTAGGTGGTCGTGCAGCACCTCGGACTCGACTGGCGGCCCGCATGCTGTCGCGTCCAGCGCCAGCTCCAGACGCGCCCCGGCGACCCCCAGGCAGCGGCCCTAAACGAGTCTATTTCCTTCCATCATCCATAAATTGGGCGTCAATTAACGGGAGACGCCCAGGCCCGGCACCGTTTTATGATTTGGCCGAAAGCACAAGCGGGCCCAAATTAGCACCTTCAATTCTGCCGAGGCACGGCGCTCACACCTCTTGGCAAGATGCTGACTGACTGCGCTGACGTAGCAGTTTTGTCACATAACCATTACGTCAGCGGGCGATGGGGTCGTCACTTCCCTACGCCTTATTATTATTATTATTATTATTTACCCTATAAGTTACCATGACTGTAAAAAAAACCGTAGCAGACTGGTTAAGAAAACCTACCCTCTTTCTCTCTCTCTCTCTTTGATTAAGCCTTTGTTCAAAAAAGACAAAAAAATAATTTTGGACAGTTACCGTCCTATTGCGCTCGTACCAATTTTGTCAAAAGTATATGAAAAAATTATACATACTAAACTCACATCTTTCTTTGGCAAGTATCATGTCCTGAATCCCAGTCAGTATGGGTCCCAGAGGGGTAAATCTACTGCACATGCTGTTTTCGATATGGTAAAGGAGACTCTAATATGCCTAGATGCTAATAATTATACAACTGCTCTTTTCTTTGACATATCGAAGGCCTTCGATTTTGTATCACATAATTTACTATTGGAAAAATTGGAAAAATGTGGCATTAGTGGCACTGCTTTAAGTTGGATTAAAACCTACTTGCAAAATAGACGACAATCTGTTGAAATAAGCAGACCAGACTGCAATTGTGTGGTCACAAACTATCAGATTTTAAAGAAAACAAACATGGAGTTCCACAGGGCAGCGTTTTGGGACCACTGTTCTTAGTCTATATAAATAATCTACCGGATGTAACTAAACACAAATGCATTTTATTCGCTGACGACATATCTGTAATAGTGAAAACAGATGGTAAACAATCTCTAAAAGACCATGTTAATGACATCAATAGTACAGTAATAAATAATAATAGAATGGCTTAAAAATAATAACCTAATTATAAATCTTGACAAAACTTACTTTATAAATTTCATTGGCATATTATACCAGACAATGAATATTAATTTCGAAGGACAAAACCTAAAAAGTTCAAATATGACAAAATTTTTAGGTATATGGATAGATCAAAAACTAAAATGGAAAAGTCAAGCTGAAAATGTTTGTAAAAAAATTAATAGATTTTCCTACGAATTTTACAAACTACGCAAAGTAGCCACAAAAATACAGCACTTACTGCGTACTTTGCCTTTGTGTAATACGATTCGCGATACGGACTCATTATATGGGGTAATAGCACAAATGCAAAAAAGGCATTCATTGCCCAAAAAAAATGTATTAGAGCAATATGTGGCACTGCACCTGATGAGCCTTGCAGGCCGTTATCTATATCTCTGAAAATACTACCCCTCCCATGCCTGTACATTTTTGAACTTGCATAGTTTGTAATACAAAACATGTATTATTTCAGACAAGCGCAAGAGTTTTATACACGAAATACCAGAAATGGCAATAGACTTGCTGCTGAAATTATACCCAAGAGTGATCGATTTAAAAAAAAAACTGCCACTGGATGTGTATTCTAATATTTAATAAAATACCTCAAAATATAAAAGACGTACCCCTTAATAGATTTAAAAGTGCCTTTTATAGATGGCTAAATGAACATTGTTTTTATAATGTGAATGACTACCAAAATTTGACATGACATGACACAACAGTAGTTATATATTTTTAATTAAATTTTAATCATAATTACATTTAAATTTGTATGTATTGGTATTGCTAATTTGAAAATAATGACATGACGGTAAATATTTTAATTGAATTTTACAGCAGTGAAGGACCACGTCTCAGATCCGTAAGTCATCACTGGCAACACGCACTGGTTGTACAATTTCGTTTTCAGGTTTTGAGGTATGTTTAACGAGAAGATGTCTCGTAGTTTCCCGAACACTGCCCAGCCGAGTTGAATCCGTCGATTGACTCTCGGTCGAAGTTGGACTTACCTAGTCAGACTATTTGTCCCAGGTAAACATACTCCTCAACAACTTCGAGCTTAGTGCTCCCAACAACTACCGGCATAGGTGTGACATGGACATTAAGCATGATCTTTGTTTTGTCCATGTTCATCTTAAGACCTATCCGATGGGAGACACTATTGAGGTCATTGAGCATAGTGCTTAGGTCCTCCAGCAATTCTGCCATATGGACTATACCGTCGGCAAATCGAAGGTAATTATGTACTCGCCATTGATGTTAATATCGCATCCTTTCCAGTCCAGTACCTTGAAAACGTCTTCCAATGCAGCGGTGAAGAGTTTCGGGGATATAACGTCACACAATTTGCCGAAGGGTATGTATGTGGTCTATGGTGCTAAATCCCTTTCGGAAACCGGTTTGTTCGGTAGGCTGGAAGTCGTCAAGTCTGCGCGCGAGACAATTTGTAAGGACTCTCGTAAACAGCACATAGACGCGGCTCAGAAGGGAAATCGGTCTGTAGTTCTTCAAGAAAGCGTTGACACCTTTCTTGAATAACTTGACCACCGCAATTCTGCTCCACGCCTCCGGTGTAATGCCACCATGGAGGACGGAATTAAAGAGCTTCTGAAGGACTTTAAGTACCGGTTTTCCACCCGCTTTCAGAAGCTCCGCTGTAATTCCATCCTCGCCCGGGGACTTGCCGTTTTTAATGTGCTGCAGAGCCATTCTAATCTCGCTCAGACTGACGTCCGGGATATCTTCGGAATAGTGTCGGATAAGACTCGCTCTTGGATCGTTACTCACAATTGCGTGTGGCTCCAACGATGACGTGTGCAGCTGCCCATAGAACCTCTCAATCTCACTCAAAATCTCAGGTGTCCCGGAAACGATGCTGCCACACTCGGTCTTCAGCTTGGACAGCTGGCTCTTTCTGGCAGACAGATCTCTGGCAAAGACTTTGCAGCGTTGGTTCCGCTCGATCGCTTCTTCAATACAAGCTGTATTGAAGTTGCGTAAGTCCCGCCGCATGCATTTGGAGATCTCTCTGTTCAGTTGCCTGTATGCTGTCAAATCTGTTGAAGAGTGTAGCCTTATCTCCCGTCTTAGCCATGAGATTAAGAGTATGATCGGAGATTTCTTGTGTTCTTCTGCGGCGGGTCTTGCAGAACTTAGCTCCAACCACATGGACAGTTTCCACGAGCTTGTCATTCATATCGTCCACTTCATTGCAGTCTTCTAGGCACTGGTAAAACGGTTTTGTAACTCGAGTTGAAAGGTTTTGGGACTTTGGAACAGAGCAGGAGGGGGACGCAGCATTGACTTCATTAGACGAGACCTCTCCAACTTAACGTTTAGGTTCAGTATGCCTCTAACCATTCGGTGATCGCTACCAGTTTTCACCCTCGCGATCACGGAGACCTCACTGAACAGTTGTCGTCTGGTCGTCATAATGAAGTCAATCTCATTTTTTGTCGAACCGTCGGGGCTCGACCAGGTCCACTTCCTGTGAGGCCGCTTCTGGAAGAAAGAGTTCATCATAAAGAGTCCCACTTTCTCCATGAAGTCGGCCAGCTGCTAGACCCTTGGGTTCCGTTGCCCTATTCCAAATTTCCCTACCTTCAGCTCATCGTTCTCTCTTGTGCTTAGTTTTGCATTGAAGTCTCTTATTAACACCGTATAGTGAGTTTTGGAGGAATGCATGGCTCTAGAGATATTCTCATACATTTCCTCTACCTCCTGATCGGGGTGTGCCGAGGTTGGTGCGTAAACCTGTATGACCTTCAACGAATACCGTTTGGTGATTCTGAGTATAAGGTACGCATCCCTCGTCGACACACCCTCAATCTTGACAACGTTGTTAACGAGAGACTTGTGGACGATAAATCCGACACCTCCTTGGGACAGATGGTCGCCCTCCCGGTGATTGAACAAGTTGCCAGATTTGAGGATTACCGTGTCCTCCCCCTTTCTTCGGACTTTGGATAGTCCTATAATATGCCAGCGTAACTTGTCTATCTCTTCTTCCAGCTCCACGATCTTCTCGTCAGTCCTCATGGTGCCTGCGTTGTATGTTGCCAGGTCGAGTCATCTAAGGTGGCAACCGAACCCCCACCGGAGATTCTTAGCACCCCCTGCCACGCCGTTATCATGGTCGCCACCGTGGCCAGGAATAGCGGGGCCGCCGGGGACTGGGGGCCGTCTCTTTGTTGCTCTCATCATTGGGGGGGTATTTGCCATAGTTGTCACGCTTGGCGAGTGGTTTGGCAACCGCAGTTTTTTTATTGTACTTTTGCTGTTATCAGGAAGATGCTGCTGCCCATCTCCTGCCTGTTTCCCTTTGTCGCCTTTTACGACACCCACGGGAAGATATGGGGTAGTGGAATTTTTTAACCGCAACTACACGGCAATTACATTTTCCAATATTCAATAAATTTAACAATATTTCACTTAGATACATTACATTTAAATCCTAGGTCTGTACACTGGAGCAAATACTTTAGGGAAAATATCTTTTAAACTCACTTAGTTTTATAGCTCTTAGCTTAAATCCCGCAGGCCTTGCTTATTTATTTGTAAGACTTAAATTCTAAAATCTGTCAAGTATCGGTAAGCAAATAAAACATCGCCTTACCAATAAAAACTACTTTCATATATTTGTAAGTGCGCATCGATTATCATATTTTTAGGTTTTAATTTATTGAATCTTACAAAAACATCAGCGTATCCAGGGAATATAAGGGACTAGACTCCTCCCTACCAGCAAGGCCAGATCCACCTCTGATATACCTCATATTAAACTTGACATTATCCAGCTTTCTTACACCTACACCTACACTACAACTTTCATTACTTACTTAATCCACATTAATAGATGTAGGCAATGTGATTTCAAATGTTATATTTACGAGTTTTAATCACGGCCCAATTTCTTCCTTGAGATACGAGTACGAGTGTTTCAAATTTGTAAATTTTTATTAGGTTGAGTTGGTTGATTATTCGGTTGGCGTGGTGTGGGTAGCAGTTGACTGGTACTAGAAGGTAAGCAACAGAAACCGTGAGATGTTCCGTTGGTACGGAGTGTGCAGAAATATTTGTTTCATAATGTCCACAGTATACAAGATCACGTCCGCCTTCTAGCTATTTCGACTAAGGAATCTAGTTACGATTACTTGCCTTGCCATCAAATAATCTCGGCACATACACAATACTTGATGGGGAAAGGTTACGCATAGCCATATGAACCTGACTAGGAGCGTCGATTTGTCAACCTCGTCAGTGAACATCGACTGTTCAATTAGGGAACATGAATAAAATAGGCGACTCACACGATAGGCAAATTGTATATTTAAAAGGAATGAAAAATACAAAATATTTGGTGGCGATCGGGTCGCGAGCTATCGGCGAGTGCCGGTCTTAGGCGCGGTGGTGAGACACCCCCCGCACTTCACATACTCCCGCAAACACCGTCGGTGCTGTCGTAACGGCGCCGACATACTCCCGGCGCTGGAAAGCTTAACAGCTTTCAAGATCTTCCAACTCATCGGGCTTCGGTAGTAGGACGATTCTGTTTAGGGCGCGCCGCACAATTCCTCTTGCAGTGTCTATATCTGCGACGCGTGTCAATCCGTCAGATCCCGGGAAGAGTTTTCTTACACGTCCGAGACGCCAATAGAGCGGTGGAGCGTTTTCCTCTTTCAAGAGGACTAGGTCGTCAATTTGTAGGCTCTCTTTGGACTTCGTGCGCCACTTCGTCCTCAACTGCAGCTCCGCAATGTACTCGTGGCTCCAGCGTCGCCAAAAGTGTTGCTTAAACTGCTCGATGCGCTGGAATCTGTCGAGACGATTGGCATTAGCGGATTGTAGACACGGAGATGGCAGCGAGCTTAGTGGTCTACCAATTAAAAAGTGGCCCGGAGTTAAGGGATAATAGTCCGTGGGAGAGGAACTTAATGGACATAGGGGACGGCTATTTAGGATACATTCTATTTGTGTGAACAAAGATGACAATTCCTCATAGGTTAGGTGCGTAGTCCCTAATATCCCAGCCAGGTGGAATTTGGCTGACTTTACACCGGCCTCCATCAAACCATTGAAGTGAGGAGCGTATGCAGGCGAAAAACAAAATTCAACGCCTTCGTTAGCGGCAAAATTAGCGATAGTTTTGGCATTAACTTCAAAAAACTCTTTAAGTTCCTTTGAAGCAGCTACAAAGTTTCCACCATTGTCGCAGAATATCTGCTTTGATAGCCCTCTCCGTGAAACAAAGCGTCTCAAAGTTAATATAAAAGCATCCTTGGACAGCTCACTAACAGCCTCCAAATGGATGCACTTATACCTAAAACATATGAAAATACACAAATAACATTTTGTAATTTTACAACCACGACCTTTGCGATCCGTGACCATAAATGGCCCAGCGAAATCAGTCTCTACTGTAATAAAAGGAAAGTCGGGCATTAGTCTTTGAGCAGGTAGGTTGCCCATTATGTTTTTCATAGACTGACCCTTAAAACGCCTACATACGGTGCAATAATGCACAGTACGTCTAGCCAGACTTCTTCCACTAATGGGCCAAAAACGCGTTCTAATAGAAGCCAGTAAGGCTTGGGGCCCCAGATGTAGAAGCCGTACGTGTTCTTGTTGGAATAAAAGTTGAGTAAAATGGTGTTTAGAGCTTAACAACATGGGATGCTTCATATCGAAACTATATTCAGAAGCCTGAATTCGACCACCTGCTCTTATCACTCCTTCATGTAAAAATGGATTAAGTGCCGAAATGTGCGACTTAGGACTTAGGGAATTTCCTTTTAATAATAAGTCGTATTCTTTAGGGAATGCCTCTAATTGGGAAATATACACTAATGAATTAAGAGTTTTATTGAGCTCGGCGGTAGTTCAGGAACCTGTAATTTTAGTTTTAGAATTTTTACAGTTATTAATAAATCTATGTACATAGGCTAAAATGTGTTGTAATTGTTTTAATTTAGAATATTTGTTAAAGTTAATAATTGATTGATAATTATCACAAATAGCAACTGGATGTGCTTTAACTTCCGGCAAATTCTTCATCTCAATAATAGTCTGCGACTGCATAGAAGGCCACTCGGACTCTGGCAACGATATAAACTTAGGTCCATACCACCACATATCACATGCAGCGATCTGTTGTGGGTTCACGCCACGGGATAGCAGGTCAGCTGGGTTGTGTTCTGTAGGAACGTGGTGCCATGAATTTGTGTCAGTCAGCTCTCTAATGACGGCGACTCTGTTGGCAACGAATGCTTTCAAGTTAGAAGAACCGCAGCGCAACCAACTAAGAACTACGCTCGAGTCAGTCCAATAGACATGACGCGATATTTTACGTCGCAAGGCCTTGGTCACAGATGAGCTCATTTCAGCTGCCAGAAGAGCACCTGAAAGCTCCAAACGAGGAATTGTAATAGGGCTGGATGCTGGGGCAACGCGAGATTTCGCACATAAAAGTTGGACATGTATTTGTCCTTCTTTATTTGTAGAGCGAAGGTACAAGCATGCACCATAGGCGCGTTGCGATGCATCGCAAAAACAGTGGATTTCAGCAGAGACTGGATATTCTATTGATACCCATCTAGGTATATTTAGTGAAAAAAGGTATTTAAGTCCATCAACAAAAGGTCTCCAGACATCAACAATATCCTTTGGAGCGGGCTCATCCCAGTCCAATTTGAGAGACCATAAGGTCTGAATTAAAATTTTGGGAACGATAGTGGACAAGGATAGGAGGCCCAAGGGATCGAAGATCTTGAAAGTTGAAGAAAGTATAGTGCGCTTGGTGACGACGTCAGACTGATCCACTGTAATGGGAAAATTAATGCTGTCGGTCGAAGGACTCCAATCTAGGCCCAGCGTATTTGTAGACTGACTCAATGTCAGGTTGCCGGATGACTGGACAACGTCTGAAGGCAGTAAAGAAGGTAAGTTGGATCGGTACTTACGCAAGTCAAAACCAGCCATAGAAAGAGCCACATGTGTTGATTTCTGTATAGACCGTAATTGATCTTCATCATCGCTAGAAGTTAGTAAGTCATCAACATATATGTCCTCCTGTATGACTGCCTTAATAACGTCATCGTCACACTCCTCGCCCACTTGCCAGAGACACCTGGTGGCAAGGAAACTAGCGCTAGCAAATCCGTAGGTGACCGTGTTAAGCCTGAGTGTTTGTAATGGTTTGTCCTCCGCATCACGCCATAAAATCAGCTGTAGGTTTCGGTCAGACTCATCTATTAAAACCTGCCGGTACATTTTTTCAATATCCGCTGACAACACATAACGATATTGCCGGAACCGGATGAGGATATTGAAAAGAGAGTCTTGAACTGTAGGGCCTATCATTTGAATGTCGTTTATAGACAAACCAGATGAAGTGCGAGCTGATGCGTCAAAAGCGACGCGTAGACGTGTTGACTCACTGTCTTCACGAATGACAGGATGATGCGGAACAAAATAGGCAAGCTCAGGTCGGTCTACCTCAGATATTGCTAGATGTCCTAGTTTGCGATACTCCTCAATGAAATCAACATAGGCGGACTTAAGTTCCGGTTGCTTGCGAAAGCGACGTTCCAGGTTTATAAATCGCCGCCTGGCTATGAAATAGGAAGTGCCTAGGCAGTCTGGTTTGTCGATCAATGGCAGCTTGACACAAAAACGACCTTCTTCAGTGCGTTTTGTGTGCTGTAAAAAATGTTGTTCGCAAGCTTTCTCTTGGTCTGTAAGAAGGGGCCTTTGTGGCAAGCTTTCAAGCTCCCAAAACCTCTTCAAATCATTGTGAAGCTCAACTAAAGTATTGTTGCTTTCAATACTTACAAAATTACATTTCACTGGGGAATTTAAATTGAGATTGATATTTTGAATATAATGCATGGGACCTGCGATAAGCCATCCTAATTTAGACTCATGTAGAATAGGATTTCCTTTGCCTAAAGAGTGCTGTTTGGTTCCAATAATGGACCAAAATAAGTCAGCACCGATGAGCAGTCCTATGTCAGACGGCTCATAAAAGCTGGGGTCTGCTAATGCAAAGGACTTCAGGTTAAGGTGTGTAATAGACACAAGAGACTTAGGTATCTTACCTGATATTTGGGGTATGACTAAACATGACGTCATAACGCTGAAAGAACCTACCTTTGAATGAATTCGAACATTGCAACGTTCAGCATTAAGCTTGACAATAGTGTTACATATGCCGACTACATTCCTAACATCAGACGTGGAAGAAGTTAAATTTAACTTTGATTTAAGTGATTCTGTAATAAAGCTAGACTGACTACCGTTGTCTAAGAGAGCTTTAGTGGTAATGTAATTGATTGTTTTGGGATTAAAAATATCAACCAAAGCCGTACACAGTAGTGTCTCAGAAGCAGAAACAGCTGACATTGAAACTGGCTCAGAGACTGCAACATTAGTGACTGCCACATTGGTATCAGAATCCGTAGGTTTGTGTAAAAAGGTGTTGTGACGTTTTTTGCATATCTTGCACGTACCTGGAAGCTTGCATGCGCGCGTATTATGCCCTTTGCGCAAACAGTTGGGACACAACTTTAGCTCGGACACTAATGAAAGTCTATCATCAATAGATTTCGATTGAAATTGTGAGCACTCATAATTACGATGTCAGCAGTTGCTGATGAGTCGCCCTGCTCAGCGCTAACGAATGACTTAGTATGAGAAACGGGATTTTGTTTGACGCCTTGATTGTGATTCGGGTTTGACTTTATATTTTTGTCTTGTTTACTGCGATAAACAGACTCTAAAACTTCAGCGCGGCCCTTAATAAAAGTCATGAAATCATCTAGGCTAGGCATATCCGAAGCATTAACATTAGCTAGAATGTACTCCTCCCATTTAACACGCGTGTTGCTGTCTAATTTCGCTGAGACTATGAATATGATCAGGGTATCCCAATGATCAGTTGGCTGTTTTAAAGTATTTAAAGCACGCACTAGAAATCTTAATGACTTGTCAGACTCACGCAACGGCTCAATATTAAACAAAGACTTCAAATGATTATTTATTAATTGATGAATATTATTAAAACGCTCACAAAGAAGACTCCATGCCTCAGGATAATTATTGTCGCAAACTTCTAAATTACATATTACACGAGCAGCTTCACCTTCTAGATAGGAATTTAAATAATGAAATTTGTGTATATTTTTTATTTTTGTATTATTATGTATCAGAGAACTGAACGTATCACGAAATTCCAACCATTTGTTGAACGTACCATCAAACTTATTAATTTTAATGACTGGTAAACGAAAGCCGATAACTTCGTGATCATCTTCATCAGCTGTGTAAATACTGCTATGCTGAAGCGACGACTTTTTTGTCGTACTGCTTACGGAAATAATTTCCTGAGCCAATGCGATCGAATTGTGGAAAGCTTGTTCGATAACTTCTCTGGTATCCAATTCTAAGCTTAAATTATTTTCCTCCAATGCTTCAATCTGATTTTGCACGCTATCGAATTCGCCAAATAAAGTCTCAAGTTTAACTAATCGCTGCGATAGCACGCTAACTTCCGTAGGAGTAAGCTTTTTACCTTTAAATTCTTCTAAATGGTTATTAAATTTCGTAACACGGCCTCTAATTGAAGCGCGTTTTAAATTAAGAGTTTTGTACTTTGCCTCCATACTAGCAAAGTTAACGCGCAGACAATTAAAACAACTAGTTATGCGCTGTACTAATCAAATAAATAAGAATTGCATACAATACGTTCCTCGCTTCGTGGCCGCTGTGACGGAAACCGGTTCAAAATCAGCAGAAGCGCGGTGAAAGGTGGGATTGATGAAGCGCGACGCCCGCGGTCCAGTACCACGACGTGAGCCCGCAGTGCTGGCAGTGACACGGGATGCGATGATAGTCTCGAGCGACCGCTGCACCGTAGCTGAAATTGATTGTTGGAATGCTTTGCAGATATCTCCGTACATAAAATAATAACGGGAAGCAAGGTTGATCGTAAATTTAATTGATTTGTGCAAATAATGGTTTAATTAGCGTAATATAGGGCTTAGCGAATGATTATGCTATAGTGATGACTAATTTATTTGCGTGCATAAACAGCTAACAGTGAATAGCGAGAAGTGAATTTACTTGCATTGAGGAGTTAAGCTCAAATTTTTGCGTAGCTATGTACATAGTATGTGTATGCTTACGTTTAAAGAAATAGGTTCAGCTATTTAAATTCTAACTATTTAACAGTGGCTACTAACTAATTAAATGCTAGTGAAGACTTTCAAGTCGTAAAATAGGCGCAATGAATGCAAATTATAGGCGGCTTGAAAAATAGCACTGATTACTTAGCAAATGATGCGGCGAAATAATAGTAAGAAATAATAGAAAATTAGCTGATAGGCAAGCAAATAGGTGTAAATAGGTGATTTTAACTCGTTAGGTATGTAGATTGTAGGTAGGTTTAACTAGGTAATTCTTTTAGGATTGTTTTAATAGGTATTTTATTTGGTAGGATTATTGAGTAGGAATAGTTTATTTAGATTAGCAGTTTTATATACGAAAGGGTATAAGATAGACAAGGAATATAAAGGATGTTGCTTAAGAATAGGTAGGTAGGGTAAGGCAACAAAAAATAGGACTAGATTCCTTGTTTCCCTGTTCACACAAATAGAACTTTTAGGAATAGTGGGACACGAAGAGGTAAAATAATAGGAACGGGCTCACTTTTAGTTGGCAAAAACCGCTGATGTGGCGCGTAGACTCCGCTGGACCTCAGCTTGGCCGGTTCTCAATAGCTGTCCTCTTGTCTTTTCTCCGCTCCAGATGAATTCTTCTTGACCGCTTTGTTGTTCTTAGGATTCGGGATGGTACGCCAATTTAATAATCTTCTTAGCTGATGTAGTAGATCGGCGTGGCTTCCTTTGTTCTCGTAGCTCGTAGTACTTGCGTTCGCGACGTTGTAAACGCGGGGTAAGTGCTACGACTTTTGGACCGTATTACGCGGCGAAATCGGAATTCGATATTTTAATTTATCACGGTCGCCACTATGTTCAATTAGGGAACATGAATAAAATAGGCGACTCACACGATAGGCAAATTGTATATTTAAAAGGAATGAAAAATACAAAATATTTGGTGGCGATCGGGTCGCGAGCTATCGGCGAGTGCCGGTCTTAGGCGCGGTGGTGAGACACCCCCCGCACTTCACATACTCCCCGCAAACACCGTCGGTGCTGTCGTAACGGCGCCGACATCGACGAGTTTGGGCTCCACGGACTTTTATGTAAAAAAAGTAATCGTAAGGTTGTCCCATCACCGTTCTTTAAACGCAAATATGAGTCATATACTCATATGCTCATATGATCAGAATATGAGCATTATGAGTCGTGCACTTTTGGATTTTCCAAGCTTTTATTTCAATTTTTTTTATAGGATAGGGTGACAAACGAGCACACAGTCCACCCGATGGCAAGTGGCTGTTGTGGGCCATAGACATCTACATTTATCCTCGATTACGAATCAAAATGTAGATGCACTGTCACCCGTGAGGACTAAGATTGAATGTCTCGTTTCCAGTAAAAAGGGTCTCCGGTTCTCTACACTCACCATACGAAACACAGCAGCATTAAGCTGCTATTTTACGCTGGTATTCTGTGAGAGCGTGCTCCTTATCCGGTCGAGCCGACCCATTCTTGTTACAACTATACCAGAAATATAGCTGCAGCATGGCTCTACCACGTATAAAATTTCATGAAGTTTGAAATAAAATATCGGAAAATTAGAAGTATAGTAATATTTATGAATATTTATAATATTTAAACTACTTTAAAAATTAACGTATAATCATGTGATATGTAAACTTCAATGCGCTTAATGTATGCACACTTGGAGTTACAAATAGTTGAATTGATTTTATTTTCTAATTTCTTAGAACATTAAGAGTATGATAGTTGTAAACATTAGCTTTAAAAGTGCTACACATTTTTTTGTTCGATAAATTTAACTCTAATATCTAATTTTTATTTACGATGTAATCAAATAGTATACATACCAGTATATGGACCACATCTTGTAGTTGCCAGATCTTAACACAAGTATTAGCCACAGACCACAAAAATAAAAATTTACCTGCAAACATTTTAAGCGGCGTTTTCGAAGAATATTTAAAAGAAATTTGTAAACTTTTAAGATCTACATAATATTGTGCTACGATTCCAAAACATTTCGTTGATTAAATAAAAGTATTGATAAATAAATTCCTTGATGAGATTTTTTAGTTCCTAAATAATTAAAATGAAATTCTCTATTTACTTTACATTTGCACATACTAATATAACAGCTCTTAAGTTTAAAATTTAAATCCGATTCAATCTAAACAAACAAGCTTTGGGGCAAGGATCTCTCAAACTTACTCAGTTTCTAAGCTTTCTCACAAAACCCTCAGTACTCGCTTATTCCTTTACAAAACTTTGACTCTTCAAATTGTGAAGTATCTGCTTGGGTCGGAAAATGGATTATGATAAAACTAGCTGTTCCCCGCGACTTCGCCCGCGTGGGATTTATAACGATTGGATTATATGGGTTTTAATTTTTTTGCGCGGAACCCTAATCCTTTCCTTCCTCCTTCCTTTTTTAAAATAAAATCATTAGCTATCTGCCAGTGACAGTTCCGTCAAAATCGGTCCAGTCGGTTTGGAGTTTAGACGGAACAGACAGACAGACAGACAGACAAAATAGCTCGGGTTGAAAGGTTTCGGAACTTTGGATTAGAGCACGAGGGGGACGGAGCGTTGACTTCATTAGACATGACCTCTCCAACTTAACGTTTAGGTTTTGTGTGCCTCTCACCATTCGGTGATCGCTGCCGGTTTTCACCCTCGCTATCACTGTGACATCACTGAACAGTTGTCGTCTGGTCGTCATAATGAAGTAAATCTCATTTTTTGTCGAACCGTCGGGGCTCCAGGTCCATTTCCTGTGGGGCCGCTTCTAGAAGAAAGAAATCATTATAAAGAGTTCCTCTTTCTCAGTATTATTTATAATCTATATTGAATAAAAAAGGTTCTTAAACAAATTTTAATCAAACAACAAAAAAACAGTACTAAAGTAATAAATAAATAGTTGTCCTGATAAACAAGCATTGTATGATAAAGAACAGATATGTACTCTAAGACAGATAATAAAAAAAAAACTAAAAAGCTATGCCAAGTCAATATTTAACGTACCTACTTTATTATAAGCACGATACCGCATCGCTTTAACACTCAGCCCTCAAATGTAATGTGCTTGCGACATGACAATTTCAGTCGCGGTGGCATCCCAACGGAGATTAGCCATCTAGGGCAAAATTATAGTGCCCGAGTATGTGCACTCTTTATTCCCTTACGCTCCTAGTCCAATAGGACGATATATATACGAATAGATCCGACACGACCGTAGGGAGATCAGCCAACAGATTTACTTACTTTTAACATAAGACAGAAAAACATACTAACTGATTTTTTTCGGCGCGACCAGGAATTCGAACCCGGAACTTCATGATCAGCAGTCGCACTACTAAAACCACTAGAGCAACGAGGCAGTCAGACACACAGCAGTGCAGGCTCTGCTATCATTGATTGTTTATCAGGACAACTATTTATTTATTACTTTAGTACTGTTTTTTTGTTGTTTGATTAAAATTTGTTTAAGAACCTTTTTTATTCAATATAGATTATAAATAATACTGAGAAAGAGGAACTCTTTATAATGATTTCTTTCTTCTAGAAGCGGCCCCACAGGAAATGGACCTGGAGCCCCGACGGTTCGACAAAAAATGAGATTTACTTCATTATGACGACCAGACGACAACTGTTCAGTGATGTCACAGTGATTACGAGGGTGAAAACCGGCAGCGATCACCGAATGATGAGAGGCACACTGAACCTAAACGTTAAGTTGGAGAGGTCATGTCTAATGAAGTCAACGCTCCGTCCCCCTCGTGCTCTAATCCAAAGTTCCGAAACCTTTCAGTCCGAGCTACGAAAACGTTTTTAGTGCCTAGAAGATTGCAATGCAGTGGAAGATATGACTGACAAGCTCGCAGAAACTGTTCATGCGGTCGGAGCTAAGTTTTGCAAGATCCGCCGCAGAAGAACACAATAACTCTACGATCACACTGTTAATCTCATGGCTGTTAGACGGGATATGAGGCTGCAGTCTTCAGTAGATTTGACAGCATACAGGCAACTGAACAGCCAGATCTCTAAATGCATGTGGCGGGACTTACGCCATTTTCATACTGCGGGTATTGAAAAAGCGATCATGCGGAGCCAGGGCTCAAAATTATTTGCTAGAGATCTGTATGCCAGAAAGAGCCTACTGTCCAAGCTGAAGACCGAGTGTGGTAGCGTCGTTTTCGGGACACGGGATTTTGAGTGAGATTTATAAGTTCTTTGGGCAGCTGTACACATCATCGTTGGAACCACATGTAAGTGTGAGTAACGATCCAAGAGCGAGTCTTATCCGACACTATTCCGATGATATCCCGGAAATCAGTTTGAGCGAGATTAGAATGGCTCTACAGCACATTAAAAATGGCAAGGCCCCAGGCGAGGATTGAATTACAGCGGAGCTTCTGAAAGCGAATGGAAAACCGGTACTTGAAGTCCTTCAGAAGTTCTTTAATTCCGTCCTCCATGGTAACATTACACCGGAGGCGTGGAGCAGAAGTGCGGTGGTCTTGTTCTTTAAGAAAGGTGACAACACTCTATTGAAGAACTACAGACCGATTTCCCTTCTGAACCGCGTCTACGTGCTGTTTCCGAGAGCATTACGAATCATCTCGCGCGCAGACTTGACGACTTCCAGCCTCCCTAGCAAGCCGGTTTCCGAAAAGGCTTTAGTACCATAGACCACATACATACCCTTCGGCAAATTGTACAGAAGTCCGAGGAGTACAATTTGCCAATATGTCTGGCGTATGTGGACTATGAGAAAGCCTTTGATTCCGTCGAAATTGGGGCGGTGCTGCAGTCGCTTCAGCGGTGCCAAGTTGACTGTCGGTATATCGAAGTACTTAAGTGCTTGTACAGTAGGGCTACGATGACTATCCGAGTACAGAACCAGAGTACGAAACCTATCCAATTGCAGAGAGGTGTAAAACAGGGTGACGTTATATCTCCGAAACTCTTAATCGCTGCATTGGAAGACGTTTTCAAGCTTCTGGACTGGAAAGGTTACGATATTAACATCAATGGCGAGTACATCACTCACCTTCGATTTGCCGACGATATAGTCCTTATGGCAGAATCGCTGGAGGATCTAAGCACCATGCTCAAGGACCTCAATAGTGTCTCCCAACGGATAGGTCTTAAGATGAACATGGACAAAACAAAAATCATGTTTAACGTCTATGTCCCACCTATACCGGTAGTTGTTGGGAGCACTAAGCTCGAAGTTGTTGACGAGTATGTTTACCTGGGACAAATAGTCCGACTGGGTAAGTCCAACTTCGACCGAGAGGTCAATCGACGGATTAAACTCGGCTGGGCAGCGTCCGGGAAACTACGACACATCTTCTCGTTAGACATACCTCAAAACTTGAAAACGAGACTGTACTACCACTGCGTGTTGCCAGTGATGACCTATGGAACTGAGGCGTCGTCCTTCACTGCTGGCCGGATGAGGAACCTCAAGGTCACTCAGCAAGCTATGGAGAGGGCTATGCTCGGAGTTTCTTTGCGTGATAATCTTAGAAATTAGGATATCCGCAGTAGAACCAGAGTGGCCGACATAGCCCAACGGATTAGTAAGCTGACTTACCGACTAGACTACCGGTAGACTTGTGAAGGGCTGTAATGGTGATATTGATGATTGAGAGGTCAAAGCTAATATATTAATTTCCTTAATTTTTGTCGCAGCGACTCTTTAGGCTTTAAATCATAAATTGCTCTTATGGCCCTCTTCTGTAAAACAAATATAATTTCAGTGTCAGCCGCCTGTTTCCATAGTAAAATACCATACGACATAATGCTATGGAAACAGCTAAAGTAAACTATCGTTAAAATACCTCGCAATTTTTATTTGTATATTTATATAACTATATCCTCGTGGGTTCTGAGTTTGAATCTTAGCCTCGAAGCTTATACTTGTGCAAAGGCACAAATAGTTGATTTTTGGGTTTCATGGTAATGCTGTATCTATGACAATGCAATTTAGCTTAATCGAAATCCAATTATTGCATTTTCACTAAATTGGACGCATTCACTTGTAGTAATTTAATATACTTATCGAGACTAAAAGACAGTGTTTTTAAGACAAGCGGTAAAGAATAAAGGCTTAGAACTGTTGCACGTATTCTCACTAGCGGCTAGCGGCCGTGTGCTGGCAGTGCAAGAGAATTCACCACCCCATTTCGTACCGTGGGTTTTTAAAAGGCGACTATGGGGTGCTCCAGAATAATTTCATTGCTTCGGATAGATATCGTTATAACCGTCTCATAAAATAGCCAGAACAGTTATGGGAAGCAGGTAAAAAGGCGTAAATTATTTTCTGCAAAGAAAAGTTAAAGCTAGTTCACCTTCCTTCGGGAACCCGTGCACTCTGGTCTCTCGCCAAGGCTGTCCAAGGGAACTTCTGTCAGCTATCTCTTCCATCTCTGCACAGAGAGGATGACTCACTGGCCATCGCTAAAAAAGGCGACCGCCGATAGGCCTATCGCCATCACCTCCTTGTTCTCCAAAATAATGGAATCCATTATAAACTGCCAGCTCATGAGGTACCTTGAGGATCAACAGCTGATTAGTGACTGCCAGTACGGTTTTCTTTGGGGTCGATCAGCTGGTGGTCTTCTAGTCTGATACTCATAGATGGGTGGAGACAGTAGAGTCCAAGGGGGAGGCATTGGCCGTTAGTTTGGACATAGCGAAGGCCTTCGATCGAGTCTGGCACAAAGCGCTTCTTTCGAAGCTAAACTTAAGTGACAAACGAACTTCCAATTCACCTGATGGTTAATAGCTACTGCAGCCCGTGGACACCTGCAATCAACATAAAGCAAAGATGTATTATCACTTCTGAGGTCTTAAGACCCTTAATTTCGCACAAAACTCGAGTTACAACCATATTTATCATCACAAACCATCAGTTTGATAGGGGGTGAAAGAAGGGGCATGCGCATTTCCCAAACTTCGACCTCGAGTGCCTGCGGTATATCATCAACATGACGAACGCGTGATAGCGGAATATTTATCTAATGTCGTACATAAAGCTAAGACCGCAGTCGTTTGGCAGGGCGTGTGGTGTAGCGATGAGTTCCGCATAAACTTTGATTGGATGCCATACAGGACGCTGTAATATAAAAGCGTGTTTATCATGCACGCTGAACGCACCTCCCCTTAAGTCGCTATCACTAAGGCTCCTACAGACTGGTGACAAAACTTTACATACATAGATACATACATAATCTCTCACACCTGTCATTCAGATAGGCTATGATTTCAGCAGAGTTTTCAGACTTCCATTTTGGCACGATCCCGACACAAAACCCGACACAAACTTTTTTAATGCGAAAATACTAACTGGGATCACCAAACCTCCTGTCCTGGTGGATATTAGAAACTTTTTCTTTCAAATAATGTATGTTTTCTGGCAAATTTCGATGCCAATATTCTACACCGAGGTTTAAAACGTTAATGATTTGCCTCCTAAAGGCCAACGCTGAACATTGGCTTGCCACATATATTACACATAATATTCTACTTGCACTCATAAAAACATCTCTTTATGTGGTCTCCCTTTCTCTTTCAGACAAGCGACAGTGCAGTGTAGAGAAACATTGTTTTATTTGTCATGACGTAAACAAATACCTACGTTTTTTGTTATAAAAATCAGCCTATTATAGATATTGTATTAATTGTCTATAAATGTGTCGTCATTTAGGTTTAAGTTGAGTCAACAAAGACCATTTATTTTACAATGCTTCCGATGTCTAAGTGTCGTAAGATCTCCAAGATGTGTAGATAAAATATGGCCTAGATCTTAGATGACATTGCTCTCCGCCTGTTCGTTAAGTTTCATCACAATCGGTTCATTTCGAAGATTAACACAGATAGACAGACAGACTGACAGACAGAACAAAATTAAAAATTGTTATTCATGTTTTACCGTTACCGTTACAGCTTACCAAAAGTCTACAGCCGAACATGGACCGTCTATGGCTGGCATGCGGTTGCCAACCTAGTTCGAGGTGTTTTATTATTTCCATAGTTGTTATTAGAAAGAAGCTGCTGCCCATCTGCCTGCTTGTTTCACTCTGTCGCCTCTTACGACACCCACGGGACGATACGAAGTAACGGATATTCTTACACCGCCACTACACCTTCGTTCATATTTTAATGGAATGCAACTAGCCTCGTGCGCTCAAAAAAAGATAGTTGTTTCGATATTACAGACAAACACTTATTTATATTTGTGTATAGATATTAAGTTTCACTTACAATGCGCTACGTTTTAAATATTAGCTTTTAAGTTAGCCGGTTTAAGAAAACCTTCGACTTAAAAGTTTGGTTCTATAATTAATTTCATATAATATCGGAAAATATTAATACATGTAAATAAAATTAAAAATAAGCTCAGTGGTCTAAGATCGAAAAAATATTGTCTGCCAAAAATATTGGGGCCAATATTTTTGACAGATCTATCCAACGAAACCCCATACGATGGACTAGACGGGTAAAAAATAAATCACCTGTATTAGGAAGGGAGGTACCCAAACATGTTTTTTAAGATTTTATTTAACAGATTTGTAGGCCTGATTAATATCTATAACTATGCCAAATTACAGCTTTGTAGCACCTAGGATCTCTGAGTAAAACCGCGGACGAAAGAACTAATGGACATGGAAAAACAATAAGGGTTCCTTGTTTGACTACGGACCCTAAAACACATTGTAATTAAATGGTTAAACGAACTAATCTTAAGTGAAGTTTAACCATAATTATAAGAATCTCCTTGTCCGGGACGTTAACCACTATAATAAAATAAGAAAGAAAAATACTCAGGCTGAAATGCCATCAATATCTTGGACGGGTGGATATAATGTTGTGCATACGTTCTTCTGTTCCAAAATTTTTTTAGGAGCTTGGATAACTGTGATGTACTGGTATAAAATACGGCGTACTACAAGTTGTAAATAACGTCTCGGACAAGGAGAGAGAGTATAATTAATTGTAGACATATTTCTGGAGTCGTGCTTCAAAGACCTTTTAATCAATGGATGGATAGATCTCGAAAATCATCCAACTTTCTTTTTCATCTAAAACAAGGGAGCGAGATTTACTGTTACTAACACTACGGAGAAAAAGTCTCCGTAGTGTTAGTAACTGTATAGCAATAGTAACAGTATGATAACGCTTTTGCATTTTTATTTATTTATTTGATGCACCAACAACAACAACCACCGTTACGTGTATATGCCGAATTACCGATGCGCCTAGGTTTAACGGGCTGCAACTATGTGCAACCGTTTGCGGTTGAAAAAACTACGGCGAAATGTGCGGCTGGGGACAGTTATCTAATTTATAAATTATTATATAGGATACATCTTTTTAAACAATCTGAATCAGCTGCACCAGTAGCCGGTTAAACTTATGTAGATGTAACCGCACTTAGACATATAGCCGGCACATACTCTTACATTTACAGCCTTACTTATAATAGTTGATTATCCCTTACCTAAATTAATTAATTATCTCTATACGTGTCTGTTATCATTTAAAACGAGAGAGAGAGAGAGAAGGAGAGAGAGAGAGAGAGAAAAAGAGAGAGAGAGAGAGAGCTACTTGAGCAATTTTTAAATTGACATCGGTTTTTAACAGACTTTAAAAAGGACGAGTTTCTCAATTCGAGTGTATGTTTTTTTGTATGTTCGATTAGAAGATTATGATTGGATCAGATTGTGAAACAATTTTGATGATTCTTTTTTTATTAAATAGGTTATTATACTTCATGGGTGGTGCCATATAAATTTGGAGAAAACATTCCACCCCTAAGGATAGCAAATAAATTACTCCTTTTTTAGCAATTTGAAGTCGGTTTTCACTTTTTGTTAAAAGTTATAATTATTATTAGTTAGGCTATTACTCTATTTAATTCTAATTCAAGGACGATGCATTATTATTGTGATTAATGAATGCTATAATTCGAATTAATACATTGCGATCATTATCTACTTTAATTACGAAACTGTTATGAATAATATGACAATAATGTCGTCCTGATGTCACCGTGTAAACGTAGTGATTATATTCTCTTTGACCGTGTCATTTCCCGTTCATACTCAACATCTGATTATGAAAATGTTGCGAGTTTAATATTTAATCATTTTAGACAAGCTCGTTCATATATATTCGTTCATGAACCTCCCGTCTATAGTATTAATATTCTTTGTGTGTGCGGGGTAAATAATATAGTTTTTTAAATTGTTGGTACAGTTATATTTAATCATGTTAATGGCAGGTGGCTCAGGAGGTTCTGTGCTTTGTGGCATCCTTTGGGGGAGTCCTATATTTAAGTAATCGAACTAAATATCTAATTAACTTAGTATGATGTAAAGGCGAATATACTAATATTTTCTCTAAATATCAATCATGCCAGCAGGCCATTTTTTCACCATTCTTTTGACGAAAGAGGCTCTGACGACCCACTGAAAATTCACCTAAAACTGACAAACCCATGCGCTACCGACTAGTGATGTTGATAATCATAATCAGTCCAAGGGTATTGACTTAGCGCTTATCAACCGGCTTGTCCCGAGCTTAAGCAAATCTTCTCAAGACTGACGATGAATCTGTTCTTGTTATAAATGATTAAAAATAAGTAATTCACAGTAAGAAGTAATAAAAAGACAGCGTTAATTAAAACGTTATCATAAAATTAAATATTGTCTAAATTCTCAATTGAAAAGAAATTCTAGGAAAAATCCTGTTTTCTTTTAATTTTGCAGAAACTGGAGGTTTCGTCGTTTCGTTCGTTTCGTTTTTTTTTTTTTTTTTTTTTTTTTATAGGAGAGGGGGCAAACGAGCATGCGGCTCACCTGATGGTAAGTGACTACCGCCGCCCATGAACAACCGCAACACCAGGGGAATTGCAGATGCGTTGCCGGCCTTTTAAAAAGGAGTAGGCTCTTTTCTTGAAGGTCCCTAAGTCGTATCGGTCCGGAAAAATCCCTGGTGGTAAACTATTCCACAAGGAAGTTGTGCGAGGAAGAAAACATCTTCTAAATCGCACAGTGGTGGACCGCCAATCATCCAGATGGTGTGGATGGTATCGGGAGTTCTGCCGCGATGTGCGTTCGTGAAATTTGGCGGCTGGGATTAATCCGAACAAAAAAAATCGTTCTTACTTATAACAAAAGAATGCTGCAAGTTTCAAAAATGATTTGCATGGAATAAAGTGAACGTTCCAAACGCGCCTTGTCGACTTGTTTCTTATTATATTTTCTTGCATTTTAGATATTTGAAAAGTGACGTAAAGATATTTAAAAATTAATAAAATTAAGTTATACATAATGCTTGTGATTTATAAATGGAATAATATATAACGGATTATTACACTTTCTTAAGTGGTCGCGTGGTTCTCTTGGATTATATATACTAACAATATATTAGCATGTAAATATTATAGACATCTTATCGTTTTACATATTATGTCCTTTATACTTTTTAAGGTTTCTTCATAAGCTTTTTCTAAATAGCCAGCAAGCAAATAATTATTTCACTATCCGGCTGTTTAATAATTGTTTCATTTTCACATTACCAGACAGTAAGGAGCAGTCTGTTACCCACAGGTGACATAAGGTTTTTATCCCCAAAATCCTTAAACCCTTAACTTTGATATTAGTGTATCTATGCAAAAATTCATAAACATCGAAAAAGCGGAGGCCCCATCGTAACGCGTGAATTAAAAATGGCTCATTAAATAGTTCATTGCAATTTTAAGTGCTAATCAACCCAGCTCGACATCGAAGGAACATCTTAAAAACATCTTAAAGAAATCTGCTATGCCTTTGAATTTAAAATTATTGTAATTAAGGGCATGTGAAGACAGTCCACAGGTATTGGGACGGTACGGTGGACTCTTTCAGCCAAAAACCTCTCAAAAATGAAAACAGTTGTATATAGCGGTATAATATGCTGCTACCTTTATACGCGCAATAGGAACAACGTTTAGTAACGTGGTTGAGCCACGATACAGCTATTTTATGGCGGCAACACGACTGGATCAGCTCGAGCGGGGAAGGACGACTCACATAATACCAACGTAAAATAGTAGCTTATTGCTGCTGTGTTTTCTTATGGTGAATGTAGAGCACCATAGACACTTTTTACTGGTAAATACTCATTCTATCTTAGACTTTAGGGGATAAAGCGCATCTACATTTTGAGTGTCAATCAACTATAGGTAGTTTATGGGCCACAGCATCCACTTACCATCAGGTGGACTGTGTGCTCGCTTTTCACCTCCATTCTATAAAAAAATATAACCTATATTTGTTTTATACTAGCTTAAAATAGGAGCCTAATGCTCGTGTGTTTTGTATGGTGAGTGTAGAGAACCGGAGACCCTTTTTACTGGAACGAGGCATTCCATCTTATTCCTCAGGGATGACAACGCATCTAAATTATGATTTTTATTCGACGATACATGTAGATGTCTATGAGCCACATCGATCACTTAACACCACGTGGACTGTGTGCTTGTTTGTCACCCTTATTTTATAAAAAAAGAAGTACTGTTACGCTTGTTTTTTTTAAAAAGAAAATATAATATTGACTAAGCAACAATAGTGGCACATGTCGGTGTCGCCACACTATCTATCTCCATCTATGTACATGAGTGTCTAGTATCTCCGGATTTCTTTTTTCATATACAACATGCAACAACCCTGCGGTTCCCGTTAAGTACCTACATTATCAGGATCAGTATTCAAACCTATAGAAATAACTTTTTTTTTTTTTAAACTCGACCATATTATTTTTTTAAATTTTATGTGGTTTTTATTACTTCTTACTGACACTAATAATTGTCAACGCACATGCCCTTCTTGTGGGAGCCAACTTGGGTTATATCCGGCTTGCACTGGCTTGCACTGGCGTACGCGGAAATAATATTCCATCCACGGAGATACCTTTATTGTATATCGGCAGAGCCCTATGGAAAAGTGAACGGCAACGCACACATCCGTATCTCTACCAGCGTCAGCTGCCTGCTGAACAAGTTCTCCTCTAATTACTCTCTATCATAACACAATAAAGGTGCGTTTATCACTGCTCTGTATCCCTAACACAACATTTTATTAATAGCAGCCTTTGTGTTCGGCTTTGTTGGCACACAGTCAGCCCGTGTATGCCATTGGAGCGTAAAGTGTCCACGTTGCTTCACTAGGTCAACGGAAACTACTCGCCCTATTAATTATCTATTCAAGTTAGCTAAAGTAAGCAAAGTCGTTAAGTTCTGAACTTTTCTAAACTTTTCGCTGTAATATAAAATTATGACGGCTCAGATGTGCAGTGAGGGTTAAGTCCTATCTGGACATTTGTTCATTTGAAATTTATGTTACATAATCAATTACGATACAGAAGCAAAGCTTAATAATCATTATCATTACAGCCCTTCACAAGTCCACTGCTGAACATAGGCCTCTCCCAAGGAATGCCACAAAGCACGGTCCTGGGCCACCTGCATCCATCGACTTCCTGCATATCTAACCAGGTCATCACTCCATCTAGTAGGGGGACGCCCAACACTTCGCCTGCCGGTACGAGGCTGCCACTCGAGAACCTTTCTTCCCCGTCGTTTGTCGGTTCATCGAGCTATATGGCCGGCCCATTGCCACTTCAGCTTAATAATCCGTTGGGCTATGTCGGTTACTCTAGTTCTACTGCGGATATCTTCATTTCTAAGTTTATCACGCAGAGAAACCCCGAGCATAGCCCTCTCCATAGCTCGCTCAGCGACCTTGAGCTTCCTCATCCGGCCAGCAGTGAAGGGCCACGTCTCAGTTCCATAGGTCATCACTGGCTACACACACTGGTTTTACAGTCTAGTTTTCAAGTTTTGAGGTATACCTAACAAGAAGATCTGCCATATTTTCCCAAACGTTACCCAACCGAGTTGAATCCGTCGATTGACCTCTCGGTCGAAGTTGGACTTACCTAGTCGGACTATTTGTCCCAGGTAAACATACTCGTCAACAACTTCGAGCTTAGTCCTCTCAACAACTACCAGCATAGGTGTGACATGGACATTAAACATGATCTTTGTTTTGTCCATGTTCATCTTAAGACCTATCCGTGTGGAAACACTATTGAGGTCACTGAGCATAGTGCTTAGGTCCTCCAGCGATTCTGCCATAAGGACTATATCGTCGGCAAATCGAAGGTGAGTGATGTACTCGCCATTGATGTTGATACTGTATCCTTTCCAGTCCAGGAGCTTGAAAACGTCTTCCAATGCAGCGGTGAAGAGTTTCGGGGATATGACGTCACCCTGTCTTACACCTCTTTGCAATTTGACAGGTTACGTATTCTGATTCTGTCCTCGGATAGCCATCGTAGCCCTACTGTGCAAGCTCTTCAACACTTCGATATACCGACAATCAACTTGGCACCGCTGAAGGGACTGCAGTACCGCCCAAATTTCGACGGAATCAAAGGCTTACTCATAGTCCACATACGCCAGACATAATGGCAAATTGTACTCCTCTGACTTCTGTACAATTTGGCGAAGGGTATGTATGTGGTCTATGGTGCTAAAGCCTTTTTGGAAACCGGCTTGTTCGGGAGGCTGGAAGTCGTCAAGTCTCCGTGCGATACGATTCGTAATGACTCTCGAAAACAGCACGTAGACGCGGCTCAGAAGGGAAATCGGTGTGTAGTTCTTCAAGGGAGCGTTGTCGCCTTTCTTAAAGAACAAGACCACCGCACTTCTGCTCCACGCCTCCGGTATAATGCCACCATGGAGGACGGAATTAAAGAGCTTCTGAAGGACTTCAAGTACCGGATTTCCACCCGCTTTCAGAAGCTCCGCTGTAATTCAATCCTCGCCTGGGGCCTTGCCGTTTTTAAGGTGCTGGAGAGCCATTCTAATCTCGCTCAGACTGACGTCCGGGATATCATCGGAATAATGTAGGATCGTTACTCACACATGTGTGTGGCTCCAACGATCATGTGTACAGCTGCCCATAGAACCTCTCAATCTCAATCAAAATCTCCAGTGTCCCGGAAATGACGTTGCCACAATCCTAATAATAGTAATGCTTTTTTTATCTTTAAAAAATAATACATATAAATACGTCCTAATTCTCGGCGCTGGTCTTCTCTCATTTTTCTTATAGTTAAGTTAGCCTTCTATGAAGCCGTTGCTTCAGTGCATATTTATATTATCCTGCAAACATTTTATTTCTTGGTTATGTAGTTTTTTTTTATAGAATAAGGGTGAAAAATGAGCAAAAAGTCCACCCGATGATAAATGGATGTTGTGGCTCATAAACATCAACATTTACCCTCGATTAAGAATTAAAATACAGATGTGTTGTCACCCCTGAAGACTAAGATGGATTGCCTCGTTTCCAGTAAAAGAGCCTCCGGTTCTCTACACTGACCATACGAAACACAGCAGCATTAAGCTGTTATTTTACGCTGGTATTCTGTAAAAGCGTGGTTCTTCCATGGTAGAGCCGATTCGTGATTCAACCACAATAATATAGCTGCAGCTTGGCTCTACTACGTATGCAAGTAATTTTCCCTCACAATATTTGCCTTCACCAAGCAGGTGATAAAATTATTATTTAACATTACAATTATTAGTTTCAGTGGTACTGGTGAAGATCGAACTACTGTTGCTCTCATAATATAAAAAACTTAGCACCTGCGCTACCACGCTTGTTTTCATACGTGAATTGGGTTCATAACAATGGATTAATAATATTTCACCTAAAAATTCCTAGCCACCGTTACGTGTTTTGTAATTAGACGGTAGAACGCAAAAGGTAACTAAGAGACCAGGGACTGCGGTAGGTCAGTAATTTACGGTCGGAAATTCCCACGTGGCATGTATACGAGATAAGGGCCGTTAAAACATCTTTATTGTTCTCAATATACAGTCTTATTATTTAATAAAGAAGAATTTTTTATCGTATTATGATTTCATATATGTATTTACCCATAAACTAACGCATCGAACAGGAGTTTTACGATTTTATCGCTTTTAAATCTTAAATTATTCAAAATTTTTAAGTAGCCTTTTTTGGACTTGTGAAAATACTCATTAATCTAATCCGGACTCCATATTAAAATAGGTCGAGGAAAAAGTTTCTTCGTATTTCATTTCCATAAAATTTAAGAAATCCTATCTCTTTGATTGTACTGTTAGTATCTATCTGGTTTTAATATCAATATATAGGACATTAAGAAAAAGAAAAATAAATATTAAATAACACTTTCCCGCCATTTTTCAATCGTTTCTCTGTCTGCCAAAATGAGTGCATCTAACGAAGAAATTCGATACATTCTGAAATTTTACCCCGACTTTATATAATACTACAGTAAGCTTGGCTATTATAGTAATCACTAGATCCCAAGCGAATGGCACCCAGCAACCTTCTATTTTTAAAATAGGGTTCCTTTTTAATTTCAATAGCTCAGCGAATTTTCTTTGGCAGGGTTGGTGTTTATTTGTGAGGATTTATTATCTATCAAATAAAATTAATGGCGAGGGTAACACAAATTACGTTTGTAGCCTGCAAAAAAATGTCACCGTAAGGAAACATTGGATGAAAATTACGGAGGATTTTTTGGACTCGTTTAAAGACAATTTAATCAATTTTTGAGAAAATGAAATCTACATTAGGAAATAATACATTAGATGTACTGTCTACTCTCCTAAAGGGAAAATCCATTTAAGCTCTTAAGGCTGCGAATCCAAATTAATGCCCATTAAAACTTATGGCGATCAAGTTTTGAAATTCTGAAGGGATTTCGTCAGTAGATATCTCCCTGAAGATACTACCAATAAATGCAACGTATTATAACTACAAAATTTAAGTCTTTTTTAAAATGGTAAATTCAGTTTAATCAGATTATACACAAGTAGAAATGGTTAAGATCTATAGGAGTGCGTATTATTTGCTAATTAACTTTCGAAGAGTCATTCAAATTTCTAAATTCATTACATCACAACAAATTACAAAATTCTTATTACATTGCGGAATCTGTGAAGGAATTAGTGACGTTTAACAATAGTGACGCGAAGAATCTGTGTAGTGTTGGTGTAGTGTAATTTAATTAACTTATTTCCATTTAAATATTTGCACACCCAAATAGTGGGTAGAATGTATTAGCGCCTTAATATTGCAACAACACCTTTTTTGTAACTACATTCTTGTAAATAAATGAAATTTGAATTTGAATTTGAATTAAAATTTTAATCAAGGTGAAAAATCCGTAAATTGCTCAGATGTGTATTATCCCAATAATGTTTTCTACCACACCAATTTCATTGGTGCTGGCGGAGAACTCCCTTTGCTTTTAAGGCACTTCAGTGAACTACCGCGGAAACTATCACAAGGCACGATATCAAAAAATATTTTGAAAGTTTTCTTCGCTTCGCTCGTATATGAGCGGTAGCTTATTCATAGGTAATACCTCCTCCTTTCCTCTTCAATACTTCCTGTAAAATTAATGCCGATTTCTTTTGATTTTGATCAAGGTTACTATATAGCCATGTGGTATTATTTATTATGTCCGAAGAATTTCTAGAAATGTTTAACGATAAATAAAATTGCTACTCAGCCATATGGCTGCAACGTAAGAAAATCCATCACACAATTTCATAAGAGGCGACTGGCGGAAATCCCAGAAAAATTATTTGTCTTCCGATAGACAGTGGTATAATAATCTCGTTTACGCCAGACGTAAAATGCCTAGAGACCGAACATCGTCAAAGGTGCGAGACGTCTGGTACTACGATCGTCAATTCACCTGCCAAGCGCGACTGTTAAGGCAAGAAGTCTACGTGTAGTGAAGAAGACGATGAGCAAATTGTTTCGCCAAATATAGTGCAAGGGAGAATTTGTTATCCTTGGACGGATGACGTTCTAATGACTAATGGTGGAAAATTTAGCTATCAACGCTGCACCCAAATTTCTCAAACCGGTAATGGGAAGCATCGTTACGAGTGTGACGATGTTGGTTGCTCACATCAGTCTTGGTCAAAGCACTTAAAAAAGACAGACGAAAACGAACAGTATAAACAAGTAATTTATAGCGATTTTTCTCTTAATCCAACAATTAAAATTACTAAGTGGTAGGTCTTCTTTTCTGACCTGGGGTCAGTCTGAGTAGGTACCACCCTCTTATCTATTGCTGTTAAAACTCATGTTTAGTTTTCTTTATTCGAAGCCGGTTACAGGTGTTGGTTATTTACATCAATTTCTTAAAGAAATGTTCAATCAATGTCCCCTTGGATTTAGAGCCTTGTGTAATATTTAGAGACGATGGCAGGAGACCCGACGGTATGACATTGGACCCTTCGGAGAGAAGTAAAGCTCCTAGTGTGGGATGCTCCTTGCGTAGACACTCTGGCGGCCTCTCATCTCAGGGGTACCTCGTTTAGAGCCGGGGCGGCATCAGAGTCAGCTGAACAGAGTAAGTGGCGCAAATATGAGTCTCTGAGAGGTGACTACATATTTGTGCCATTTGCTGTAGAGACTATCGGTCCATGGGGTCCACGTGCGGTGAAGTTCCTAAAGGAACTCCGACTGCGGCTGGTCGATTCTGCTGGTGATAAGAGGGCTGGTTCTTTTCTCGCTCAAAGGCTAAGTATAGCCATTCAGCGGGGAAACGCAACCAACGTTCTTGGCACGATACCGCGGGGAGTAAGACTCTATGATAATTAAGTTACTAGTTTTAGTTTTTCTTTTTATTATAATTTTTAATATTGTATATAATAAAATATTGTATATTATATTTAAAGAAATTAAATGTGTGTGAATTAAATGACTGTGTTTAATCTGGTGAGGAAAAATAGAAATTTAAACTTTGTTCTTCTAACATACTATATATATTTGAACATGTACTTAAAAATTAATAGAACATAGGATGTCAATTGTCAAGCGATCGCATAATCCACCTGTAAGTAAGTAAAAGCTGTAGCACATAGACAAATACATTTCTGTCTTGACATTAGTAATTACTTAAGGATTTCTAATATTTACGCGAACACTAGACATTTCAATAAAACTAATTTTACGGATTTTATCGCGTATATTAACTTATTTTTTATATTCCCGACGTTTCGGGTGCTTTCCAGCACCTTTCCGTCAACGTAGAAACGAAACACAACAACCGTTGACCACAGACGCAAACAATAAACAACGCACGGTCTATAATTTGTCAAAAGAAACACTGGACGAACCTACAATAAAAGTATTATCGAAAGGCTTGAATTTTGCTATAACGCCGCAAAAAATCCCGTACGAGGAAATTATCTGTAGTGTTGAGGATTGTCTGTTTAAGAATAATATCGGTAAAGAGGATATAGAGGCTATACGTCAAGACATTTCGTCCTTGTTACGTCGAAGTTCAGCGCCGAAACTAAATCTCCCCAAAGACGAATTTAAAGCGTGGTACAACTTACAGAACAGACCAGAGCTCACGATTTTCCGCGCGGATAAAGGAAATGCTACGGTCATAATGGACACGTCAGAGTATAATTTCAAAATATAACCACTTTTATCGGACGTAAGTACATACAAAAAGTTCAAAATAGACCCTACAACTAATACACTTAAAACAACTACTGATTTAATAAAGAAATACTCCGAAAAATTAGATCTCGACGTGAATTCGACAATACCATCATGTGCCAAACCACCGAGATTGTATGGTTTACCGAAAATACACAAACCAATCGCTCCACTACGTCCTATAATAAGCGAGATCGATTCCCCAACTTATAAGTTGGCTCAACACTTGGCAAAAATACTGTCTTCCCATATGATAGATAAAGAGATTTAAAAATAGATTGAGTTAAACAATTGATATTCTCAAAAGTTTACGTCGCCATGTGGACTTGATAAATTCACACCATAAGCCACTAAAACCACCTTTTTTTATGTAAAGATAGCAATTAATCGATTTAAAAAAATATTAATAAGTTCAACACTCTTTGAATCTTTCTAACAACAATCTGCTTTTTATATCATTTATATGTATAACATGATTGCTAGATACGATTTCATGCGAGAAAACGTTGGAATCTTAATTTTTAGGCGCCAGTAGAACATACCTACGCGCTTTGCGCATAAGGCATGCAAAAAACGAAAAAGAGCGAGAATGACTCCGATTTGAGAGTACCGTATAAACTTTATTAAGCATGTACGAGACCTAACTCGTATCTAGATGTTACTGTAACGAAAAGTACCTGCGGATGTCAGATTGAAAGACAACTTTGCAGTGAAAAAAATGTTCTCTTGTACATCGGTCTCTATAACCGTCGATACTTCGAATGCAAATGTAGGATTTATTCGCTATTTTTGAGTTTTGATTAGTGAATTTGTGAGTGTCTAAGATACGTGACATAACTTTTGATAGCGCTAATTGTAGCTTCAATTTGTACGCCTACAAGGGACCTTAGTATTTCTGAGATAAGAGGGTCTTGATAGGCAGACAGACACAAAGGCGGACAAAAATGATCCTACAAGGATTTCCTTTTAAGGTACCGAACCCTAAAAAATATACAATACTGCAGCATATCGTACCTATGTACCACTATATTTTTAAATTATACTCTATTATTTAAGTGTAGTTCTTTATTTTCAGACGTGCAATCAAGTAATGTGGAGAGCAAAATCAATTTGCAAATTTAACTTTTCAAAATATTTTACCTTGACTTTAAATTTCATTGAAATCATTTTATTACTGCTGAAGCTGCGTATCAATGTAAAATGATTTTATATATATATATATATATATATATATATTTTCTTAAAAAAACGTTACCCCCTCACTAGGATTTTCTCCTGTATCGTGGAGGCAGTTTACAAACATAGATTGCACGAGGACAAACATCCAGACCCGGAACAATTACTTGTAGGCCATACAAATACTTGTTCCGTGCGGGATTCGAACCCGTGGCCCCCAGCGCAACAACTCATTGCTAAGCCACTGCGCCACGAAGCCGTCGATTTTTTAAAACAACAAGTTATTTTACCACGTTTTTAATAAGTGACTTTCTTGTTTGTCTGTCTGTCGTTCCGGGTGGAACTTGGAACTCCTTGCCTCTGTCGAACCTGCTCAATCCGTACATTTGTTTTAGAAACAGGTTATGGAACAATATTTGTCTCTCTAAGTACACTGTTGAACATAATGCGCGGGACGATATGGGATTGTGGATATTCTTACACTGTCACTGCACGGCCATTCTCTTATTTATGGTCACTGATTAATGGGCTGAAGTTTGTTATCTTTTTGTGCATGTGTTAACCCCTTTTATTTTTTACATTTTTGTGTTGTCTGGAAGAAATTGCAGAGCAACAAAAAGGCCGCCTTTTGTTTTCCCATAATATTTGTATACTTTTTTATGTAAATCTTTCCTTTAAAAGTTTATTAGTGTAGGCCTTTCTATAACTCGCTGAAATACCTATGACATTTTCATATGAAAGACAGGCACAAGTTGTCAAATTTTGTATCAGATTTTGCTGAGATCTAATAGTACTTATTTATCGAAAGCTGCTAATTAAATAATAGTGCAATATTATTAACAATGTTTACTATTAATAATCTACTTCTTTTCAAATACACTTTTATAATCAAATCCCATTTTATATTTCTGCAGCCAAACAGCAGTGACTGCACGGCTCTATTCTGCTCTAAATACTATAGAAAGCCAGTAATATTAAAGGCTGTGATGCATTCCATCACAATCCTCGATGTGACAATACACGTGTAGCCTTCTTTTTATGTATCTGGTTCCCGGTGCCCGTGTTCGTTCATTCGTTCGTATACTTTCAGTTTTATAAAAGTAAATAAAAAAACGAATAAATATATTTTATTTTATTTATTTATTTATTCTTTATTGTACACCAAAATACTTAATAACGACTACAGTTAAATCTTAAGTATAATATGTACAATAGGCGGTCTTATCGCTCTGAAAGTGATCTCTTCCAGATAATCTTTGTGTCGAGAATTGATGCAAAGTCGAACAAATTTTTTTTATGATGATACATATAAATAAAGATAAGTAAAAATTGTATATAATACGATATAATAGATTAAATGAAAAAAGTACGAAAGAGGTAAAGTAATTTTTCTAATTGCATTTTATATAATAGGATTTAACAAGACTTGAAAGAATGAAGAGATTGAGCACGACGAATGTGGAGAGGTAAAGTGTTTCACAAACGCACAGCAGTCTCTTTTCTTTTACTCTTATTTTTTTTAAATGTTACCCACACTCTAGGATTTTCTCTTGTGTCGTAGAGGCAGTTTACAAACATAAATTACACGAGGACATACATCCAAACCCGGAACATTTATTTGTAGGCCATACAAATACTTGTTCCGTGCGGGATTCGGACCCGCGGCCCCCAGCGCAACAACTCATTGCTAAGCCACTGCGCCACTGAGCCGTCGTGAACAGTGACAGTAAAGGATTTCTTAAAAAAGGAGGAAGAGTACCAAGGAGTAGAGAGAGAAAGATTGACAGAGGATCGAAGGAACCGTTTAAGTTAATTAAGGAAAGGGAAAGATACTAGAAACGGTCTTTTAAATAATGAGGAGTCGAAGGATTAAACAGCACACCGTACAATGCGGATGTGAGTATTCCTGCGAAGGCAGATCGGGAACCATTTGAGCTGTTTGCGAAATTCAGAGATGTGATCATATTTGCGAAGCCCAAAGGAGTCGAGACACAACCCCAGTTTTTTAACCTTATTACTGTAGGGGATTGGAGTGCAGTCAAGTAAAATAAAAGTAAGGGAAGACCAGTCAATTTTTCCAACTAATCTAGAACTACTGTGATAATAGCCTGAGTTTTCTTAAACCATAGCATTTACTACAGTTCGAAAAACAAGTCAGATCAGCGTTAATAGTATCAACTGCTTTAGACAAATCTTCAAGAGAGGACTGAATATAGATTTGCAGATCGTCAGCATATAAGTGGTAGGAAGAGAACTGATTATAACTTATAGAGTTAATAAAAATTGCAAACAGGAGAGGAGACACGCCACCTTGTGATGCACCAGCCGCTGTAGTAGTCCAGGTAGAAAAAACATCTTGCACCTCAAAGCGCAGTCGGCGCATATATAAATTGTATTTATAGTTATACGTTTCACTATGATTATTACAGTTAACAAGTTCACTACTGACCATAGGCCTCTCTCATAGATTTTTTCTTATAGAAAAAGGGTGCCTAAGCTGAAATGCCTCGTTTCCATTAAAAGGGTCTTAGGTTCTCTACACTCAACATACGAAACACAGCAGCAAACAAGCAGCCATTTTACTCTGGTGTTCTGTGAGAGTATGTTCCTTCCCCGGTCGAGTCTAACCATTCGTGCTACAACGACAAAATAGATGCAGCATGGCTCTACCACGTAAAAGCCACGTCTGCCACAAAGCAAGGTTCCAAGCCACTTGCAAGCATCGATTCTCTGGTTATTTCGTTTTCTAGTGATTTCTAGTTTCCTAACCCTCTTTCATAGTCGGTTGTTAGCTTTTCAAGCTATCTAGCTGACTCATTACCATTTCAGCCCAATGAGTCGTTGGACTATGTCAGGTACCCTTGTTATTCTCAAATAGGTATTCTCTTTATGGACTTTATCGTGCGGAGAAACTCAACCAAGCATTGCTCGCCCCCATGGCTCGTTTAGGGACTAAAATAAGACGAATATAACTAACAGTGAAAGACCACGTCTCTACTAGGTAATTAATCACTATTAATATTAACCGTATAATTGTATAACCATTATGTAAACATAAAATAGGTATCAATTTACCTATAATTTATGGCCTTTATATTTACTTTATATTAAGAAATCAGTTCAAATCTAACCTAGTACTTAAAAAAATCGGTGTTTAAGTACGTTAGATTTTTTAAGATTTGATTCATCACGTATGCGAAATAAAGTAATATTTCCGTGCTCATATTGGTTTGTTCACCAATGCATTGCAGCTACGCATAATGGGATACTTGAGCTTTAAGCAGTAAATTGCAATTTCATTGTCGATCGTACAATTGAATGGCCAGACTGGAAAATACGATAATCTTTCGAGTGCAGCGCTCTATAAGTATATTTATATTAAGTGTTATTTTGTAAAAATAATAGCTGCGGCTTTAGCAAAGGGGACATTATACAATCGTTAAAGCTAAAAAAAATGAGCCACCTGCATCAGTCGATTTCCTGCATGTCTTACCAGGTCGTCACACCATCTAGTTGGGGGCCGCCCTACACTTCGCCTACCTGCACGAGGCTGTCACTCGAGAACCTTTCTTCCCCATCGGTTGTCGGTTCTTCGAGCTATATGGCCGGCCCACTGCCACTTTACTAATCCTAAGCTAATGAAACTAATACTTAATATCCTAAAGCTAATAAAACTATAATAATTGATAATATAAGATTAAAAAAATGAAACAATACGCATTGATCATGAGCTGTGATGAACCTGATAATTATTTTATATTATCCTGGTGATTCTGATATAAATATTAGGATTAAGTTTAAATTATTGTATTGTCATCTGTTATTGATACGAGTGCCAATTTTCAAGTCAATCGGCCACCTACAAGTTGGAGAAAATTACATTAAAAGATTCCGTTACATAGATGGATAGACAGATAGATAGATACACGCGAATCTAATAAAAGCGTGTTAAAAATGTTCATTCATTCATCGCAAATGACTTGATTGTCACGAGACAACGTTCAGATATAATATGTGATTCAAATAAGAATAAGACTACGCCAGTATATTCTAAGTCTATGAATAGGACCGACCTGGCATCATATCCTGACGTCATAGCTCAATTCAAACGCGCGGCGTCTCCTTGGCGCAGTGGCTTAGCAATGAGTCACAACGCTAAGGGCTGCGGGTTCGAATCCCGCACGGAACAAGTATTTGTATGGCCTACAAATAATTGTTGTCTTTATGTATGTAAACTGCCCCCACGATACAGGAGAAAATGCTAGTGTGAAGCTAACTTAAAAAAAAAGGTAGAGTGAGCAAAACAGACATTTTTGAAATAATAATATTTACAAAAGAACCAGGAAAAAAAAAAGTATAAATCTGAATGTAGTTTTGAATTATAAATTGAATGAATTTCGCTCATCTCTACATCACTGTCTGAGTAGCCATCACTGTCGTCATTACTCAATGCTAAGACACTGCTCACGGAGTAGTCAAAATAATTTTACTAACACTGAGGCGATTTTCTGGAAAATTGACTAAGTAATATCAACTTTCAATGCAAGTAACAAATAACAAAAGACCTTTGTATAGATTCTTTCTTACTACGAGTATACTAAAAGCTATTTAGTCTATATAAATAGTGCAGAATTGGTTATAATCTTATAAAAAGTAATGTGGGCCCAATGCTATATAAAACTCCGTTTTGAATGTTTTCGTAATCAAATTTTAAATTTTTAATTTAAGAGAGGCTTAAAACTTACAACGTAAATATGTAGAAGTCCCCATTAACTGACAAACATGGTTGAGAGCGATAAGAAGCAAATGGCTAGGGGAAGCAATTTAAACCCAGACAAAGTTTGTCTTAATCCAATAAAATATGAGTTAATTATCACTCAGCAGCCTGAAGTGTCGGTAATAATTAATTATTGCATTAATGACATAGAGCCGAATACATGGCAACTTTAATTAAATTAATTGTCTTTTATGCATTAAATTATTACAGCTTATATATTGCCTAATAGGATACTTGCCATAGTTACCATGGTAACATTGGTAAACGAGTCCGCAACTGCAGATTTTGACTTGTTGTCAGGAGGATGCATCTGTGGAGTATTTGAACTTGCACAATCTTCATAGCTGGCAATTAGAAAATCCCCATTTGATGCGTGAAGACCAATCACAGTATCAATTTGAAATAAATTATTGAACCTGAAGTGCAAAATAACAGTCCTGTTGAAATTACCAGATAAAAAGTTATTTGGAATTTCTCCGGAATCTTCCAAATTTATTGCAAGAGGTGCTGGAGGAGATGAGAGAGTCTTATTGGTTACAAAATGACGGTTACCCTGCGCATTATGTTGTACGTGTGCGTGCATATCTAAATTAAACTTATCAAAATATATAATATACCCAGGATTGGCCGTGTTAACATAAATCCTACGGACCTAAATCCACTAGACTGTTTTTATTGGGGCAGCCCATAAAAATAAGTTCACCGAAAGCGTCTCCGTCACCTTGAAACCTTAAACCCCTCTTTCTCTACGATCTGCGTATTGATAGACACAGAAATGGATAAAATTATTTATTCTTGTGTCTACCGATCGCACAGCGGTGACCAGGAGACAACTAGGCTGTTTAAACACCTCAGTGAAGCCTCTGATATGGCTCTAAATCGGTACCCTAATGCACAGTTGGTTTTTCTGGGGGACTTTAATGCCTGTCATCAGCACGGGCTGCTCCCATACCAGAAGACCGACCATAATGGGAGAGAGGCGTGGAATTTAGCCTTGTCGCTGGGGTTCTCCCAGCTGGTACAACAAGCGACTAGGGTACCTGATGTGGATGGGCATACAGCCAACTGCCTCGACCTTCGGCTGACGACCGATCCAGACAGGTACGATGTTGAGGTTACCTCACACTTGGGAACTTCTGACCACTGCCAGGTGCAATCTGTGTCGTTATATTCCCCACCTAACTATGATTTCCACGGAGTGCAACGAATGTGGCGATACAAGTCAGCAGATTGGGATGAGCATTTCTTTGCACCTTATTCTTGGCGGCAGGTCTGCTTCTTCTCTGAAGACCCGTCGAGCTGCGCGGGGAAGGACCTCCGCTCCCTATTCTCCTTCTCAGGCAAGGCGCACTAGGAACACAAGGCAAGCCCCCTCCACGGCCGCCAACTTCAACTGCGTAACGCCCCCCCCCCCCCCGAGTCCGATACGCGGAGGCCATGGGGCCAGGAAAATCGAGCGCTTAGTAGCACCCGCTTTGTCGACCCCAGGGGCGGAACTGGTATCTGGCTCCGACGCTAACCACGTTTCGGCCACGAGAGGTAGGGAGAACGGCGCCTCGCAATACCTCCTCTTCTCCTCCCGCGGCCCCACCACCGCCGCATCAACGGTGCGGCCCTGTCAGAGTCGCGGAGGATAGGGCGAGTGGCGCATCGCCATACACTCCTCTTCCTCCGCGACTCTACCTCAGCTGCAGCGGTAGGGGTAGAGGACACCCCTATCGCCGCAGCCCACCGATACACATCCGAAGTGGACTCGCCAAGCCCATTCGGAGTGGCCACCTCGGGCCGGCCCTACACCACGGGCCAGCCAAGGGTGATCAAGCCACGGCTACTAAGCCCCCACACACACAACAAGGCGGGAACCCGTTCGGGGGGGAAGTGACGTCACCCTGGTGGCAAAAATAAGGCGTGTATCATTTACACGCTTGGTAGCCTCTTACGACACCAACAAGACGATGAGGGTAGTCGCTATTTTTACACATAAAAATTAAAAATATTAAATTTTAAATTAGGTTGAACAAATTAAGCGAATGGTTAAGTGAAAATACTTTTATAATGCCTCTAATTGATTATTGAAAACTTAGAAATCAGTTATAATGATTAATTAAGCAAAACATTAATGTTTCTAGATTTATATTTAGATAACACTGTCTCGTACCATGTTATAAACAAATATCGTCTTTGCAATAGTATGCAGTATGATATTTGACGATACTTTTGTTTTATTATTTATTATAATTCCTTAACGTTACGTGGTGATAGCTCAGGGGCTAAGTTCTTGCGGTAAATTTAACAGTACGCGAGCAACCAGGGTCCGACCCGTGCTCGGCGATGAAGGAAAACATCGTGTAAAAACCGCCATGATCGTTAATTTAAAAAAAATTGGTGAAGTTTGAGGTCACGCTTTGAGGCAGCGCACTATACACTACTATGCCTTAAATCGTCTCAGAAGTTGTAGGAGGCCTTGTGCTCAGACGTGGGTCTACGTGGCACTTACTGGAGGCCTCGTGTTCAGACGTGGGACGTACATACGTGGCACTTACTGGAGGCCTCGTGCTCAGACGTAGGATACTGGAGGTCTCGTGCCCAGACGTGGGACCTACATACGTGGCACTTACTGGAGGCCTCGTGCTCAGACGTAGGACGTGCATACGTGTCACTTATTGGAGGCCTTGTATTCAGACGTGGGACGTACATACGTGACACTTACTGGAGGTCTCGTGCTCAGACGTGGGACGTACATACGTGACACTTACTGGAGGCCTCGTGCTCAGACGTGGGACGTACATACGTGGCACTTACTTTAATTTTATGTTTATTTAAGAATATTTTATTTCCTAATTTCTTACAACATTACGATAGGCATAATACAAAACTAAGCTTTAAAAGTATCACACATTTTTTTTATACGTTTAACTCATTTCATATAAGATATTTTTAATATTTAATATTTTTATTTATGTTGTAATCATATAGTATACATGAATGGATTACTCACTGTAGTTGCACATAAAATAATTTCATAAATGGTGTCAAATCTTTACTTAAAAACTAGCCACAGACCACGAAAATAAAAACAGGAAACATTTTCAAGCGACATTATCTTAAAACATTTAAAATAAATCCGTAAACTTTTAATATTTACATTATTCTATGATTCAATAACACTTAGGTGATTAAATAAAAGTATTCATAAATAAAGTTATTCATAAATAAAGTTATTCATAACTAACCTTTGATGAGATTTATTAGTGCTTATATAAATAAAATTAAACTCTCTATTTACTTTACATTTGTAGCATACTAATATAACTCTTAAGTTTAAAATTTAAATCCGATTCAATCTAAACAAACAAGCTTTGGGGCAAGGATCTCTCAAACTTACTCAGTTTCTAAGCTTTCTCACAAAACCCTCAGTACTCGCTTATTCCTTTACAAAACTTAGACTCTTCAAATTGTGAAGTATCTGCTTAGCCTGAAAGATGGACTATGATAAAATTAGTTTGTAATAAAATAGGTTAACTGTTGTTAAAATTATATATCCAAATAAATGGCGTTAAATTTAATAATATGATGACAGACTTACTAAAATGAGTTGTGAGTAAAATAAACATTTTATTTCATACTAGCGCACCGCCCCAGATTCGCACGGGTGATTTCTGGATGTCCTACAGCAGCGCCACCTACTGGGTTCAATTGTGAATCTAAACCATCCAGAGACGCTCTAAAACGCACATAAAAAAATTCATCGAAATCGTTCAAGCCATTTTCAAATTTTAGCGAGACTGACGGACAGCAATAATTTTTTTTGTATACATATTAACGGTCAATCAATCTAGGTGGTAGGACTCCTGTTTTGCCTGAGAGTCCGTCTATTTGTGCCGCCACATAGCAGAGCCTGTACTGCTGTGTTCGGTCTGAAGGGTCCCGTCACCTACCTATTATAGCGTATCTGACTGCCTCGTAGGGCTAGTCTAATGGTTGTAGTGGCGCGACTACTGATCATGAGGTCCCTGGTACGAATCCCGGGTTGGGCCAAAAATACAGTTATTGAGCTTTTCCGTCAAGAAATTCTCAGTAGCTGCCCAGAGTCAGGAAGTCTCACGTCAAGAGTGTCTCAAGGCACGGGGCCTTGGAAAGCATGTAAAGCCGTTGGTCCTGCGCCTGATCTCTCTCTGGTCGTGTGTCATCAGTCTATGAGAGTGAGGGAATTGAGAGTGCACCTGTGTTTGTGTATACACTTAGGCATTATAATCCTGTCCTGCGTTGCATGAATGCCTTGTGACCAACAAGTAGTTGTAAACGCGACTGATTATAAAGAAGTTCTGGGTTCGAATCCCTTCTCGGGCCGAAAAAATAATTTACTAGGTTTTTCTGTCTTCTGTCGAAAGTAAGTAAAGCTGTTGGATCTGCGCTTGATCTCGCTACGGTCGTGTCGGATTATGGTCCCATCGGACTATGAGAGTGATAGAATAGAGAGTGCGCACATATACTACGGTACAATAATATTGCCCATTGCACATGGCTAGTCTCCGTTGGGACTGGCCACCGTGACCGAAACTGTCTGGTTATTATTATATAGTCTTATTTTAATTTTAGTACCTATTAATTTATAATTTATTATCATCATCTTTATCGCTGCTTACAAATATACTGCTAAACACAAGCCCCTACCAAAGACCGCTAAGAAACAAGGTCCTACATCGATCGAATTCCTTTATGAGGTCGTAACTTCATCTAGTGCGACGGGCCCAGGTCCCCTTTACTGATCTATTCGGCTATTACTCTGGTGTATACTGTCGGTATCTTCTTTCCGTATTCTTTCACGCAGATTAACCTAGAACATACGGTGAGCAAGAGACGCTCTAGATGGAAGTTTTTCGACCTAATTGGCGATATATTGCAGATGGTCCAAATTAAGAGTACGATTACGTATTAGAGATGTATAGGAGAAGAGTGAGGTTTGTCAGGATTTGTCCAATTGGAAGTCCATAGTCATTTTATTTTCTGTTATGTTATTGTACAAGTTCCAAACCGACCTCAGTAATCACTTCACTAGGGTTAATAATTTAATTAAACTACAAGTACGTGTTAGCAGAAGCGTATATTAAAAACAATACAGAAACCATATTCAATCAAGTATGAAACATGTAGGCGCGTCATAAGTTGTCACTAGCGCCATCTAGTTTACAAAATTAACATGCTGCCCACCAAGAATGATAGTGATCGTTCTTCACAACACCGTCCATCATGAGGTCAAGGGGTCCTTACACAAGAATTTATGAACACAAAAATAAAATTAAACATGAAAAATTCCTTAAAAGCAAGTGACAATAGTATAATAGCATAAAATAGTGTAAAAACAAATACATCAATCATACAGTTACAGGTAATATACAAAGTTTTGTTATGGGCCTTTTAATTTCAGAACCGTTACATTTTAATGTCACCACTCGAGTAATTCCGTCCAAACCTGGATGTTTTGTTACTATCCTACCTAATTACCATCGAGCCGGAGGAAGATTATCTTCCTTTACAAGAACGATATCACCTATGTTTGGCTCCGGAGTAGTTTTAGTCCATTTGTATCTTTGCAAACGATGCACTAAATATTCATTGGACCATCTACGCCAGAAGTCTTGTAACATCTTTTGTGTCATTTGCCAACGTCTTTAAGTACTCATATTGCATTGCTCATAGTTACGTTCGGGTAGTATTATCAACGGCTCACCTACGAGGAAGTGACCTGGTGTAAGGGGTGAAGGGTCATTATGATCGTCTGTTAAGATCGATAATGGTCTAGAATTAAGACACGCTTCAACCTGTGCCAGCACTGTGATCATTTCCTCAAAAGTTAGAGTGGAATCCCCGATCACTCGTTTGAGATGATATTTTGTGGATTTCACTCCTGCTTTCCACAGATGATGGAATGTTTAGCTAATTCAGGAATGTCGGCATTTGAGATTCTTCCGCCGACTCTTAAGAGTCCTCTGTCATCGTGATATAGATTTAGTGATTTTAGTCGACCTTTAACTCCTGCACTTGACACAGTCTGATACAGACGTTTAGGGCTTCGTTTAACTCAGAGCTTTCTAGAAAAGGAGCAATGTTGCGATCTGATTTAGGTTTTTTAAGTTTAAGAAATCTTCTGCAATAAGCTACAACGCGAACAAGACGTGAAAGTGAAGAAAATCGAATCCAGATGAAATCATCAGTCGTTGATTTCATAGACAGATGAACCTTAATTTTTGTTGCGTTCAAGATTAGTGGAGGGTCGTTTGGATGATTTATATTTAATTTCTGCCTCGCTGAGCCAAGGTGGACCGTGGAGTCACATACTATTTTGTGCAAGTTCTAGAGGTGTACATCATCTAGATGCAATGTCGGCAGGATTTTCGCCCGATGATACATGAGACCACTGGGTGTTATCAAGCCTTGATAAAATATCGGACGTTCTATTGCCATTGAAAGTTGTTCAGCGGCTGGGGTGACTACTAAGCCATGCTAACACCACCGTGGAATCAGTCCAACCGTGTATTTTATCCCGACTAATATGCAACAAACATGTTGCATATTAGTCGGGCCACGTCAGTAACTAACCTGGCCAATAAAACGGCTCCCATTAGCTCGAGGCGAGGAATAGACATCTGCATAGTTGGAGCTACCTTGGTTTTAGCAGAACTAGATACACATGAATGTTACCAACTGTTTCAATAGTCCGTACGTAAATCACTGCAGCGTATGCAACATTGGACGCATCGCTAAAACCATGTAATTCCATGCTAATTCCATGCAAGTATCATCAATCTTTGTTTCGACCCATCGAGGAATGCATACCTTTCAGATGTAAGCTAATTCTGACCGATAAGTAAGCCACTCTCCAAGAAGATCATCTGGCACTTCTTCATACCAATCAATCCCAGACAACCACAACTTCTGTATCATCACCTTGGCTGTAATGACACAAGGAGCCATCCATCCTAAAGGGTCGAAAAGACGTGAAATCTCTGAAATAACTTTTCTCTTTGTGATGTGATTTTCTTGCAAGGTAAGTTGCACCGAGTAATGACACGAATCGGTTTGTTTATCCCAGGTAAGTCCGAGCACTTTCACTATCTCATCTATCTTTATGTTAATCTTTCTTTCTTCATTTCCATGTTCTTCCATAACTATTTCTGCTAATTCCGTATTATTTGTTATCCATTTCTGTAGCTGAAACCCACCTTTGCTTAAGAGTTCTTTCATTTCCTTGTAGATTTGCTTTCCTACTTCAACAGTTTGACATCTTGTGAAGAGATCATCTACATAATAATCCTTTTTAACCTTTTCAGTCACAAGAGGATATGCACTGCCTTCATCGATCGCAAGGCGCTGTAACGTTTACACAGCCAGGTATGGGGCCAATGCTGTGCCGAAAGTAACTCTTTCCAATCGATATTCTTCCATTTCAGATTCCGGGCTGTCTCTCCACACAAGCGTCTTCATCTTCTTCTGCAACTATTATCTGGCGATACATTTTGACTATATCCGCACTCAAGCATATAGGATGCATACGCCACTTCAGTATAATGTGCCGTAAATCTTGTTGAAGCTTAGGACCAATCATCAAAGTGTCGTTGAGGGAAATGCCATTGTTACCCTTGCATGAAGCGTCAAACACGACTCTGACCTTAGTTGTGCTTTTGTCTTCACGTATAATGGCATGATGTGGAAGATACACAGAGACGTGTTTCCTTTTGTCATCGTCCGATATACGCACCATATGACTCAGGTCCAAGTATTCATGAATTACCTCTGAGTACTTGTTGAGTTTGGCATCTTTTTTCAAGCGCTTTTCTAGAAGTTGAAATCTCTTTATGGCAATTTCTCTTGAATTGCCATACTTACACTTTGGATCGTCCTCCCGAAACGGCAAGCGAACAATATACCGACCGGATGCATCTCGTCTGGTCGTCTGTTCATAGAAATCCTCACAGAGTTGTTCTTCTTTAGTGAGGATTTTTGTATCAAAAAAATAATTTTCAATTTCCCAAAATTTTTTGAGCAATTCATTGTCATCATTGTGAAAGTGAGAACTTACAATAACATTATGATGACAATGTGCTGATTGAGATTGAATGCTCTTACCTTGATGGGTCGGACCCGATAGTATCCATCCTAAAGCTGTGTTCTGAGCGGTTGGCATACCTCTGGGGCCTTTTATCAATCCTCCTCTTATTAATTCACTATAAACATCAGCTCCAAGCTTGCTAGGGATGTGAAACTGTGGATCAGCCAAGGTTGTATTATTTAATTCTGGCCAAACAAAATTTAATACCTTCTCTGACGGAAGGAGACTCGTAATTGCACCGAGAACATGCGCACGTACACTTAATTGGAAACTTGGATCATGACGTGATTGAATATCCATCATAACTATGTACTTCGAAGCCATAACTTCTTTATCTTATTTAACCAAGCAATTGTACCGCCGATTCTGTCACGAAAGACGATTGGGAGCCCTGGTCTAAAAGAGCTCTGAACAAGTGGGTATAGCCATTTCTTGCCTTTGATTCAACAAGAGCCGTTGCTAGCAGAATCTGATTCCAAACCAAAATTTAAAACCAAAGAATATCCGCTGGTCTTGAAATGTTAGAAACTTTTATAATGAGACAACGAGTCCAATAATCGTCATGGATAAATGTTATTGAATCCTCAATAATAATCTGTTAATACGTCTACCACACGTTTATAAGACTGAGTTGTTCTAAAAAAAATTTTTACAACACAAAGCCTTCGAAATTTCGCACAAGTTGCGTGCAAACTTAAGAACTGAAGCTAAAATCTGAAAGGAAAAATGTTTGAGTGCCCTTCGCTACGGTTTTCGTTCGTTTCGACTGGGTTAAGGTTCAATTGCTTCTACTCGTCTTTTTCCTTCCTAGCTTTTTAGATAATAATTTTATTTTTATAAAATATAGGTACATACTGTTATATCTTACCTAAATTTTATTATCTAAAGTTATCTGTGAAGTTATCTTTCGCATTTTCTTCTTTAGTAAAAGAAACATACTCGTATTTTGACACCGCGGTGTAAATATTTAACCGAGTTCAAAAACGAGGATCTATATTTGACGCGTATGTTTGTTTGTATGTATAATAATAATAATAGTAGTGTTATATTTAGAGATTATGTAAAAACATATTCTAAAATATTTAAAAAGTGTGCTTCACTGCTAAGGCTTTACGTTTAAGCAACAAAATTAAAACTGCATCCGACAAAATTAAAATGACCTGGAGAATAATAAATAGTGAAACGGGCAAGGTCAAACCGCGCAACTCGGATTTTCAATTGAATATTAACAATAATTTAACGCGATCTGATCAAGAAGTTCCTATGGCTTTTGAGAGACATTTTACTGTTGTTCCTTTTTTGACAACAAAATCATTAAATTCTTCTCCCACTGTCGCCGAATCATTGCTCAAACAAAATGTAAAGGCTCGTTCAAATACTTTTAAATTCCATAGAGTACTGCCAAAATATATCGTTAAATATTTTAAAACTATTGATGTTAAGAAAACTGCAGACTTATGGGGGATTTCCGTTAAAGTTATTTTATCTATAATAGATATATTAGCACCTTATCTATCCACTACTCGTATATTTAATATAAGCGTCGAATCTGGTGTGTTTCCTGATCTAATGAAAGATAGTAAAGTCATACCTATATTTAAATCTGGTAGTACATTAGACTCCGCCAATTTTAGACCAATTTCTGTACTACCAACATTAAGTAAAATTTTTGAAAAAATTATTTTATATCAGATGTTAAGTTTCTTTAATATTAATAAATTGCTACATAAAAATCAATTCTGTTTTACAAGGGATCGCTCGACAACTGACGCTGGAGTTGAGCTTATTAAACATATTTTTTGTGCATGGGAGAATTCAGAGGATGCTTTGGGTATATTTTGTGACCTTTCCAAGGCCTTCGACTGTGTTCACCATGAGACATTAATCAGGAAGCTACAGTACTATGGTGTCAAGAACACACCGCTTAAACTTATTATTTCATATTTAAGTAATAGAAAACAGAAGGTTATTATCAATGGTAAAAGTTCTTCCGGGTCACCTGTACTAATGGGTGTTCCTCAGGGCTCGATTCTCGGCCCATTCCTGTTTCTGGTGTATATTAATGACTTACCTCACCTTGTAGGGGATAGTCATGATATAGTATTATTTGCTGATGATACTTCCTTGATTTTTAAACTTAAACGTCAATCATTTAAATGTGACGAAGTGAATAATGCTATATCAAAATTAGTGCATTGGTTTAACGTTAATAATCTGCATTTGAACGGAAATAAAACTAATTGTGTTAAATTTACAACAACGAATGTTAAAAATCTGAATACCAATGTGTTTTTAAATGGGGAGGAATTGAGCCCTGTTGTATCCACTGTTTTTCTTGGCATCACTCTTGACGCAAAGCTCCAGTGGGGCCCCCATATATCCAAATTAGCAAGCAGACTAAGTTCTGCAGCCTAGTAGCAGTAGTAGTAAGCAGTTCTGTAAACACTAGGAACAAACACAAGCTAGTGATGCCAGTTTCTCGACTCCACAGAGTCAGTAATTCATTCTTAGGGCAATGTATACGCTATTACAACAAGGTCCCGGAAAGTGTACAGGTTCTCTCTATTACCATGTTTAAATGTTTTATTAAGCTGAAACTGTATAAAAAGGGTTATTATAGTATAAATGAATACATGATTGATAATAACCCCTGGGAATGAGGTGGTCGCTTCCAAGCAGTTTCTAAAATAAATTTTGTAAATAGTTCGTAATCATTTATATTGTAAAATTTAATTAAAAACAAAAGTCCCGCTGGGTTTCTTGCTGGTTCTTCCCAGGACAGACGGTTTTTTTTCGAACCAGTGGTAAAGTAAAAAATGACATTCAATAAGAATTACACATGTAATGTATATTGAATAAAAATATTCTATTCTATTCTATTCTGTATAATTTTACCGAATTTTCGGCAAAGTCTGAACCGATGAAATGATCCTTTTTAATTAATTAAATTATAGGTGTTCCGAGAGTGGCTCAATATAATCAAGTAGATAACATAATCAAATCAATCAATACAGCCTATCAATGTTCATTGCTGAACATAGGATTCCCCCATAAATTGTCTCATAAGCGAGATATTTGCCATTGTTGCCACGCTTGGCAGGCTGGTTGGCAACCGCATATTTTTCTTGTTCTGATTTTTGTAGTTGTAATTAGGAAGACGCTGCTGCGTATTTCCGGTTTATTTTCAACACATGGGGTAGTGTATATTCTTACACCGCCACTACCTCCCCTTCACCATACAAATATGAAAATTCATCCCTGAGGGTAGAAAAATATCAAATGATAATTTTATTGTAACTGTAATGTGAAGAGTATAAAACATTTAGACGACATTTCAGTTGTTACTTTGAACTTGCGACATTCCGTAGAACCTATAAATTAAGCTTTTAATGAAAAGTACTTATTTATAACAAATAAAGTTTTGTCGAAAGCAAAAACAAACTTACTATAATAAATAAAGAAGAAAAAGTAATAACTAATTTATTTCTTTTTCTTTATTAAATCATTTTTATTAAGATATTCCATGACCTAGGGGTTAAGCGGTACTAAATAATTGTAAATTCCAATTTTAACTGCTAATTTACCACATGCTCGGCGTTGAAGGAAAACATCGTGAACATAACAATGCAGCGGACTGATTGCTCCATAACTTCTCAGAAATGGTAGGAGGCACAGGGACGTAATTTTACTTTTAAATTATAAATAATAAAAAAATATGTGTGTGGGTTTAAGTCTAAGAGCATGCGGCGGGCAGTGCAGCGTAGCTGCGCATTTCCCATACAAATAGAGAGGCCGAAACTTAGCACATCAGATTGCGTATTTATCAGCGTGTATTTATCATGCTTAACGCGTAGCGGCGATGTGATGTAAGAGGTGATAGAAGGCAAAAAATCAGGATATATAACAACGGCTTCCTCATAACGATGTAAAACAAAAAACTGCGGTTGCCAACCCGCTTGCTAAGTGTGGTAACTATGGCAAATATCCCCACCATAGGGCAATCAACGAGGGAGGCCTATGTTCAGAAGTGGACTTTAATAGGCTGTAACGGTAACTGTATTTATCATGGACGCCGCTGCACTCTAGTTACTTGGCGTCAATCAGTCGTCACTCGGCTTCTATCTCAGACCAAATAAAGATGGACGGACTCGTACATGTCAAGTGACGAAATGCTCAACTTCTAAATCTCTAACTTATGTTTCATTTCTGTATTTTTATGTTACACAATAAATGTTTAATATATAAATCACAAAAAAAAACTAACGCATTTTTAACCACCGAATTTTATAATATTCTTTAAAAACTTTTAATTCTTGAGAATTATACATTTTCCGTCCTTCCGATCCTTTTTCATACTCTACATAATTTCGGTGGAAAGGTAAGGCCGCTGAAATAAATCAGAAAGTACGTTAATTAGTGGAAGGTGTGTGTTGCGAACCCGAACAATAGCTCCCAATTTAAGAGCGGTCTAACACTTCACAAGCGAATGATCTTTTTGTATTAATTCTAACGTAATACAAGAGCAAAATTGTTGGCTGGGGCAAAAAGGTCAAATTATGCCGAACTAGTAAAATGAGACGCCAAAAAGTGTAAGCGACGAGGCTAGTTGATATTGATTTAGGTGATAATTTCTGGTAATTAGTACGATTAATATTAGCGTTACCGGTATAGCTTATTACAGTTAACAGCTGAATATAGGCCTCCTCCATAGATTGCCTCATATTTAAGATATTTGCCATAGTTGTCACGCTTGGCAAGCGGGTTGGCAACCGTAGTTCTTTTCTTTTAGTCGTTATTAGGAAGACGCTGCTGCCCATCTCTTGATTTGTCTCCCTCTGTTGTCTTTTACGACACCCACGTGATTATATAGAGCAGTGGCGCGCATCTTACAGCGCCTTAATTGCCACGCTTGGATATTGAGTGCCAGGTTCAAGGAGTTCAAGGTCGATGACGATGACGATGACGAAAATGAATTCTTGATTTCTTGTAACTTTCTATCTCTTTCCCTCAAATGACGTCGCTGCTCTGGCTACGGAAGGTCTGAAATATTAGAGTGTAATATTCCGCAAGTTGATAGATGCTGCAATATTTGCTTGAAATATACACTCTCAGAACTTGTTCAGGACGGGATGGGAAGATGAATACACAAGGGGCGAAAGTCATACCATCTGGTTTCCTACCATCGTTTCTATACATACCCAAACCAAGGGAATTGGGGATTCAGTGCATTTTTAATGTGGCAGTCCCGAGAATCATTTATTTATGCTATGCCACTGTCTTAAAGTGTGTATTATTGATAAATAAGACAAACAGGCTCGCTTTCCGCGTGTTAACAACTGTCCACAGCAGATCATAGAAACCAGACAGTTTATAAAAGCAACATTTGCTTTGACACGTCTGTTATAATGACAGTTTCGTTTTCTACATTTTAACTTTTACAGTTGCCAGTATTCAATAAATTTAGCAATATTTCACTTATATATATTAAATTTAAATCTTAGGTCTGTACACTGGAGCAAATACTTTAGAGAAAAGATCTTTCAAGCTTAGGTACTAAGTTTTAAAGCTCTTAGTTTAAATCCCGAAGGCCTTGCGTTATTCCTTTGTAAGACTTTAAATTCTGTAAAGTATCGGTAAGCAAATAAAAGATCGCCTTCCCAATAAAAACTACTTTCATTTATTTGTAAGTGTGCATCAATTATTATATTCCTAGTTTTTAATTTATAATTTTTTAATCTTACAAAAACATAAGCGGATCCAGGGGATTTAAGGGACTCAACTCTCCCCCCCCCCTCCTCCCAATGAATGATCCTGACATATCTCATATTGAACTTGATATTATCCTACTTTCTTACACCTACACCTACAGTAAAATTTTCATTACTTAATCCACATTAAATAGACGCACGTAGTAAGTTTTCAAATTTTACATTTACCATTACCCTTCTTCCTTGAGATACGAGTACGAGTGTTTCAAATTTGTAATATAAAACACTCGTACAGTGTGCAGAAATATTTGTTTCATAATTTCCATAGTATACAAGATCAGGTCCGCCTTCTAGCTATTTCGACTAAGGAATCTAGTTAAGATTACACGTCTTACCATCAAGTAATCTCGACACATACACAATACTTGACGGGGAAAGCTTGCGCATAGCCATAGGAATCTGACTAAGAGCGGCGATTTGTCAACCTCATCAGTGCCCATGTGATAGGAGCGTTTACGAGTTGGAATCCACAGACTTTTATGTATAAAAAGGACGGGTAGATTGTCTCTATATTTGTTTGAAAAGCAAGAGACCCGGTGGTATGAATTTGGTCACTTGGGACACAGATGGTTCCTAGTGTCGGATCCTACTTGCGTTGACACTTTGGCAGTCACTCAGGGACACCTCGTTTAGAGTTTAGAGTAAATGGAGCAAATGTGAGTCCCTAACAGATGATTACATATTTGTGCCATTTGCTAATACGAGGGGTCCACGTGCGGTGAAGTTCTTAAAGGAACTGTATCCGCGAGTGGTCGTTGCTGCTGGTGCTAAGAGGGCTGCTTCTTTTCTCGCTTAATGGCTAAGTATAGCTATTCAGCGAGGAAACGCAGCCAGAGTTCTTGGCACAATACTGCGGGGTATGTGTATGATAATTTAGGTTTAATTTTAGTTTTTTATATTGTGTTACATATTTTATGTATTTGTATGTTATGTACATAAATGATTTTAATACCATAAAGTACCAATCATCAGGTTTTTTCGATTTTGACTTTTTTCTAAGCTAGCTTTTTCTCTCACGGCCGGCTCCGCCGTAGTGAATTTCAAATTTTTACACCGCATTATTTATCTACAACCGGTTAATAATCGTATAAAAGGTTAAGCCCTTAAAGTATTACTGGCAATCCTGGTAAAGAAGGTAGTTCCAAAGATATAGCTTAGTCGATGGAAAGTTGTGGATGTCGATTGCTATGATTCTATGCTTGGAGTAAAACTTGAAGTGTTATTTTTTCGCTGTTGTTACATGGTTGTTACCGAGTCGGAAGACCGGTGGTTAGAACATCTACTGCTTGCGCTAAAATCGTTGTTCAAAAATTTTAAAATTCTTTTACAAATTATGATAAATGTAGATGTCTAAGGGCCTCATTATCCAGTTACCATCACTCATCGTCGTTATATTGATTCCATAAAAAAATTGTTTGTGTTGTGTGCTTTTTTAATGTTTTAGTGTTTCTTGATACATCAGCTGAGTCAAGCCCCTCCCAAACCAATATCAGTTAAAAAGTTTAATTTGCAATATATATACGTCCCACTGCTGGGCACAGGCATCCTCTAATTTCTGAGAGGGGTTTGGGGCAAGGAAATGTCCGCCGCGCTGCACCAATGCGTGTTGGCGAAGTCTTCGAAAAATTTTCTTGAAGTGACTAACGTGAACCTACAGTCTTCTTGGTGGCAATAGGCTACTTTAGTCGGTGGACATCTGCAGTCAAGTACAAATAATGAAAAAGAAAGCTATATATTATGCTTTGTCACTTAGGAGTAAGATGGAGTATCTCACTCACTCTAATTATAGGTACTGGAATATAGCCGACAAACATTTATATATGGAGGTAGAAAAGTGTGGTACCGGACCTCCAGGCAGAACAAGAGTCCTAACACCTAGTTATGATTTTTAAATTCTTAATGCCTTTACAATACTTATTACTCGTAATTACTATTAATTTTAATAAGTGCATGAATGATCAATCTAGGCAAGGAAATTTAGACCTTATCACAAATTCGACAAAGTCTATATCTACTATTGGAGTCTTGTTTAGGGAAGAAACACGTATCGCATTATCGACGGTGGTGTGTTTTTCCTAGTGTAGTGGATTTGGTTATCGTGGCTGGTCAGCTCGCCGGGGTAAGGACCATGCTCTCATGCACAGAACACCAGAGTAAAATATCAGCTTAATGCTGTGTTTTGTACGGTGGGTGTGGGGAACTGAAGAACATTTTTACCGGAAACAAAGTATTCTATCTTAGGCCTCAGGGGTGAGAACACATCTGCATTTTGATTCTTAATCGAGGATAGATATAGGTCTATGGGCCACAGCATCCACTTACCTATCAGGTGGACTGTGTGCTCGTTTGTCACCGTTACTTTATAAGAAAACCTTTGTGCTATTAAGTGTTTCGTGGTAGTGGTAGCAGTGACTGTGCACATATTTGTGGAAGGGAAGGTGGTGCTCTTCTGACTATGTAATACACAACATTTTATTTTCCACACGGATCTTAGTATCCATTAAAATAATTAGATTTCTCTGGATAATTTGACGTTAATTAAGTTCGGTTGAATAATTATTATTATGATGTTGTGTAACTTAAGGGAATTTATTTAATGTGTTTTCGTCTGCTTAAACAAAAAGCTTTTCGGTGTTCACAGACTTACCGTAATTGGGGCTTGAGTGCCGAAATAATTCGATTTTATGCCTGTAATAACATACACTTCATGATCACTTGCTTTAAATAAAAGTGACGTTTTTATTAAATGTCGAGTAGAAGCAAACAACAACAATTGTCATTTTAGTTAAAATTACATATTTTGTTATGCTTGTAGCAAAGGAGTGAAATAATTTGCCAATAAAAATAAAAGACTTCCATTTGTTTTATAATGTGTGCAATAAAATTGTGTATTGTTCAATAGTCTAATTTAATCGACATATTTTATTATTAGTGACCCCTTTCAAAATTTCAGGCTGCGTCCGCGCCTGAACCAGTGAAACAACAATACCAGTAATATAGCTGCAGCATGGCTCTATCACGTATAAGAGTGTTATATACAAGAGAGTTTTTCCTAATTAAAAATGTTTGTAAAGGTTGTTGTAAGTGGATCATTTTAACAATTTAACATGGAAGTCGGCTATGGAAAAAGTTAATCTGAAATTAACCTGAAGTAAATGATTTTATACTAGCTGAATATTTATTAAAAATAGTGACTATGGCAGCAAGGTAATCATAAACTTATCCATAAAGTGGTAGAAGGTTTGTTAGAAACATTACATGTCATCTCGTACCTATATCCGAGCTGTTGCAACAGTGGTAACTAAAGGCCGCTTTAGTGGAAAAGTTTGGTAAGAACTAAACTTGTGTGAAGTAGACGCAACATCTCCACTTACATTTTCACTGCGGAAAAATTGATTGGTTTCTTTACGCATGTGGTACTATTTCATGTATTGACATGAAACAAAAACTATTGTAACGTACGTAAAATAATATTTTATAATAGATATATATGAATGCCAAATTTTTACCTGCTAGTCAGACTCATTTTTTACGAAATTTAAAATCGACGTAACTACTAAAAGGTATTCACATATGTGATAACCTAACCGTAAACTTAACTAATTGTATCTTGTACTGCTTTTTTTTGTTGTTTGAACATAATTTGTTTTCTATGGCGATGTTGGTTTTCGATAAAATGCGTTTAAATCTAAGCCCCGATGTTATCACCGATGCAAAGGCACAAATGATGTTCGGGTCTGATATTATTATTATTGCGCCTGCTATGACAATGCAATTTTGCATAATCTAAATCCAATTTTTTTCATTATCACTAAATCGGATGCATTCACTTGTAGTAATTTAATATACTTATCCAGACTAAAAGACAGCGCTTTTCAGACAAACGGTAAAGAATAAAGGCTTAGAACTACTGCACGTATTTTCAACAGCGGCTAGCGGCCCTGTGCTGACAGCGCAAGAGAATTCATCACCCCATTTCGTCCCGTGGGTTTTGAAAAAGCAACTATGGGATGCTCCAGAATAATCTCATGGCTTCCGATATATGGCGTTATAACGATCGCATGTACACCAGACGTAAAGTGACCAGATGGGAAGCATCGACAAAGATGCGAGATATTTATTGTTTCTTATATGAGTGGTAGTGATATGCACGACAAAAGTTTTATGAAAATATTTAAAATCCCGACACGTGGAAGTGCTTTTAGAAACGTTTTATCGCTTTCCGTGTTCTAATTCACTCTGCACGTGTCGCCTAGGCATAAAAATGTAGCACCATGTTAGCCTAACTCTTGATATATAAATCTAAACCTTAAGTACATTTATCTTTCAATGAAAATGGTATTATGAGTTTTATTTAAGAAAGTTAAGTTTGTTTTTATAATTTGTGAGTGATAATAGATATAAGATGTATGTAATATTGTGAAGAATGGTTAACGAAAACATACTTCTAAACGAGCAGTGCAGAGCACATTTTGTTTTTATATCTCTAACGATTTGAATGAAATTTCACATTCATACCATACTTTTTAAACAAATGAGCATAACTTGGTCACTCAGATTTTATTTTTATTATTATTTACCTATTATTTTTCTAAAGCTTGTTTCTTCTAATGCTGAATTACTTGCGTATAGCAGGGCGTGCTATATACCGGCATATCCACCATACAATTTAAGCATCGTCTTCAAGACACTAATACAACAGAATGTGCTTGTCATGCACGCCGAAGCCCCACCCCACTGCACGCTATTATAGTCACGACGTTTCTACACTTAGGCTAAAACATATTTTGGCCGTGGTTTTTAATTGGTCGTGTGGCGGCAAATCCATGACTACATTTCATCCCAAGGGTGTCGCAATAGGCGAATATGAGAAAATCTTATGATTTCCAATATAATATGACTCAATCCTACATCATTTACGCCATACGTAAAATCGAGAATCCAAACTGACGACGGGCAGCAGTGTGTAACGTGGCAGGCGTCTGGTACTGCCATCGGCATTCAGCAAAACGTGACGATTAAAGCAAATTCTCTCGTCATAGGTTCATGTCCAGCTGTTAACCGGGCTGATGAAGGAGTAGAAGAATTTAAGATAATTTAAAATCTATTTACAATTGTACTTTAGATAGACGATTCACAATGAATCGACAACCCCCTATCGATGACTATTATTGGATAACTTTAGAAGTTAGATTGCAAGGTCAGATCGGCCAACTCGTTAAAACTGCCGCTAAATGCAATCTAACCGAGAACTGGCACCAACTTCAATTAATCCATAATGGGCGAACTTCAGAACTTCAGCTAATAATATTGTATTATTGAGTAACATTTTTACGTTCACTTAATGAATACAATAAGTTTGATTAGTGATCGATAATAATTTTATGGTGCTGTTTATCTGACACTTATTCTTATTTCCTGAAATTTATATACAAATTTTTATTTCAATCATAAACAAGTTACTTGCAACGTGTATATTTTTAATATTTCCTATAAAGTACGACAAACAAGCACACCGTCCACTTGATGTCTAAGAGATGTTGTGCCCATAGAGACCTACATCTATTGAATAAAATACATCAAGTAATTACCTACATCTGTCTTTGATTAACTTTATTAAACAAAGCAATATTGTGCTGTTATATTACGCTGGTTTTCCATGCAAACGTAGTTCTCTCCCAGTCGAAAAAAATGGCTTGGCCAGCCGCTGCGTACCATGTAGTGTAAAAAATGTACGCGTGAAAATATTCGTAATGCAAGCTTAAAAAAATGATTGTGCTACCTGCACTGTAAACTTTATTAGAGTAACTACCCTAGTGGTTAAAAAAACCTACAGCGCAAAGTTCACTGAAAGGAGAAAAATCCAATAATAGCCCCTATGTCACTTCCACAACTAAGACGAATTTAACGACAACACATATGTCAAAATCAATCAAGTTGCTAAGGCTACAGCCCGTACGAAAGAAATAGAATACGTACGAGTACATACACTCATACCCATACACGCATATTCTGGGGCAGTCGGGTATTATATATTTCTTTACTAAATGGAATGATTTAGACATACGTAATTAATGCATATTCTCTATTTTCTATTCGAATAGATAAAAATGTAATTGCTTATGTTAGTTTGTCCAAGGTCTGAATCTGATCATTCATCGATCTCACATTTAAGTACTATAACTATAGGCGCCAAGCCGGAAGCCAAAATTTAAAACCAAAGAATATCCGTTGGTCTTGAATTGTTAGAAACTCTTATAATGAGACAATGAGTCGAATAATCGTCATGGACAAAGTTATTGAATAACCATTAAAATAATAAACTGTTAATACATCTACCACATGTTTATAAGACTGAGTTGTTCTTAAAAAAATTTACAACACAAAGCCTTCGAAATATCGCACAAGTTGCGCGGAAACTTAAGAATTGAAGCTAAAATCTGAAAGGAAAAATGTTTGAGTCTTTCGCTACGGTCTTTGTTCGTTTCGACTGAGTTAGGGTTCATTGCTTCTACTCTTCTTTTTCCTTCCTAGCTTTTTAGATAATAATATTATTTTTATAAAATATAGGTGCCGACTTTTGTACCCTACCTAAATTTTATTATCTAAAGTTATCTGTGAAGTTATCTTTCGCCGTTTCTTCTTTAGTACAAGAAACATCATATTTTGACACGGCGGTGTAAATATTTAACCGAGTTCAATAACGAGGATCTATATTTGACTTGGATGTTTGTTTGTATAATTTTACCGAATTTTCGGCAAAGACTGAACCTATGAAATGATCCTTTTTAATTAATTAAACTATAGGTGTTTCGAGAGTGGCTCAATATAATCAAGTAGATAATATAATCAAATCAATCAATACAGCCTATCAATGTTCATTGCTGAACATAGGCTTCCCCCATAAATTTTCTCACAAGCGAGATATATGCCACTGTTGCCACGCTTGGCAAACTGGTTGGCAACCGCATATTTTTCTTTTTCTGATTTTTGTAGTTGTAATTAGGAAGACGCTGCTGCGTATTTTCTGGTTTTTTTTCAACACCCACGGTACGACATGGGGTAGTGTGTATATTCTTACACCGCCACTACCTCCCCTTCACCATACAAATATGAAAATTCATCCCTAAGGGTAGAAAAATATCAAATGAAAATTTTATTGTAACTGTAATGTGAAGAGTAAGTATAAAACATTTAGACGACATTTTAGTTGTTACTTTAAACTTGCGACATTCCGTAGAACCTATAAATTAAGTTTTTAATGAAAAGTACTTACTTATAACATATAAAGTTTTGTCGAAAGCAAAAACAAACTTACTATAATAAGTAAAGAAGAAAAAGTAATAACAAATTTATTTCTTTTCTTTATTAAATCATTTTTATTAAGATTTTCCATGACCTAGGGGTTAAGCGCTACTAAATAATTGTAAATTCCAATTTTAACTGCTAATTTACCACGTGCTCGGCGTTGAAGCAAAACATCGTGAACATAACAATGCAGCGGACTGATTGCTCCATAACTTCTCAGAAGTGGGAGGAGGCCTGTGCTCAGTACGTAATTTAACTTTTAAATTATAAATAATTAAAAAATAAGTGTGTGGGTTTAAGTCTAAGAGCATGCGGCCGGCAGTGCAGCGTAGCTGCGCATTTCCCATACAAATAGAGAGGCCGAAACTTAGGACATCAGATTGCGTATTTATCAGCGTGTATTTATCATGCTTAACGCGTAGCGGTGATGCGATGAAAGAGGTGATAGAAGGCAAAAAATCAGGATATATAACAACGGCTTCCTCATAACGACATAAAACAAAAAACTGCGGTTGCCAACCCGCTTGGTAAGTGTGGTAACTATGGCAAATATCCCCACCATAAGGCAATCAACGTGGGAGGCCTATGTTCAGCAGTGGAGTTTAATAGGCTGTAACGGTAACTGTATTTATCATAGACGCTGTCGCACTCTATTTACTCGGCGTCAATCAGTTGTCACTCGGCTTCTATCTCAGACCAAATAAAGATGGACAAACGCGTACATGTCAAGTGACGCCAAAATGCTCAACTTCTAAATCTCTAACATAAATATGTTTCATTTCTGTATTTTTATGTTACAAAAAAAATGTTTAATATAAATCACAAAAAAAAAAACTAACGCATTTTAACCATCGAATTTTATAATATTCTTTAGAAATTTTTAAAACTTCTTGAGAATTATGTATACATCTTCCGTCCTTCCGATCCTTTTTCATACTCTACATAATTTCGGTGGAAAGGTAAGACCGCTGAAATAAATCAGAAAGTACGTTAATTAGTGGAAGGTGAGTGTTGCGAACCCGAACAATAGCTCCCAATTTAAGAGCGGTCTAACACTTCACAAGCGAATGATCTTTTTGTATTAACTCTAACGAAATACAAGAGCAAAATTGTTGGCTGGGGCAAAAAGGTCAAATTATACCGAACTAGTAAAATGAGACACTAAAAAGTGTAAGCTACGAGGCTGGCTGATATTGATTTGTGATAATTTCTGGTAATTAGTACGATTAATATTAGCGTTACCGGTATAGCTTATTACAGTTCGCAGCTGAATATAGGCCTCATCCATAGATTGCCTCATAGGGGGGATATTTGCCATAGTTGCCACGCTTGGCAAGCGGGTTGGCAACCGCAGTTCTTTTCTTTTAGTTGTTATTAGGAAGACGCTGCTGCCCATCTCCTGATTTGTCTCCCTCTGTCGTCTTTTACGACACCCACGCGATTATATGGAGTAGTGGATATTCTTCCAGCGCTTTTATCCCCACGCTTGGAAATTGAGTGCCAGGTTCAAGGAATTCAAGGTCGATGGCGATGACAATGATGAAAACGATACTTGCTTTTTTGTAACTTTCTATCTCTTTCCCTCAAATGACATCGCTGATCTTGCTACGAAAGACCTTAAATATTCGAGTGTAATATTCGCCAAGTTGATAGATGCCGCAATATTTTCTTGAAATATCCACTCTTAGAACTTGTTCCGGACGGGAAGGGAAGATGAATTCACAAGGGACCAAAGTCAGGTGGAATAACTTTGGTCCCTTGAGACACAAGTGGGCCCTAGCTTGCGTTGACACTTTGGCAGTATCTCATATCAGGGGTACCTCGCTTAGAGCCTGAACTATGTAAATGGCGCAAATATGAGTCTCTATGAGATGACTACATATTTGTGTCATTTGCTGATACGAGGGGTCCACGTGCGGTGAAGTTCTTAAAGGAACTGTATCCGCGAGTGGTCGTCGCTACTGGTGATAAGAGGCCTGCTTCTTTTCTCGCCTAAAGGCTAAGTATAGCTATTCAGCGAGGAAACGCAGCCAGAGTTTTTGGCACAATACTGGGGGTATGTGTATGATAATTTAAGTTTTAGATTTAGTTATTTATGGTGTATTACATATTGTATATATTTGAATGTTTTGCACATAAATGATTTTAATACTTTAAAATATCTATCATCAGGTTTGTTCGATTTTGACTTTTTTCAAGCTAGCTTTATTCTCATGGCTGCCTCCGCCGTCGCAATTTTTGCAAATTTTTATACCGTATATATATTTACGTATATATATTTACCTAAATACGAAATAATCTTATAAAAGGTTAACCTTAAAGTATTATTGGCAATCTTGGTAAAATAGGTAGTTCCAAAGACATAGTTTAGTCATTGGAATGTTGTGGATGTGGTTTTGTATGATACTCTGCCTCGAGTACAACTGGTAGTGTCTTTTTGTTGTTACCGAGCCGGAACGAAGACGAGTGGTTATAAGTACATTCACTGCTTGTATTGAAAATCTTTTTCCCCAAATTTAAATTCTTTTATAAAATGTCGCTTAATCCACTTGTAATTTGGAGCTCCAGCTTTTCTTCGCATAATCTAATAAAATCATACATTCGTATGCCGGGTTTGAGGAGTGCCACGCATTACTGTTATTGTCTGACTGTATTTAGATTAAAATTATAATTTTTGTTTCCATCCAATTCAAATGAAACGAAGGGTCGGGAAATAACGTCGAGAATAGGCAATAAATCGAAGATAGGGACTGGGCTGAAAACAAAAGCTGAAAGGCATTTATATAAAGTAACTCCTCAGAGGAATTTAAGACAAGACATAAAAAAATTCTGTTAGACATTCATTTTATTATTTAAAGCATCATAAATCAAAATTTAAAATGAATGGGTAATATTTGATTTGTTTCATAAAATATAAACGATCTTAGAAACCTGATGATGTCATCATGTCGTTTTTCTTAGTAGATTCGATTCGTTCGAGGTGTGTTAAACTGATAAAAAATCACAATGAAAGGGCTCTGATGACTCAACAAAAGTGTTCTAAAGACTCTGCGAGCTGTTATTCCGCCAGCACTCGTGTAACTAATCGATTAACAGTACGCGTATGTCAATTACACTAGGTGGTATGACTCCTCTTCTGCCTACGAGTTAGCCTGGGTATGTACCACCCTCTTACCTATTACTGTCACCAAGCAGCAGTGCGTGTACTGCTGTGTTTCCGTCTGGATGTTATAGAGCTCCAGTATAATAAGTTGTCTTGGTCCTCAGATGTGATAGCGCATCTATAGCCTTCTCTGTTTGAAGTTGGCTGCAGGTGTTCATGGACTGCAGTAGGCACTTACTATCAGGTGGACTGCTAGTTCGTTTGTGACTTCATATCTCTATTGTATATAATTTTTATTAAATATAGATATATATATTTAATAAAAATTATATATAAAATACACTTAAATTGATTAAGCCATAGGTTTTAGAAAAGTTCATTACTCGTCATAAATCCTTGTAATGCGAATACTCAAATGGATAATACTGTTATTATGAATTTCATTTGTGTTTAATTTACAAATTGTTAGACTTTCCAGATGCCTATATATTTCTTACAATTGAAATTCGTATGTTGCTTATTGTGTACAAAAGTTAGTTAAAGTTACAACCTATACACGTCCTACTGCTGGGCACAGACCTCCTCTCATTCTTTAAGGGTTTCAGGACAAGGAAATGTCCGCGTCGCTGCTCCAATACGCGTTGGCGAACTTCATATGTCTTCGAAATATTTTTTTTCTTATTTCTCACACATGCAGTTTTCCTCGCGATGTTTTCCTTTACCGCCGAACAAGTGGCAAATCAGCACTTAAAATTGCAATAAACAATTTCATTGCTGCAGGCGTTGATCGAACCAAGGTTGTTTGTGTACTGTGAAATTTACAGCGAGCGCTTAACCATTGAGGTATCTGCCATCGTAAGATAAAAAATATTATTAATATTGACATTAGTTACTTATTAAACGATTTTGGTGGTGAAGCGACACATTGTAATGAAACCTGCATGTCGCGGATATTTAAAAAATATTTCCATACCATACCAGCATAAAAAAGCGTAAAACTACTGTTTTGTATGGTGAGTGTAGAGAACCGGAGATCCTTTTTAATGAAAATGAGGCATTCCATCTTAGTCCCCAGGGGTGATGACCCTTCTAATTTTTATGTATAAGTAGATATTTTACTCCACGGCATCCACTTACCATTTGGTAGAATGTGTGCTCGTTTGTGTCCCTTATTATATATAAAAAAATGTTTAGAAAATTTTAAAGAAAGCGTCGTTCATGACGCATACTTGAACCGCTACGTAAGTAAGCACATACCAATTATGTAAATTACTTTCCTTCATATGAAAGTTTAATCTCACGCGATCGGGGCTACGTAACGCAAAAAGTTTTACATTAGTTGTGCGATGTAGATAGTAGACACAATTTTCTTTAAATTGCCGGTTTTTTAAAGGTTTTCATTTTTAAATGTTAAAAATACTATTAAAAATCAAGCTGCTCCCCGCGTCTTCGTCTTGGAATTTATTACAATTAAATATCATGGGGCTTAATTTTTTTTGCGGAATCTTAATACATTTTCTGAATAAAAGTAGCCTAAATTACTCTTTATAACATCAGCTATCGGCCAGCGAAGGTCTTGTCAAAATCGGTCCAGTCATTTCGGAGATTAGTCGGAATAAACAGACAGACAGAAATTTAAAAATAGTTTTTTTGTTATAAGTACCGTATACAATTTCATATGTATTAAGTAAAAAAAAACTGTTGTTTTGACATTACAAACAGACACTTCAATTTTATTTATTTGTATAGATATGTGAACTTTTTTTTCAAATATCAAACTCATCTAGCTAAAAAACGAGGCCTTGGAGAACGACAAATGTTGGAAAATCTATTGGAATTCGAATAAAAATCCAGTGTAATGAGTACATGTAGCTTAATGTTTCCTTTTCCATGCTCGCAGATGCTTTCTAAGAAAGACGTGTACGCGTCTGACTATGGGTTTAAATTCGTAATAATGAGAACATTAACAGGTGATTATAACTACAATATTTATTAGTAAGTTCACTGCTGAACTAAGACCTCACCCGTTGATTGCCACACAGGGTATATTAGTCGTAGTTGCCACGCTTGGCAAGCGGGTTGGCCATTGCAGTATTTATTTTCATTAAGCTGCTGTGTATTAACAGTACTCCTTAGAAACCTGTGGCGCACTTCAAACAAAGACACTTGTAGGTGTCGTCGTTAAGGCCAAATGTGAAATACCCCACACCCTAAAATTCTACAGGCCCTTATACACTTTAGAGTGGATAAATATAATAATACGTTGTTGTATTATTATGTTTATCCACTAGTAACATAGCAATCTATACGTTGCTCGTAGAGAAAAAAAAATTAAGAACAGCCTGATGTACAAACTAATCTACCCGTAGTCGTTGTAATTCATAAATAATAACATCACAACCGAATTTGTTGCAGAGTTACATTTATTTCATTCGTTCAATAATTACAGCCTACTAATATGCATTTTAACAGAGCTCATATCACTTAATGTCTTATTTAAGTATCATAATATTATTATGCCCTTTGAGTGGCCGTACCTCAGCCTATTGTCGCAAATATTACTAGGTGGTTGCTTTCGCATGTATGGTATGGCCAAACATGAGTGGACAAATCGACAAACGTTGACACTACTATGATGTTGCCAGTATTGGTTATGAAATGAAATGGTCGATCACTCCATGATCTGATTAATTCGGCAATCTGTCCGCGGCATGATACAAACGTACACGGATCAAAGATTAATTTAAATATAAAGATGTGAATTTAACATTAAATAAACCAATTTTGACTCAATTTTCATAGTAAATCCTTTAAAATAATGGAATTCGTTATGTATAGCAAAAACAGAACTCAAAAAAATGGACTAAGGGGGTACAACGGACATTATTCGTGAGTTCGTGACCATAGTTGAATAAAGGCCGCCGCATTTCCCGGCCTTTCAAGTGTCAGTTGCAGTAAGCGTCCTTAGCGTAGCGTAAAACAAAGACATTTTCCGTTTGAAAGCGCCAGTACCAGAAACAAAAGTAAATATTACTAAATCAAGTAGGATTAAGCGCTGTTTTAACTTTTCATAGATACTAATAACATTAAATTGTTTTTAACGTAGAAAACATATGACTATATGATGAAATATGAGAAAATAAATTTATTCATTCATTCATTCACTATATACAACGAAATATGACTATATAACTTTTATACGTGGTAGAGCCATGCTGCAGTTATATTAGTAGCTCGAATGGGTCGGCTCGACCGGGGAAGGACCACGCTCTCACAGAATACCAGTGTAAAATGGCAGTTTGACACTGCTGTGTTTCGTATGGTAAGTGTAGAGAACCGGACACCCATTTTACTGAAAAAGAGGCATTCTGTCTTAGTCCTCACGGTGGACAACGCATCTGCATTTTGATACTTTATTGAGGATTAATGTTGATGCATATGGGTCACAGCAACCACTTACCATCAGGTGGACTGTGTACTCGTTTATCAGGCTATCCTATGAAAAAAACATTCAAAAATAATTTTGTGATTTGAATTTGAACGATTAAAAATCAAATTTGAAAACTTCATAAGTGTTGACTCAAATCCAAAAAACCTCAATCAGATTATCGACTTTTGTTTATATCTCTTAAGCAATAAACATTTTATTAATGAATTTCAATAGGATTAGTCTAGATGATAGTAATTTTAAGTTAGATAGTTAACCTACCTAACTTAGTTATCTAACTTACTTGGTTAATTAATTAAGTCATTTGTAATCATGTTAACAAGCCACAGACTAATGGTCGGAAGAGTAAATAATAACTTAATCGCATTTTTCTACACTTACATAAAAGTAACTGAGTATGTAATATCGAAGAGCATGTATGCGTAGATGTGAAGGAAGCGAAAGGAGTGTGTTATGATCGTGCTAAATGAAGTTCCATAGTTTCTACCCATCCCTCTGGGTGACAGGCGTATATGTATGCATATATGTTTTAATCAATCTAAGAATTAATGAAGTAGAAATTAGAATTAAATAAGAATTTCTAGTTTAGTAAGTGCTCTTACTAACCATTACATTAACAGGCACATGGATTTGTAAAAAAGAATTCGAATAAAACTCTTTTTGTGCCCTGAACAAATCCATTGACTGTATAATAATCCTAAGACTGTATTTATTACGCTCAAAAAAAAATAAAAGGACGTCTCTTTTATATTTCCTTCCCTTCTCTCAGTTACGGAAACCTTTTCAGAGCAATTCCCACACGACGGTTCTTATTTTAATCTAGCATAAAAAATTTATTTTTAAAGATATTTTAAAACTCAACAGTTTAAAAGAATTAGCGAACGAAGCATCATCATCATTACAGCCCCAACCCACGTCACAGAAACAAAGAAGGCTCCAGATTGTGCTACCTCAAAGCAAGGAAAGTCAAGGGTTATAATACCTGACGAACTCCCGGGCAGAGAAGAACAGAGAAGAAAAATACCTGGCAAACTTATTATATGTATATAAATTATTATACGTATAAATTATTACGTATTTTATTTAACTTAAAGCTTATCTATACATCTATGCACACAAATAAAATTCAGGTGTCTGTCTGTAATATAATTTCAATATTACAGACAGACGGCTGAATTTCATGCCTTATATAGAGCTGAGGGGATTATTTGCATGCCATTGATACATGAATAATTAGTTTTAAAATTTTTGTCTGTCTGTCTGTCTGGGCTAAGCTTCGGAATGGCTAAGCCGATTATAATGAAACTTTATGAAAGATTGAAAGCAATACCGGGGCGGGTCGCTAGTATAATATATAACTAGAATAGCTGACTCGGTAGACGCTGTTCTGCACTTTCCTGTGTAGGTGTCGCGATGGGTTTCACTTCGAATTCACCCTGGACTTTTTACAGCGTTAATATATAATTTATGAATTACTCGATCACAGTACCGCCCATCGAGTACAGATTTCGTGATTTTGTTTTATGCAGTAATTTTAATTTATACATATGGAATTTGACAATAATTTGACAACAGCGCCACATAAGCAAGCACCATCACCTTGACAAATTTTGTGTGAATATGATTTCAATAAGCCAAGTCGTTCAGAAGTAACACGATCACATACAGACGCACCAAATAGTTGTAATATAATCATGTTGAGATCAAAATTCATAAAACCGTTTAAAATATTTATTTCTTATGATAAAATTACATATGTAAGTATGTAATTACTCTTAGGTCAGTTCAAGCGTTCATGCTAAACCTGACCAGTACACACCACAGAATACAGTAATAATATAATATATTATGTTATAGTGCCCGTAGGGACATCGACTTTGTACTTATTGTTTGTTCTAATATTCGCTTCGCTTTAGTGGCTTGACAATTGCGGGTTTTGAGGAGAAAGTTCTTGGGAACATACCAAAAATAATCACAGCAAGATATGTCAGATATTGCAAATAAGTTAATAAAATGCGATAAAATATGTAAAATAGTTTTAATCAATGTGTAGTGATCGCGTCAATATTGCATAATATTTACAAAACAAATGGCAGATGCCAATAATTTTTAAACACCACCTTAAAGCTTAAAATCTGTAACTATCGTAATTTAGTGAAAAATGTGTTGTGTACTTTGTTCATAAATGTATAACAAATTATGTCAATTGCTACATCATCGCACGTCTCACTTTTGGACGTGGGTCTCCATATACTTTGAAGAGAGTTAAGGATACCAGTGCAAAATGAACTTTAGAAGTCCTAGATATATTCTCTTATTCTTTATTAGCTTTCTTCAGGATTTGCTTTCATTGCCATGTCTGGAAAGCGGTTTGGCGATCGCGGGAGATCTGATACGTTTCAAAATTTTGACGCTGCTGCCCGTTGCCGATCTGGAAATTTATATCCAGTATTATATGAAAGGTGGTAGTAATTTCATACGACAACCACAGGATGAGATAGGGTGATGGTATGTGGTCCTAAAGCATTTTCGAAAACCGGCTTGTTTGGGACGCTGGAATTCGTCGAGTCTGCATGCGAGACGATTCGTAATGACTCTCGGAAACAGCACGTAGACGCTGCTCAGAACGGAAATCAATATGTAGTTTTCAAGAGATCGTTTTCGCATTTCTTGAAGAAAAAACCAAAGCACTTCTACTCCGCGCCTCCAGTATAGTGCCACCATGGAGGACGGAATTAAAAAACTTTTGAAGGAATTCAAGTACCGGATTTCCAACCGCTTTTAGAAATTCCGCTGTAATTTAATCCTCGCCTGGGACTTTGACAATTTTAAGGTGCTGGAGAGCCATTCTAATCTTGCTCATACTGACGTCCGGAATATCATCGGAATAGTGTCGGATAAAACTTGCTCTTGGATCGTTACTCACACTTTCGTGTGGCTCCAACGATGATGGGTACAGCTGCCCATAGAACCTCTCAATCTCATTCAAAATCTCAGGGGTCCCGAAAACGACGCTGCCACACTGAGTTTTCAGCTTCGACAGATGGCTCTTTGTGACAAACAGATCTCTAGCAAAGACTTTGAAGCCCTGGTTCCACTCGATCGCTTCTTCAATACGAGCTGTATTAAAGTTGCGTAAGTCCCGCCGCATGCATTTTTAGATCTGCCTATTCAGTTACCTGTTTGCAGTCAAATCTATCGAAGATTGCAGCTTCATTTCCCGCCTTATAGCCATGGGATTAAGAGTGTGATCGAAGAGTTTTTGTGTTCTTCTGCCGCGGGTCTTGCAAATCTTAGCTCCAACTGCATGGACAGTTTCCACGAGCTTGTCATTCATATCGTCTACTGCATTGCAATCTTCTAGGCACTGAAAACGGTTTTGTAGCTTGAGCTGAAAGGTTTCGGGACTTTGAACTAGAGGACGAGGGGCTGGAGTGTTGACTTCATTAGACGTGACCTCTCCAACATAACGTATAGGTTCAGTGTGCCTCTCACCATTCGGTGATCATTGCCGGTTTTCACCCTCGCGATCACTGAGTCATCACTGAACAGTTGTCTTCTGGTCGTAATAAGGAAGTCAATCTCATTTTTTGTCGGATCGTTGGGGCTCGACCAGGTCCACTTCCTGTGGGGCTGCTTCTGGAAGAAAGAGTTCATCATAAAGAGTCACTTGGGTTCCGTTGCCCTACCTTCTTCCAAATCTTCTTCCAAATTTCCCTACCTTCAGCTCACCGTCCTCTCTTGTGCCTAGTTGTAGCTAGTTTGGTAGAACCATGCTGCAACTATAAGATGGTTGTAGCACGAATGGGTCTAATTGTCCGGGGAAGGACTACGCTCTCACAGAATACCAGCGTAAACAAGCAGATTAATACTGCTGTACGGTGAGTGGGGAGGGGAACATTTTTTTTGCGATTTTAACTGATGACTCTTTTTTTACTAGAAACGAGACATTCCATCTTAGTCCTTAGGTGCGACAACGCATCTGCATTTTGATTTTAAATCGGTGATAGATGTAGATGTCTATGGGTCACAGCATCCACTTAGAATCAGGTGAACTGTGTGTTCGTTTGTCAACGTTATTCTACAAAAAAGGCCAATATTTAAAGGAATTTAGGGTAAAAAAAATTCCTATAATCAGACCAAGAGAAAGACTGTCTAGTTATCTAGTAATTTATTATGTTTGTTCATTATGGGAAGCAAAGAAAAGCGTAGGTAATGTTGTTTTGATTTATTCCTCGTAGAAATTTTCCTCGTAAGATCACTCTTCGAAAAGTTTCGCTTTAATTCTCTATCTTATACCTAACCTAATTATTAATAGTTACCGAATCTGAAGTATACAATAACCACCGTTACATTTTAAAGTATGTTATGTACAGAAAATTTTGCATATCTCCTATAATAAACAATTTAAATGTAAATATAAATATATAGGTACTGCATTTCAAAGTATTCTTTGGTTTTCTTCAATTAGTTGCTTTACAGAAGCCACATTTTTCTCAGTGATCGCAGTTGAGGTTAGACTTCCGCGAATTTCATCATGAAGAGAAACATGGCTATGATCAAACTCTGTGTATCGACGCTTTACGGTGTCCTATGAGGTTCTCCTTTCCCAAAAGCATTTTGAACACAAGAGTGCAATCTTGTGGAGAAAATGAACTTTTAAAAAACATATAAAATCATTTTGTTAAAAACAACGTCGTGTTAATTCCATTTTTGCAACGGATGACGAACGTCAACTCGTAATAAAAAACAATTGACACGCGATTTCTTTTTGTTTAAAAAAATAAATCATTTGAAATGGCCAGGGACCCAGAACTTTCAGTGTGTCTTATGTACGCGTAATTGTCTAATCGATATGATTGTAACTTATTTTCTGATTTCGTGAATATTCTTATTGTGGTTTATTTTGTTCGAAAATTTATTGACTTAGTACTTTTCAATTTTTTTTTTGAAAACACAAATTTACGCCTTTTTGTAGAAAGGTGACAAACAAGCACACAATCCGACTAGGTAAGCTGATACTGTGAGCTATAACCACCTTCAACTGTCATCAAGAATCAAAATGTAGATGTCGTTGTCATCATGAGGACTAAGATATAATGTCTCGTTACCAGTAAAATGGTATTCGATACTCTACAATCACCATATAACCACGTAACTCAGAAGCATTAATCTGGTATTCTGTGTGAACGTTGTCCTTCTTCAGTTGAGCTGACCTATTCGAATAGTCATACTAGAACTGCAGCGTGACTCTACCTCGTCCAACTGATGATGAAATCCAAGTGATCTGTAATTTGATATAGCACCAGTGCCCAATGTACATCGTAACCTCAAGCAAAGAAGAGATGCATGCCCGCAGGGCATAGTAGATACAGGCCTTAATTTTATTTTAAAAGGAAGTGAAGTGAAGTGAGGATTTGCTTTATTTACGATTGGCAAACGAATCGTTCATAGCAGGATCAGGTGTATTGTTTTATTTTTTATGGAATAATAGTGATAAACGAGCACACAGTCCACCTTATGGTAAGTAGTTGCTGTGATCCATAGACATCTACATCTATCTTCGTTTCCGAATTCAAATGCAGATGCGTTGCCAGCCGTGAGAACTAAGATAGAATGCCTCTTTTCAAGTACAAAGGGTCTCCGGTTCTCTACACTCACTATACGAAACACAGCAGCATGAAGCTGCTTTTTTTGCTGGTATTCTGTGAGAGCGTGGTCCTTTCCCGGTCGAGCTGATCCATTCATGCAACAACTATACTCTTAATATACCTGCAGCATGGCTCTACCACGTATAAAACATTTGACACTGCTTCCCATACAATAAAAACTGAATACACAATCCCATGCAAAAGTTCTATAGTTGATATAAATTCCACCTGTAATGCATTGCCTAAATTTGCATTCACAAAGCTACAGTTTAACAGTGGTAGAGCCACGCGGCAGCTTTTGCTGTCGCTCGGATGGGCCGGCTCGGGCCGGGGTGGTACCACGACCTCACAGAATACCAGCGTGAAGTAGAGGTTTACCTCTGCGTTCCTCTTGTTGAGTGAGGTGGCCGGAGGCCCCATTCCCCCCCCCCCCCCTATAAAATGGTAGCGGAATCGAACAGAAGACAAACAGGAACAAAATTCCGCTCGCGACTAATACTGCTCGGGGCAAGCGGAGCAATAAGATCAAGGCGACCGCTTTCACGCTATCCGTGAATTTTTGCAATATCAGGGGACTTCATTCCAACCTTAACGCTGTCCATTACTATCTAGAGACGGCAAAGCAGGCCTTGTTCTTGTTAACCGAAACTCAGGTGTACTCCCCGGCTGATACTTCATATCTCTCCTACCCGGGGTACAAATTTGAACACTCTTTTGTGCCCCGGGCTGGAGTTTGCGTATGAGTCAGAGAGGACATCTGTTTTCGACGCCTCGGCAGTCTTGAAGGTACGGACCTGTCCACCCTATGGCTGCGCGTAGACAGCGACGACCATCCCCGCGTCTACGGGTGGCTCTATAGGTCCCAAAGCGGTAATACCACACAGACCGACTCATCGACCACGTCCGAACGGCTGCAGACTCCGTGCTACAACAGGTCCCATCCGCAGACTTCGTGATACTCGGTGATTTTAACGCCCACCACGCTGAATGGCTTGGTTCTCGTTTAACCAATCATGCGGGTAGATCTGTATATGACTTTGCCTTGGCATATGGTCTAACACAACTGGTTACTTCGCCTACGCGGATCCCAGATGCGGAAGACCATGTACCTTCCCTGTTGGGCCTTCTGTTAACCTCTCATCCGGACGGATATCAGGTCTCCATCTATGCCCCTCTGGACTCTTCGTACCATTGTCTGATTCGAAGTAAGGTGCCACTCACGCTCCCATCGCAGTTGCGATCTGCAGCTTGCCGCCGTGTTTGGCACTATAGGTCGGCCGATTGAGACGGGGTGCGGTCTTTTTTTGCATCCTACCCTTGGGGGCAGATTTGCTTCTCGCCGGAAGATCCCAGCGTTGCTGCCGATTCTGTTGCTGATGTGGTACTTCAGGTTATGGGACTTTTTATTCCATCCTCTGTGGTGCCCATCGGAGGCAGATCCAAGCCATGGTTTGGTCGCTCCTGTGAAATAGCATCACGCTATAAGCAGGAGTGCTACCAGGCCTGGGCTGACGCATCAACGTTCCGGGATGTAAACAGCTGCGCTCTTAAAAAGAAGTGTAATTCCGCCTCCAGGTTTTTCAAAAGTGTCATTGCCAAGGCAAAGTCAGAGCACATCGGCAGAATTGGCGAGAAACTAGTTCGCCTCCCTTCTGGAACACGTGCATTCTGGTCTCTCGCCAAGGCTGTCCAAGGGAACTTCTGTCAGCCATCTCTGCCATCTCTGCACAGGGTGGACGACTCACTAGCCCATGCCGCATAGGAGAAAGCCGATCTGATAGGCTCTCTTTTTGCGTCCAACTCGACTCTAGATGACGGGGGAAACACACCGCCGACCATCCCGCGGTGTGAGTGCTCCATGCGGGAAGTGCTGTTTACACAGCGCTTGGTGCGTAAAGCACTCCTCTCCCTGGATGACAACAATTCGAGTGGGCCTGATGGAGTCCCACCTATTGTGCTGAAGACGCGTGCTCCGCAGTTGGCACCGGTTTTAACGCGTCTTTTTCGGTACTCCTACTCCCTAGGCGTAGTCCCGAAATCATGGAAGACAGCTTTGGTGCAGCCGATCCCTAAAAAACATGACTGCTCAGATCCGTCCAACTACAGGCCTATCGCTATCACCTCCTTGTTCTCCAAAATAATGGAATCCATTATTAACTGCCAGCTCATGCGGTACCTTGAGGATCACCAGCTGATTAGTGATCGCCAGTACGGTTTCCGTTGAGGTCGCTCAGCTGGTGATTTTCTAGGTTTAGGTAGATGGGCGGAGGCAGTGGAGTCCAAGGGGGAGGCTTTGGCCGTTAGTTTGGACATAGCGAAGGCTTTCGATCGGGTTTGGCACAAAGCGCTTTTTTCGAAGCTGCCTTCCTATGGGCTTCCCGAGATATTAAGCAATTGGAGCACCAGTTTTCTTGCAGATCGGAGCATCAAGGTCGTAGTAGACGGTGCATGCTCCGATTACAAGCCCATTAACGCTGGTGTTCCACAAGGCTGCGTGCTATCACCAACGCTGTTTCTTCTGCATATTGTGACGCCTCATAATTATTATTAATAAATAATAATTAAATTCATTATACAGACATTTAAAAATGTCTTAGAAATTATAATTTAAACAATAAAATGCAAATAATAAGCATATAAAGTTCAAAAATATCCATTTGGAATATTGAATATTATAATATTAGTAAACGCATAAAATGTCTCTAAAAATCTCTAAATTTATTAAAAATCTGCTTAAAATGTTCAAAATGTATCAAATCATATAAATACAAGGCGATTATATTGCAATAACAAAGATAAATAACATTTGTAATATAATAGAAAAAATGGATTAAAATTTTCTAAGTTGATGAAGGTGTTCGTGTAATAATTGGAAAATTTCTAAGTTAATGAACGTGTTCTTGTAATGTTCCCTTATATTGGGGCGTTGTCGGAGACACATACTCAAGGTTGTACATATATATGGGGTGGTCGGCTGACCGACTGCTAGTACTAAGGTTGCACAATGACTAGTCCTATATTAGGGACTTAACATAGTAAGGTCTGACGAACCAAATCATTAATATAGAAGGTCTCTATGATGCATAAGCATTATGATAGCAGAGTTATGACTTGAAGTCCCATATGAATAAGACATACAGTAGTATGGTCTATGAAATAAAGCAAATATGTGGAAGGTCTCAAATATGTAAAAGCATTATATTGAAAGAAATGGGACTTGAAAAGGATTATTATAGTGGCGTGTAGGTTGCTTCGCAGCCTCTGAGACCGAGGTAAACTTGGACTCACTAACCGATGTGTTTGGTAGTGCTTTTAAGTGCAGCAAGCATACTCAACTTCATGTCTTAGTGCAATAGCGCTATGATACGTGGAGTTTTGGCTACTGACGTCTTAGTACCGTGCTACTATGATACGTTGGTGGTATTTTTAGTTAACAACATTATCAAATTTTGTTACCAAAGTCGATAGGGATCATGTAGGTGTGTTGTGAGGGGGCGCCATCCGTATGATAGTTGCATTGATGCTTACTGCTACTTGCAGTATTGCGTCTTGTGATGGATCTGCGGGTGTACTGCACCTGAATTGACGCATCTTGTGGTTCTGGTCGATGGAGGTATGCGGGTGGTGATGTCTGCTGGGACTGTATGGGGGACCTTGGGATGGTGTAAGCCCGACGATAGTCGTATTGATGCTTGTTGCATTCTGTAGCATTGCGTCTCTACGATGGTTGTTTGGCGGGTCGCTATTCTCAATGGCGCTCTCTGAGTCTTGGTTTGACTCAAAACTAAGTAGCTTTGCCCAAGTCGGGTTCCTTCATTGCGGGGCTGCAGACTGTCTGCCCTCCATGATGTTTTATATAACAACTTAATAATATATCTCTATAAAGTTCCCACCTTTGAGAGATTGAAGGCAACTTGTTGGTGGGTGAGACAAACATGATCGAAAAATGCATATACTCAACGTCAGTGACACAAACCCTTTCTGATGGCGAATTATTACTATTATCTTATAACTGCCTATTGGCTATATCTGCCATTGTATTGGTTGGTGGAGCATATGTGTCGACCTCTTGCGGGTGGTAGCTGGAGGGAGAATCTGAGGAAGCTCTCAAGGCTGCGGCCGAAAGCCGCGCAACGTGGGACCCCATTCCCTTGAGGTGAGCGGTAGACTCATGACACGCTCTGGGGCCAATTGGCCGTGCTGACCATGCAATTGGTGGTGATGCCTTACACTTACATCACGTCTACAGAAACGGCGGTCTGGCAGGTGGTGGCGCTCACGGAGGGCTTTTTATGGTCAGTGTGCCGATTGTTGCCTAACCCGTGTGACGTACATTTCACTGTGGCTGGATTTGACCGTATTCTGTATGGCGTTTACACGCATTGACATGCGCGACTTCGGTCGATGTTTGTGCTTACGCACTATCAAGGGGCCAAGTCCTCTTTTACTGGTTCGCCAGTTATTTTGCTGTGAACTACGGTCCAGTTCCCAACTTTGCGTACCCTTCGGGGGGAGCGCATTAAAATGGTTGGCGCTCACCGTGCGCGGCGTGTGTGGGGCCGTGTACCTCCTCCACAATTTTTTTAAAATGTGGGAGAGCGAAGCCCTTGTAACTGGTATTTGATATAAATATTGTGAGCCTTTTCCAAGCGGGAAGGGATTAATTAATAAGCAATTGACTGTTGTGAACCAGATACAAGTGGATTAGGGACAATTTATTGTTCTTAACCTTTTTGAGCTCTGTCTTCGTGAACGGGGTTCTTTAGCTTATAAGACTCTACCAACAGCTTTCGATTGCTCTCGTGAATATTCATTCTTCCAAGATACACCTAAAAGAACTAAGTTACTATACAAACACAACGTAAAAAAGGGTCCTAACTAAGACGATCACGCCATAAATTTATTAAACGGCCTATATTTAAACCTTTAGAAAGATCAAGTTATACTGGTCACGTAAATTAGATATATTTATATATCTTACAGATATAGATTCTAAAGAAATACAAGTATAAGTGGATATATAGTAGAAAAGAAAAAAAAAGATGGGGGGGGGTTCGTTACAATTTGGTGCCGTGACCAGGATAGAAGTTAAATTTTAAATAGGAGGCCGGTAATATAAAATTATGAGGTAGGCTATATGCCTACAATTTGTTGTCCGTGAAATGGAGAGGTGTCTTGGAGAGTGATGTTTGCTGGGGGTGGTTGAGAGTCTGGGGGTGGGGCTTAAATATTAAAATTGAGTAATAATATAGGAGGTGTGTGCATAACGGAGCGAAATAATAAACAGTGAAATAAGTGGAAAGACTCAATTAAACTAAGTGAAGGACACAACAGGTGTAAAAAAAAAAAAACTGCAATACTATATATTATAAAGTGAAATAAGTGGAAAAACTCAATTAAAGTAAGTGAAGGACACAAAAAGTGTAAAAAAAAAACAAGTGGTAATAAAAATTAAAAATGGCAAAAAATAAGAAAAAAGGAACTTGAGGAAAAATTTATTAACCAAACGAAAGATTACCAAATTAAAATAAATCAAGGAGAGGTGTCCGGGGCGAGCACCTCTCATGTAAATGATCCTAGACAAAATATTGTATATAATGTACATAATGTAACAATAGAAAGGCCGAAATTTGGAAATGCAAATACTCATCCAGTATCATTTTTGGAAGATCTCACCAATTATTTAAAGAAAGTTCCATCTAATGGTCTCGAAATTTCGATTGCACAGAGTGCTTAGTAGGTGAAGCCAAGTATTGGGCTCGCATTAATAATGTGCGTTGGACAACTTTTGATGATTTTAAAGCTGACTTCCTAAGAGTGTTTTGGGGTGAAGAAGAACAAAATAAAGTAAAGAGATTCCTTGTGCAAAATAAATGGAATAGAAGTACACACCCCACCATGGTTAGTTATTTTCTTTATGTGGTTGAGAAGGCACAAACATTATCATATCCGATACCTGAAAAACAATTAGTAACTGATGTCATCAGACATTATCCTAAAACTGTGCAGCAATTATGGAGAATAGCTAAAATTGAGACAATAATAGACACGACAGATTTCTTAAGAAACTTAGATGACATCGACAAACAAGATGAAGGTCGTGAACCTTACTATAATGAGAAAAGGAGGAAGTTTAATAATAATACGGAGCAAAAACATAAAGAAATACAACAATCATACAAAACATGGCGTAAACCCGAAGAGGGAAAAAAGAAGATTAATGAAGTACATGAAATACATTTCACTAATGACCAACCTGATGTTACGGCCCTTGAGCCAAATTTAGAGCTGTAGAGGTCGAACTAGTTCCCGATTCGACCCCTTACAATGTAAAAGGGAACAAAGCATTAAATATGTTATTAAAACTGGGTTGGCGACCTGGTCAAACATTGGGTAGAAACAATAAAGGGTTGCGAAAACCTATTACTTTAAAAGCAAATTTTAACAGAGAAGGCCTTGGTTATAACGACAATGTAAATAGCATATTAAACACCTTAAAAGCCAGGTTGGACTTGCCCATAACGGAGTTATTCGTGCAAACCGTCTTCGAGGAAGACGAAGATAAATATCAAAGGGAATTTATAGGGAATATGAGATCTGAAATTAAAGTTTCAATATTTGACAAAGAAATAGATGCGCTCCTCGACACTGGGAGCGATGTTACATGCATTTCAGAAAGTTTATATTTACAAATTAAAGATAATAATCGTAAAATATCAATAATGCCAGTTAAAGCAATGCAAATAAAAGGTGCTGTTGGGCAGCGCAGCACAAAAATACAACAGATAATCATATTGCCTATAAAGATAGATGAAGTAGTCTTTGAAACACAAACTTTAATTGTAGGTAATTTAATAAGACCTTTAATATTAGGCTTTGACTGGCTCAAGAGAAATAAAATATTGATTGATTTGAGAAATACTACTGTTGGAATAGAATTTAAAGTGAAAAACAAAGACTACTTTATACCTTTCAAATATAATAATAAATCTGTATTACATAATAACTGCATCAAACAATGTACCGATGATCCCTTAATAAATATAAAAATAGGATCTACATTGAAGGTCTCTGAAAGGGCAAAACTTAGTAAGGTTTTGGAAAAGCATAAGAATATGTTTTCGAGCAAATTGGGAAGAGCCAATTGCTATGAGCATAAAATTGAAATGATCGATGATGAACCTATAGTTACTAGGTCCTATCCCATTCCATATGCATATAGAGCGAAAATGGAAGAAAAGTTAAATGAAATGGAACAAGCTGGTATCATCACAAGGACGTCAACGCCTTACAGTAGTCCATTGACATTCACTCTTAAAAAAGACGGCTCAATTAGAGTTCTGCTTGATGCTAGAAGCATAAATAAGAAAATGGTTGCAGAAACAGAGAAACCACCTATACAATTAGATGTTTTGAATTCATTTCACGGAGCGAATTATATCACTACCATTGACTTAAATAATGCATATTTTCAAATTCCAATAAATAAAGATGGTAGAAAATATACTGGATTCACATTCAATGGAAAGTCATATGTATATAATGTTTTGCCGCAAGGATTAAAAACATCAGCAGGAAGCTTTAGCAGAGCCATGAATTTAATATTAGGACCAGAAGTCCAAGAATTTTGTGTGAACTATTTAGATGATCTTGCCATTATTACAACAGGAACGTTAGATAAACATTTGGAGCACATTGATATTGTTTTAAGTAAATTGAACAAAGCTGGCTTAACGTGTAACTTGCAGAAATGTGAATTTATTTCTAAAGAAATTAAAATGCTGGGTTTTATAATTTCAACAGAAGGCATAAAGACAGATCCCGATAAGATTCGAGCGATCCAAGAGTTTCCAGCACCTAAAAAGATTAAACAATTAAGGGCTTTTTTAGGTCTATGCAATTTTTATAGAAGGTTTATACCAAATTACAGCGAGAGCATAATACCGCTCAGTGAATTACTTAAAAAGGGACGAAAGTTCCAATGGAGCGGTAAAGAACAGAAGGCATTTGATTTTATAAAACAACAATTTATTAATACAATACAATTGCATCATCCAGACTTTAATAAGCCGTATTATTTACAAACAGATTGTTCCGGTGTGGGTATGGCCGGAGTACTATATCAGATAGATGATAATAATGAAATGAGAATTTTAGGCTATCATAGTAAAGCCTTAAAAGACCCCGAATTAAATTGGTCTGTTACTGAACAAGAGTTTTATGCTGTAATAAGCTGTCTAAAGAAATTTGAAACATATTTGAGGGGCAGTAAAGTAATAATACTCACTGATCATAAAGCATTTTTGTTTATTAATAATATAAAGTTATTCAATGGTAGAGTAACCCGATGGATTTTGTATATAGAACAATTTAATTATGAAGTACAGCATATATCGGGTAGACGTAATATTGTTGCAGATGTGCTATCACGTTATCCTCCTGATGGCGATTTAATACAAGAGGATAAAAATAATAGTTTAGAAATTGCTTACACAGAGAGCGAACCGAATATTGAATTGATAGAAAAATTAAAATCCTTATCAGTATATCAATTACAAGATTCAGAGTCGTTGGCTATTATTGAAAAGTTAAAGACATTAAATACTTCCATAATAAAACAAAACAATAAATTTAAAAGGTATAGTTTGAAAAATGATGTATTATATTACAAAACGAATTTACAAGAAGTAATATATTTACCTAAAGCATTGAGACAAGATATTATAAATCAAGTGCATGTCGAAATGGGTCATCAAGGACCCTATAAGGTAATTAAATATGTGAGAGACAGATTATTTTGGAAAGGTTTAACAAAAGATATTAAAAACCAATTAAGGGCTTGTCATTTATGTCGGTTATCTAAGAAAAGCAATATAACATATGTGGGTTCCTGCAAATCTATAATAACAGAAAACATCGGCGATATAGTCATGGCAGACTTATATGGACCACTTGTATCAGGTACCTTTGGGTACACTTTCATATTTGTCATTCAAGATTCATTCAGTAAATTTATCAAATTATATCCTTTAAAACAGTCAACAGCAAAGTCTGTTGTAACACAAGTAAAGCATTTTGTTGAGATTATAAAGCCCAAGGCAATAATGACAGATAATGGAAAACAGTTCGTAAGTAATCACTGGAAACAATCAATGAGTGAATTAAATATAAAGCCAATATATACCACCGTTAGAAATCCTAGACCAAATACAACAGAGCGAGTAAATAAAGAGTTGAGCAGATTATTTAGGACGCTTTGTCATGCTAACCACAAAGATTGGGCGTTAATATTGCCGAAATTAGAAGAATTGTATAATAATTCTTATCACAATAGTACAGGCTTCACGCCTTGTGAGATTCTTTATGGTGAATCTAATGAGATGTCTTTTGACAAAGTAATTTCCAAAAGTAAAGACAAACATAATGTCGAACAAATTAGACAACAAGTGCGTAAAAATTTAAAAGAGGCAAGTCGAATAAGAAACACAAAATTTGATAAGCGAAATAGATTAATAAAATATAATATTGGTGACTTAGTAAAAATTTCAAGATCTAGTAGATCAGACGCTGATAATAAAGTTATGAGTAAATTCAATTTGGCATATGAAGGACCTTGTGTAATAGCAGCCGTACCATTTGACAATGTATATACCTTAGCAAATCCAGAGACAAACGAAATTAGAGGAATTTTCAATGCTATTCACTTATTAAAATATTTTAAATAATAATTTCTTTTTGTATAAATTAGAGTAATTAAATAAATATTGTAACATAAAAGGGGGTGGCCCATGGAAATAATTGTTTAAGTTAAAGGTCTAAAATTATTAAAGTTATGAGCAAGAGATTTGTTATATGATAGTAGAACGTTATTAATATATAATGAAGACTTGTAAATATAGATCGTAAGATAATTTTGTAATCATTTTTATTAAATAAATATGGGAGTTGGGTCAGGGCGAATGGCTCAAACACATTTATCCTATGTGGTATCGAACTGACCTCAACAAATATCCAACTGGATTGTATGCACATAAAGTGTGACACTATCGAAATAATGTTTCAAAGATTTAAAGATAAATTAATAAAATAAGAAATCGACAATTGACTGCAAACTTTATTAACAACAAGATATATACAATAAGTTGAATTATGGTGTTATCACAATGTGATAATTGTGGTTGAAGGGGTGTTGGTGGCGGCCATTCTCTGGGGCAGGGAGTGTAGTGTATATGCTCTCAAAATACTAAAATTTTATATTAACGACTCCACTATGTGGATCATTAACATAAAATTTGGGGGTGGATTGTGACGCCTCATAATTATTATTAATAAATAATAATTAAATTCATTATACAGACATTTAAAAATGTCTTAGAAATTATAATTTAAACAATAAAATGCAAATAATAAGCATATAAAGTTCAAAAATATCCATTTGGAATATTGAATATTATAATATTAGTAAACGCATAAAATGTCTCTAAAAATCTCTAAATTTATTAAAAATCTGCTTAAAATGTTCAAAATGTATCAAATCATATAAATACAAGGCGATTATATTGCAATAACAAAGATAAATAACATTTGTAATATAATAGAAAAAATGGATTAAAATTTTCTAAGTTGATGAAGGTGTTCGTGTAATAATTGGAAAATTTCTAAGTTAATGAACGTGTTCTTGTAATGTTCCCTTATATTGGTGCGTTGTCGGAGACACATACTCAAGGTTGTACATATATATGGGGTGGTCGGCTGACCGACTGCTAGTACTAAGGTTGCACAATGACTAGTCCTATATTAGGGACTTAACATAGTAAGGTCTGACGAACCAAATCATTAATATAGAAGGTCTCTATGATGCATAAGCATTATGATAGCAGAGTTATGACTTGAAGTCCCATATGAATAAGACATACAGTAGTATGGTCTATGAAATAAAGCAAATATGTGGAAGGTCTCAAATATGTAAAAGCATTATATTGAAAGAAATGGGACTTGAAAAGGATTATTATAGTGGCGTGTAGGTTGCTTCGCAGCCTCTGAGACCGAGGTAAACTTGGACTCACTAACCGATGTGTTTGGTAGTGCTTTTAAGTGCAGCAAGCATACTCAACTTCATGTCTTAGTGCAATAGCGCTATGATACGTGGAGTTTTGGCTACTGACGTCTTAGTACCGTGCTACTATGATACGTTGGTGGTATTTTTAGTTAACAACATTATCAAATTTTGTTACCAAAGTCGATAGGGATCATGTAGGTGTGTTGTGAAGGGGCGCCATCCGTATGATAGTTGCATTGATGCTTACTGCTACTTGCAGTATTGCGTCTTGTGATGGATCTGCGGGTGTACTGCACCTGAATTGACGCATCTTGTGGTTCTGGTCGATGGAGGTATGCGGGTGGTGATGTCTGCTGGGACTGTATGGGGGACCTTGGGATGGTGTAAGCCCGACGATAGTCGTATTGATGCTTGTTGCATTCTGTAGCATTGCGTCTCTACGATGGTTGTTTGGCGGGTCGCTATTCTCAATGGCGCTCTCTGAGTCTTGGTTTGACTCAAAACTAAGTAGCTTTGCCCAAGTCGGGTTCCTTCATTGCGGGGCTGCAGACTGTCTGCCCTCCATGATGTTTTATATAACAACTTAATAATATATCTCTATAAAGTTCCCACCTTTGAGAGATTGAAGGCAACTTGTTGGTGGGTGAGACAAACATGATCGAAAAATGCATATACTCAACGTCAGTGACACAAACCCTTTCTGATGGCGAATTATTACTATTATCTTATAACTGCCTATTGGCTATATCTGCCATTGTATTGGTTGGTGGAGCATATGTGTCGACCTCTTGCGGGTGGTAGCTGGAGGGAGAATCTGAGGAAGCTCTCAAGGCTGCGGCCGAAAGCCGCGCAACGTGGGACCCCATTCCCTTGAGGTGAGCGGTAGACTCATGACACGCTCTGGGGCCAATTGGCCGTGCTGACCATGCAATTGGTGGTGATGCCTTACACTTACATCACGTCTACAGAAACGGCGGTCTGGCAGGTGGTGGCGCTCACGGAGGGCTTTTTATGGTCAGTGTGCCGATTGTTGCCTAACCCGTGTGACGTACATTTCACTGTGGCTGGATTTGACCGTATTCTGTATGGCGTTTACACGCATTGACATGCGCGACTTCGGTCGATGTTTGTGCTTACGCACTATCAAGGGGCCAAGTCCTCTTTTACTGGTTCGCCAGTTATTTTGCTGTGAACTACGGTCCAGTTCCCAACTTTGCGTACCCTTCGGGGGGAGCGCATTAAAATGGTTGGCGCTCACCGTGCGCGGCGTGTGTGGGGCCGTGTACCTCCTCCACAATTTTTTTAAAATGTGGGAGAGCGAAGCCCTTGTAACTGGTATTTGATATAAATATTGTGAGCCTTTTCCAAGCGGGAAGGGATTAATTAATAAGCAATTGACTGTTGTGAACCAGATACAAGTGGATTAGGGACAATTTATTGTTCTTAACCTTTTTGAGCTCTGTCTTCGTGAACGGGGTTCTTTAGCTTATAAGACTCTACCAACAGCTTTCGATTGCTCTCGTGAATATTCATTCTTCCAAGATACACCTAAAAGAACTAAGTTACTATACAAACACAACGTAAAAAAGGGTCCTAACTAAGACGATCACGCCATAAATTTATTAAACGGCCTATATTTAAACCTTTAGAAAGATCAAGTTATACTGGTCACGTAAATTAGATATATTTATATATCTTACAGATATAGATTCTAAAGAAATATAAGTATAAGTGGATATATAGTAGAAAAGAAAAAAAAAGATGGGGGGGGGGGGGTTCGTTACAATATCAATGATATGCTGCAAACCAGTAACATTCATTGCTATGCAGTCGACAGCATTGGTGATGCTCTATACACCGGCCGTGCCAATTTTTCTCGGGAAAACGACGCCGAGTACCGGAACAAACTTGTGTCTGTAGTCGAGACTTTGTTTAACAAAGTCTCAGACTGGGGGCGACTAAATCTAGTCCAGTTCAATCTCCAAAAGACACAAGTTTGCGCGTTTACCGCTAAAAAGAATCCCTTTGTGGTATCTCCTCAGTTTCAAGGCACTCCCCTTGATGCTTCAGCCAGTGTCGGTATCCTCGGTGTCGACATATCGAGTGACGTGCAGTTTCGTGGTCACTTGGAAGAGAAGGCCAAACTGGCCTCTAAAATTCTTGGCGTGCTCAGCAGAGCGGGACAGTATTTCATGCGGGCACACCGCTTGCAACTTTACAAGGCGCAGGTTCGGCCTCACATGGAATACTGTTCCTATTTCTAGGCAGGAGCTCTCCAGTGCCAGCTCCTTCCACTTGACCGCATCTAGCGCAGAGCGGTTCGAATCGTAGACGACCGAGTTCTTTCTGATCGGCATGACTCACTGGCACTGCGTCTACCACGGGAAGTGCTCTGAGAAATTGTTCGGACTAATTCTAGCCGCTAAATTTCACCATCGCACATCGCGACAAAACTCGCGATCCATATAATCTGGATGATTGGCGGTCCACTACTGTGCGATTTAAAAGAAGTTTTCTCGCTCGTACAACTTCCTTGTGGAATCGATTACAACCAGCGATTTTTCTGGACCGATACGACTTAGGGATCTTCAAGAAAAGAGCCTACTCCTTTTTAAAAGCCGGCAACGGATCTGCGATTCCCCTGGTTTTGCAGTTGTTCATGGGCGGCGGTAGTCACTTACCATCAGGTGAGCCGCATGCTCGTTTGCCCACTCTCCTATAAAAAAAAACGTACAAATTAAAAGCGCACCCAAATGTGGGCGCTCATTCGGTAAGGACATTCTTGTCACTGATTGTGTATCTAGTTTTTTATTAGTGATCGATGGCGGTGACATAAAAAACGAAAAGATGATCGCTTTTGAATTTTTTCTATACGGTTCTTGTGTACTTCAGTTATTAATCTTTACCAACACTTATTTATAGGTCTCTTTCTTGTTCCGTTCCCGCACTCATTGCTAAGCCACTGCGCCACGGAGCCGTCCATTTTAAAATGACAATACATAGTCTAAGTAAATGAAGTTGTCCCTTATGGCTCTCACAGATCGAAGTGGCACCCCCACTTTTAGTTTACCTCGCCACTTCAAAAGAAATATTTCATCGGGGGGCGTATTAAACTATTTATAATATTGTTGGGAATGAGGGTAAAAAAATAAAGGGAAATACGAACAAATGAAGGTAGAATGGTAATCTTCCACTTGTTTTAGCAGTATAAAGTATCGCACAGGCAGGCACTAAGAGGCATCACTTAGGTTTCTACGAGTCTCACTATTGTTACTATGCCCGTTAGGGTATTCTTCTAGTATAGTCAAGGAAGATAATGTTGCTGAGAGGCTGCCCTTGGTTTGCATACTTTGTTGTTATCATGTAATTGGGTCCTGATAGTAAGCAAGGTTTGTTACCGAGTAGTGTTCTTCTATTTAAATAATTTTTATCATCAGAAGTGGAATAATTTCTTACAATTTCATAAGTCTCATACAATATCATAGACTTAGAATATATACGCCAGTATATTTTAAGTCTATGGTCTCAATAATCTTACGTGTCAAGTGAAACGGAAATAATACCTTGGAAGGAAAGATTAGGTTCGGCTACTACTTAATCCTTACATACACATAACAAAAGTGATTTAGTAACTAACAAAAAAATATGTAAGTTTAACAACATGTTTGTGTTGAGTCTCCTTCGGATTATTTTCCGTTAGAAGAAAAAATAATACTCCGAATCTTGTAATTAATAATATTAAATCCTAAGACACAGCTCAATTATTTTGCGTAGATCGTACCAAAAATAAAGAATAAATGCTGAAGCCTGTCCGGGTCAAATATGACATCAAGATGTTCAACACCGCATGTGCGGCTAACTTCGTTAATTAATTACTTTCAAGGACTGTTTAACCCGAAACTATTAATCTTAGGACTGTTCAGGTCGAAACGTCAGAAATATAAAAAATGGTGAAAACTTATTAATATTAATAATTAATATTTCTGTCGTATTCATTTTTATAATTATTTATTTATTATTTTTGAATAATTAATATTTTTAGTAAGACATGCTACTGCATGTTACTACTAGTCGATGGATGCAGGTGCTTTGTGGTTTTACTTGGGGGAGGCCTTTGTTCAGCAGTAGTTTTGTGAAAGATTGTAATGATGCTGATGAATTAATATTTTTACTTATGAATAAAAACCATTATTTTTAAAGAATTTTTTTTTAATTTAATAATAGAATAAATTAAGTTTAATTTCAGAGCCACTCACTAAAAAATATTATAAATAATAAAATAAATACCATAGTCAGTCGCTGGCTATATACAGCGGAAACTGCGTGAAAGAACGATAAATTTTACTAACGTTATTTACGCTTTCATCCAAAACCAGATCTGAAGTATCCTCAAGTCGCACCTAAAAAGTTTTGTTCTATGTGTAATATTCCCATAAATGTAAAAATCATGTAGATTTTGTAATTTTTCTCCAATTTATAACTTTATATTTAAATTTATGATTTCGCTCAGATTTTAGGGATACAGTGGGGCAGAGTTAAATGCGGATATTCTCAAATTTTTTACATACATCGCAAGTTGACATTTTTTCTGTCTTTGTCTAGATATTTAAATTTGTGAAGTAAGCACGCCAAGCTTTTTAGAGGCCAATTTGGCCTTCCCTTCCAAGTGACCACGAAACTGCACACTATTCGATATGTCAACGCCAAGGATTCCGATGCTAGCTGAGGCAGCAGGGGAAGTGCCTAGAAACTGAAGAGATACGACAAAAGGGTTCTTTTTAGTGGTAGACGCGCAATCGTGTGTCTTCTGGGGATTGAACTGGACTAGATTTAGTCGCAAAGAAAGCAAAGACTCGACTTCAGGCACAAGTTTGTCCCGGTACTCGGGGACGTTTTTCCGAGAAATAAAAAGGCGGAGGCCGGTGTATAAGGCATCACCAGCTATGTCGTCCGCATAGCAATGAATGTTATCAGCTTGCAACATTTAATTGATATGCAAAAGAAACCGTGTTGGTGATGCGCGTAGCCTTGTGGAACACCAGCGTTAGTAGGCTTGTAATCAGAACATGCACCGTCTATTACGATCTTGATGCTTCGACATTAAGGAAACTGGTGACACAATTGCACAATTTTTCGGGTAGCCCATAGAAAGCGAGCTTCGAAAGAAGCGCTTTGTGCCACACCCGATCAAAGACCTCGGTATGTCCAAATTAATGGCCAATGCCTCCCCTTTGGAAACCGCTGCCTCCGCCCTTATAAAATGGTAAGATAATAATCGGGTCAGAACCAATCGCATCCACTTTCACTTTATACTAATTGTATATTAATAGTCAATATTTAAGTTTTATTTACAATATTAAAAACTATGATAATAAAATAAAAACTAAAACTAGAAACTTAATTATCTTAAAGTCCTACTCCCCGCGGTATCGTGCCAAGGACGCTGGCTGCATTTCCGCGCTGAATGGCTATACTAAGCCTTTGAGCGAGGAAAGAACCAGCCCTCTTATCACCAGCAGCAACGACCAGCCGCAGATGGAGTTCCTTGAGGAACTTCACCGCACGTGGACCCCACGGACCGATAGTCTCTACAGCAAATGGCACAAATATGTAGTCATCTCTCAGAGACTCATATTTGCGCCACTTACTCAGTTCAACTGCCTCTGATGCTGCCCCGGCTCTAAACGAGGTATCCCTGAGATGAGAGGCCGCCAGAGTGTCTACACAAGTAGCATCCCACACTAGGGCTTTACCTCTCTCCCAAGGGACCAATGTCATACCGTCGGGTCTCTTGCCATCATCTCTAAATATTCCACAAGGCTCTAAAACCGAGGGAACATTTACAGAGGCAAGAGCCCTTCGGATGACATCGTTCAAAGAACTGTGTCGTGAAAACCTACCAGCGCTTTTCTTACATGAAAGTCCGTATTTAAGTAAAATTTCATAGAATACGAATTTTATTGCATTCTATAAACGAAAATGAGCGGCTTATCAAAATTTTAATCAAAAATTGCAAGAACGACTGCTTATGGCTTTTCGTGATTCGCAGCCGTAAAATTAACTCGTAAATGATTTTGCTCTTTGTTTACACAGAGTGGAATTATAAAGTTAGATTATAAAAGACGATGCCGACAAGTATTAGTTGATCATTAATATTTATATCATTTGACGACTCAGTAACGCAATATTCAGTTCTGGCTATTTGCCCAATTACATTTAATATAAAAATGATAATGAAGAGAGATATTTAGTATTATCCTAAGTGCTACCTGTAACCTACGCAAAAAATACGCGTGCTATGTTTGTCTATACGTGGTGGAAATGT